>JAHRHZ010000022.1:19026293-19092766 GCA_024137785.1 Ginglymostoma cirratum
AACCCCTTTTCTGATGAAGGGTTTAGGCCCGAAACGTCAAGTTTTCCTGCTCCTATGATGCTGCTTGACCTGCTGTGTTCATCCAGCCCCATGCTTGTTATCTCGGATTAGCCATGCTAAATTGCCCGCAGTGTTCAGGGATGTGTAGATTAGGTGGGTTATAGGGGTCTGGGTCTGGGTCTGGGTCTGGGTGGGATGGTTGTTGGCCTAAAGGGCCTGTTTCCACACTAGGAATTCTATCATCTGTGATCTATGATCTAAAGTGGTGTTAATTTCCCACGTCATTGGCTGGTAGGTCTAAGGCCAGGGTGATGAGCTCCCTACCCACCTGATTAAAGACTCAAACTGCCACCAAACACGGCCCACAGGGGAGGGCATTCACTTCCACCCATGCTGCTAATGCTGGATTGCTGTCTACTGGTGCCGCCACGGGAAGGAGAGGGTTAAAGGTAACCCCATCACCACGTGGTGCAACATGTGGCTGCGATTTTAATGATGGGATAAAGTCGTGGAGTTGGAAAGGGAATTGTTGGATCGTTTGGTGAGAGAAGGAGCCAGTGAAAGTGGAAGGTGGAAAGAAGTTTCAGGTTTAAGTGTGGCTGACCTGACGTCAGGCAGCACAGCTCCAGGGGTCTGTGTTTATAAACACTCCAAGAACGAGAGAGACTCAAAATGTGGAGTGGAGCAGCCCTGCAAGAGATGGAATGGATTGTCCAGTCCTTTCAAAGAATGGCGAGGTGGGGGAAAGTGTTCAAGGGGTTTAAGTCACACCTGCCAATTTCTTCATTTCACTCTGCTGCATGTGCACAAACCCCTGTGCAGAGGCACGTTGACAATTATGTATTAGTTGCTCAAATAAAGCAATAAAGGTATGGGTTTCACAGGTTTCTGTTGGGTGCACAGGTCTTTTGGGCCCAGCGAAAGCATGGTGTCACCACGGCAAAGGCCGAGGGAATTGAAGCTGTACCTGGGAAAAATAAAATGATGTGCTTCCTACACTCGATTGATTGCTCTTGATTGGTGCAGACTCGATGGGCTGAAAGGTCTGTGCTGTAGACTTCTACAAACATAAGCAGCAACAGCCTTGCCACTCTGAGAGTGGGAAAGGGCATCAGCAGAGAGATACAGCTCACAGGAGTCTGTACCTGGCACACAGGGTCTGCTGACTGAGGATTAACCTCCTCAACACTGCTGGAACAGCCAAGAGGCTTTGGGTGTCAGATATTTATAGCTGGACCTGATAGCCATATTTTACAGTATCTGTTAAAGTTTTATTTGCCCCTGGATCTTTGCAGGATCTCAGAGATGATGGCCCCAGGGTTCAACAGCTTCATCCAGCTGAGCAGAGGTTAGAGTGGCCTGCGCTCTCCAAAATGGATTCACTGCTCACTCATGAAATAAGGGTATCTGAACTGATGAACAGTAGTGACCAATGTCCTCTGAGGAGTCACCATTCTTGGTGACCTACCCCACCTCCTGTGAAGGCCCCATGGTATTATATGAAAAAACAGTGCACGTGAGAATATTCAAAGTTGTCATTGTGCGTTGGATAACATTTCAGTGGCTGTTGATATCAAGAATTGAAGCACATCAGATAAATCGCCTTGCATTCTTCCACCTTTTCTGTTCCCTCAGCAAAAACTGAATCAAATTAGGTAAAACTGATGTGTGTTTAACAAATCCCAGCTGGGTTTTCTTAATTCATCTACTCTTGTCCAATTTTGATCTGGATTATAATTTCTGAAAAGCCTTTCCACCACAAGTAACTATAAATGGGCAGGACTTCTGCACTGGCATTGGGAACTCCTAATCCGACCAAATGTCCCAGAGCCAGTGGGTGAAATTGCCCATGGATATGCTTCCATCAGTGCAGTCACTGATCTGCTCCCTTCAAATACCTCAGCTTGCCTTCCACACCTGTCCCCAAACTTGCTCCATGCAAACTCCACTCTGCCTCAACTTTGTCTTAGCGAAGTATGCCTGTCTTTAATTCTGGCCTCCCTTCTATAGTCTCCTCTCCATTCCTAATATATTAACAGGATGTATGTATCGTAATAATTACAATGGAACAAGGCCTTGTTTTTCCATGACGTTCTTGTGTTCACATGGTTTTCTGTTCAGATTAAAGACCTATCACTTATAGTTCCAAACATTTCTCCCTGTTTTCACCTTTCTTTATCCTTCCCAAATCCTTCTTGCCTATCAACATGCCTCCTTTAATTTCTTTCCTGGGGAGCTTTCTCTGGTCCCTGATCAATACCCACCCTTCAATCAATATCACTAAAACTGAGATTATCTCTTCACTGCTGTTTGTGGGAGGCTACTATGTGCAGATTGGCTCCAGTGCTTTCTACATTACACAGTAGCTCCTTTTCCAAAATGTTAAGGGTTGGTTAGCTTTGATGACTAGCACATGGTGCAGATTCAACTCAACTTAAATAACGCCACAGAATTCTGTATCCCATCACCAAGTCACCCTTTATTTACACGTGCATAGTACTTGCCGCTGGTCTGGCTTCCCCAGAGCCAGCTCCCAGAATGAACAGAATCTCTGACACTCCTGTTTATATCTGTTAGCCAGGACTCCCTGATTGGACCAGGTTGACAGTCCCTATCAGGAAACTCACATTAATTTGGCTGAGCATGTCACAATCACTATATCATGCTCCTTCTTATGTCTGGGAATGTAGGCCTGTTCCTCTTCTTTTAGCCTCTCATGGGGTGTTTTTGCACCAGGTCCAGTTCCTCTGGCTCAGCCTCAGATACGGGCGGCGTGTGCCAGACCATAGCCTACTTCTTGCGCCCGGAGTGTCTAAAAAAAATTAATCCCCTTTTTCAGGTGGTAAAGGTGTCAAGGATGTGACATTCGCCATGTCTATCTCAGACTCTGTGGTTTCTTCGATGCTAGATGGAGGGGGAAAACCCATAGGCTTTGACAGCCTTTCTGGCTGTCCAAGGGCCGAATATGTTTTGCTTCTGACCTTTTTGGGGTTTCAGCTTTCATGTGGTCCATGTGCTTGTTCAAGACCACCTTACCCACGCGAACTCTGTCCATCACGGGACCTGACCTGGCGTCAACATGCCTCTCACCTGTGGAGGGCCATATCCACCGTTTTGGCACCTCTGAAATAAACTGCCTCTTTCGCTTAGATGAGTCATGTCCAGCATTGGCGTTCCTGATGCCATTTCAATCTCCCTGTCCCACCAGGTCCAGGAAGGTGAGATTTAACCTGGTGCGCAGTCTTCTCCCCATTAGCAACCCTGCTGGAGCTGTCCTTGTAGTTGCATGAGGGGTGGTCCTATAATCAAATAGAAACTGAGACAATTTGATATCGAGTGAAGTTATAGGCTGTTTCTTTAAGCCACCCTTCAAATTTGGACTGCTCTTTCTGCTAGACCATTGGATTATGGATGGTATGGAGCTGCCCTTACATGCCGAATGCCATTCGAATTTAGGAAATACTCGTATTCCTTGTTGGTAAATGATGGCCCATTGTCTGTGACCAACACTTCCGTATTGTATTGTAAAAGATACCCGCAGCTTTTCTATCATTGTGCCTGTGTTTGGCAAATGATCTCTGTGCACGGCCAACCACTTTGGGTGGGCATCCACAATGACTAAGAACATTGAGCCTGTGGATATAATTTCTGACCAACATCATTTTGGACTCCCCTGGATGGCCCTGGTGGCATTCAGCCAGTGTCTGGCGGTAACCTTTACTCAGGACAATCATTGTTGCCCTCCATAATAAAGTGCCAACCTCTACATGTCCAGAAAGGTTTCACTCCTGGTTGTGATGGCCCTTTTGTTTCCCCCATCATCACCAGCTGCTTTAGTTTTGCCAGGACAGGATCTTTTTGCATCCACAGTGGGATATTGTCAGCGGTGACTGGAAGGGTGTCCAGAAAGTTTAAAACCAGAACAGAGTCTCCCAGGGGAAGCACCACTGGTGGTGTATCTGCCAGTGGGAGGTGGCTTAAGGCATGTAATTGTACACACTTAGAATGACAGCCCACTGCTGAATTCGATCTGAAGCTATGGATGACATGGCCTTGTCCTCTTTAAGTAGCCCTAGCAGGAGTGTATGGTCTGTACTATTACAAATTTACATCTGATATTGGTGGAACTTTGTCATACTAAAGATGACCACCAAACCTTGCTTCTCAATCTGGGCATTTTTGTGCTCAGCATCAGCCAAAGCCTGGTAAGCATACGTTATTGGGCATTCCTCTCCATTGGGCCATCTATGAGCCAACAATATGCCGATAACGTTCAGGGAGACATCACATGTCAGCACCAGATCTCGCTGACCCTTTCTCTATAGCAGATGCCAAGATGGAGGCCAGTTTACATTATGAACTTTTGTAATAATTCACCTATCCAAGGAAATATCTAAGCCCTGGTATGGACATGAAAGCCAGGCCACCATTGATTACCCTCACTTTATCTTCCAACAGGTGTAACCATTGACTCTGTAGCCAACATAAGTCACTTGAGGTGCCTTGAACACGCATTTTTCCCTTCTAAGGTGTACATCCACCTTGGAGAAACATCTAAGGACTATGTCCAAGTTCTGTAGGTTCTTTTTATTAGTCTTCCCTGTTATTAGCACATCATTCAGATAAATGGTGACCTGGAGTAGACGTTTTAAAACATCCTCCATCATCTGCTGAAAAATGGCACAGGCTGATGATTCCCCAAATAGCAATCTCATATATTGGTATGAACCCTTATGGGTATTAATTGTAGCATACTTCTGGGAATCCTTATCTAACTGCAATTGCAGGTGTGCATGGCTAGTGTCCAGCTTCACGAAGGACAGTCCCTCCCACCAGCTTTGCATATAAGTCCTGTCTGCGATGGATTGGGTATATATCCAGCTGTGAGAAGTGGTTTACCATTTGTTTAAAATCCTTACGAAGGTGAAGTGACCCGTCAAGCTTCACAGTTAGTGTGACCAGTGCTGCCCATTCACAAACTGGCCTGGTTTCATAATTTCTTAGCTTTCCAGAGTCTTGATTTCTGCCTCTACTTTTGCACATAAGGCAAATGGCACTGGGTGGACCTTGCAGAATCATGGAATTGCTTCCTGGTCAACGTGCATGGTGGCCTTGGCTTCTTTTATGGTCCCTAGATAAAAGTAATCTTCAGGTTGTGAGGCCTTGGAGTTTTATTTTACTAAATTTGAAAGAATAGAAACAGCCTGAATGGGTCGAGTCAAGGTCCCACAGAACCAATATTTTTACTTTTTCAGTAGCAGTTGTTGCTGGGTCTTGAGGCTGGGTTTGAAAGTTGCAGTACATCTCTCCTTACTACTTTCTCTCTCTCACATAGTTTTCTCTTAATGTTTTTCCTCCTGAACTGGAGAATTGCCTGTGAGGCAATCTATTTTACTGAACTTTGCTTTGCCAAATTTGCCAACTTTGCTTTATTGGATATTACTATATTGAAACAGTTAAGTAGTAGTTAATATATCTTTTATTTTGTTATGCATTTTGATAGAGTTGCAGTTAAGCCAATTCTTTGATTTTATTTTTATTTTGCCTGTATTTTGACTGTACTGTAAAAATTAGTGTGTTTTGCTTAATGTTGAGTAGTTTAGCCAATCAAATGCATCTGGAAAGCCATACCTTACACTTAACTTTAAAATAAGGAAACGTTAGGGTATAGACTATCTCCTGAATATATTTTGAGGGGTTTTAGACTGGTCCATAACGAGTGATAACTGAACCAGCTGCTTCTCATATAAAACCAGAACTGAAGTTGTACCCTTAAACTGTAAAGTTTCCCCAGTATAGGTTCTCAGTCCAGCCAAGGTCTTGCGCAAACTTAAAGGTTGGAGTCCAGAGTGAATTTTGTGAAAGAATGGGTCTGCAATCACTGATACAGCTGCCCCAGTATCAACATCCATTAAAACCAGCTAACTATTTAACCAGATGTTTATTTTAATTGGCTCTGATTTAGATATTGCTAAACAATTTAACTAATCCAAACCAAATGTAGGTGCGCTTTCCAGAGTGTGCACTCTCCTGGATGTCAGCCTATGAATTCTCTTACTCAATTCAGGCATAGTAGGATTCTTTTGCTCTCTTGAGTCCATATACCGGCAGCAACTACAATGGCTTGCCAGTCCAGATCCTGAAGAAAATGTTAACTGTATGGCCGAGGCATAGTTTTGTTTTGGGGTTTCACTGCATGCTGACCTAGAGTCCCTCCGTTCAGGGTATGTCCTGAGTGAGGCTATGCAATTGCTTTCACTCAAGTGGTGTTCCACAAGCTCAGTCAGCCTGGTGAGGGTCTATTTCCATCAGAATACCCTACAACTCATATGCTCCACTTGCTGCATTTTCCAATGATAAAGCCATTTGTAGTGCCTGTTTGAAGTCCAGTTGAATTTCAGCATGGTTACATCATTAATCCCTCATACCAAACAGTCTCTCAGTATCTCATTAAGGGTTAAACCAAAGTTACATGCTTCTGCCAGTCATTTTAACCTTGTCAAAAATTCCTACATGGATTCCCCTGGTTCTTGAACTGCTGAGTAAAACTGATAGCATCTCAGAATTAAAGAAGGCTTGGGGTTGTAATATTCCTTTACTAAATCTGTCAACTCTTGAAAGATTTTAGTATCTGGTGCTTGAGGAAACATTAGGCTCCTAATAACTGAAAAAGCTGCAGATCCACAAGCTGTCAGCAGAATTACTCATTGCTTTTCATCTGCCCCAATATCATTTGCCTAGAAATTGTAACAAGTTCCTTTCACATACTGGGCACAGTCTTTGATGGCAGGATTGAATGAGTCAAGCTTCCCAAATAACGGCATGATGCCAGAAATGCTTACCTCAACTCAAAAACAACATTGTGAGCAAATTTCTTGAGGAGCATACTTTTTTTTCTCATCGCCACTGAAATTAACTCCACAGAAGCCGGTATCCCATCACTAAGTCACCCTTTATTTATACGTGGAGAGTCCACGACACTGATTCATCTCTCTTAGAGCTAACTCCTGTGAACAGAACCTGTGACACTTCTGTTCTTATTTGTCAGCCAGGGCTTCTTGGATCAGATTAACGGCCCCAATCAGTTAACTCATATTCTATAAGGACCAGCTGGCTGACCTTTTCATAATCACTAAACCAATTGTATGGTTTCAATCCTTGAGCCAGTTGTGGTAGACCTCCTTAACGCACTGCATACTTGTGGAATGGTTACTTCAAGCTACACATAATCAATTGTGTCTCTCTAACGGAGTGAGATAACTATGGCTTCTTACATCTATTTGCCCCTTTCCAAAAAGTGCACGAATTTTCTTGCTTTTCTTTTCCTACCACTTTCACATCAGAATTGCTGTTGCTGCTGTTAGCCTGCCATTCCTACTTCATTCTTTGTCCCCATTAATAAAGTGGATGGATGGTGTCCTCACCCCCAACCACAAATACCTTCTGGAAACTCAGATCCATTTCCAACATTCTCTCCAACACATTTCCCTTCATGCTGATAACTAGAACAGTGCAAATAATGACCTGAGGATATTCAGGGCCAAAATATTCAAGAGATTAGCTTCAGGATACTGTTTCAGGATACCCTACAGAACAATATACTTTGGGGTCAATCATATGGCACCTGTCATCTGTACTTACATTACAGCATAGGCATGACATAATCTAAGGTTTTGGAGTAGATCTGTAGCTTGGGTTGTGGGTGCCAACCTCATGACATAATCAAAAGATTCAGCTCATTGTATAGCCTAATTCTCTTTCCTGTTTTCAAATTCCTCCATGTTTTTGCCTCACCTTCCCTCTATAACCACTTCCAGCCCCACTACCTTCACATTCCTCACATTCTGATCTCTTGGGCCCCTCTCATTATTCATCGTTCCACATTCAGTCTTCAGCTATCTTCGGAATTCCTTCCATAAACCTTCTCAACTCTCTAACTCTTTCTCCTCTTTTAAAATATATCCTTTTTAAACCAAGTTCTTCTTCAGTTATCTTATCACTTTTTATGGTTTGGTGTCAAATTTGTCATGCTAATGGTCTTTGTGGCAATTTACTATGTTAAAGGCATGAAATGAACGTAAGTTATTGTGAGAGAGAAACTGAAATTGTTCGTAATTATTGCTTGAACTCAGATCAATTGTATTTTCAAGTCTTATAGCTTGACATATTGTAGACTTGTTTTAAACTTCTTATGTACTTTTGAAATGATATGTTGTAGTTTGATTTTTTTTTCATTGCTAAAGAAAACCTGCTTGAAGAATTGGCAGCAATTGTAAGTAAATGGGTTAGCTTCATATTTAAAATATCTTCACTGAATCATGATGATAATGTTGATCAGACTCAAACATTGTCTTAAGTCACATGAATACGACATATTCTTGATATTGTGAAACAGGTTCATTTCATGACCTTCAAAATATCATTAATCCCGCAGATTGCACTAACCCATTATTGACATTAGAGGGCGGTACAATATCAGATGTGGCATTCAATATAGAACTGGCCTGTGTTAACCTCTAAAAAACGATTTTTAAAATATGTTTATACATTTTTATGGGGTTGACATAAATTCAATTATCATTCCCCCCCGAGGATGTGCTTTCAACTTTGCCATTTACTTCATTCCATTTTAATTTTATGAGGTGAGAAATGAAAGCCCTCAGTCCATCTGTCCCTGTGCCCTGTCAAGTTAATGTGCGGAAGTACTGACTCTACCAATCCATAACAAAAGTCCAGCTGTGCTGTCCTAAATCTGGCCAAATGGAAAATGGAGTAGCAGGTGTTTGCTGCATATTTCATTTTCTAAAATAAAAGGTGGGCATATAATTTATGTTTCAAGGGTATTGGAGCATGCTTCTAAACTAATAATCCAGAAGTATGGGACTAATGATCCAGAGACAACAATTCAGATCCCGTCATTACAGCTGGAGAGGCTTTACATTCAAGCAATTAAATAAAAATCTAGAATGAAAAGCTACCCTCACTGTGATAATACTGGCCTACCATATATTTTTAAAAAATTAATTTCCTTTTGGAAAGAAACCTGGGCATCAGACCCAGTATGGATTAGATACGACTCCAGACCCACAGTGATGTGGTTGGTACTTAATTCAACTTTGAAATTGGCCGAGTAAATCACTCAGTAGTATTTGATAAGGCAGCTCACTACCACCTTCTCAAAGGCAATTATGGATTGACGGTAAATGTAAGGGACACCCAGATCCTCAGAATTATTTTTTTAAAATGAGACAATTGATTATAAATATTGTGTTAGCTATTTAGGAGATAATGGGTTGCACTTCATTGTTAGTGACTTTTTAAAGTTCTCAACAGGATTCATTTGTCATAATCAGTTTATCAACGAGTGTTGCTAAGCATTTTTCTGGTGACCTGTCTGAACCACCTTTTATCTGGAAGCTAGACTGGCTTTTTCTGCAACAAAATGGTTTTAATTCACAAATTGTGCACTTTCTCATGTTCAATTCTTGATCTTAGTTAATTGCAAGTGGAGCTAATGACAGATCACCACAATGAACATCATTATATCTCAAGCACAAAGGAGAATAGGAAAACCATCTTTTTGGTTTGACCTACGAATCATTAGTCAACACCCCAACTGAACATTTTGATGTTTTAATGGCAGATGACTCAGAAGATGGCTGTAATGTTCCCGACTCCATCCTATTACCTTCACCATCCATTTCAAACCATGAAGAATGGCCACTTTGGAAAAAAAAACCCTCATCGACTATGAAAATGGTCTTTGGGAACAGTCATCGTAAAGAGAGTACAATGTGGGTGCAATAGTGACAGAGGAAAGGAAGTAGTGAGCAGAATCAAATAATTTCAGAAACATAAATCAAAAAGCACTTATAGTTTTCCTGACCCTTCTTTATAAATACATTTGCAATTTTGCTGTATGGGTTGTATATTATTTTTGGTTATTATTAAAAACCTTATTTAAAAACCTTTTTTATAGCCTTTTTATTTACACGTATAAACATTTATAAGCAATTATCGTGCTTCTTCTGAATATTTTATAGTGACTATGTCTTATTTTTTAAAACCATCAATATTTCTTTTGTTTCGAAGGCCCCAACTACCATAATAAATGCAAGCTTGTACATCTTGAGGGTGAAATTCAAACAAATGGAGGAAAGTAGAAAAAAAGTAGTTCAAGATTGTATTGGATTTCTTTAGAGACTGTTACTCATCATGTTCTGTAGGAATCAGTATTGAAACCAATGGATGGAATCTGATAGGGTTCTAAGCAATATGAGCACTAGCAAAGTTTGTTGCCGATTTGGATGAGATGCCCATCAAGGGCCACCTCAAAACTGGGAGCAGCTAGTGCCATCTTTTCACATGGGGCTGGAATTGAATGGGGGAGACGCCCTAGGGGTGGGGTAGGTAGTTAATAAAGTGAGTTTGGAAAAAATGGTCAGAAAACCCCACTAGTCCTTGTGGGGGAATTCCCTCCAAAAAGCTCGATGCGATCAAACTTAGCTGAAAAAGGTAAGATTTAGCTGTGCTAAATGCAGGACTGGGGTAGAGGGGTGGGATGCTCTTTGGCGGGTCTGTGTGGACTCAAAGGGCTGAATGGCTTGCTTCCACACTGTAGGCATTCTATGATTCAGCCTACTGTCTTCATTATTTTTATTAATGGATCTAAAAGTGAATGCTGGTGGCATGATCTGCAAATGTGCAGATGATTTTAAGATCCATGTGTGTTAGGACTGTAGACAATGGTGAGTGGCTTCAGACAGGTCTTAATATTTTGGCAAGCTGGGTTCATGATTGACAAATAATGCTTAATTTTTAAAAATGCAACATTGTACCGGTGGACAGGGTTAATCCTGAACATGTGAACATAATTTAGAGAAAATAATTAAAGCAGGTGTTAAAAGAGGACAGCTAATAGGATACTGCATACAGCGCGAGAGAAATTCAACAATATTTGAAGTGATAGCTGGAGTGATTAGGATGTTGGAGTCCAGTCAGAGGACAATTTGATTAAAACATCAGAAGTACTGCTTTGTCCTTCCACGAGACTTTTGTCAGGTGTCACTTGGAATACAATGTCCAGATTTGGTCTCCCCACATAGAGTGTGGAAGAGA
Source organism: Ginglymostoma cirratum (assembly GCA_024137785.1). Classification (NCBI taxonomy): domain Eukaryota; kingdom Metazoa; phylum Chordata; class Chondrichthyes; order Orectolobiformes; family Ginglymostomatidae; genus Ginglymostoma; species Ginglymostoma cirratum. The sequence goes on from JAHRHZ010000022.1 coordinate 19,037,412, forward strand.
ATTCCTCTGTTCAGGTGGCACGGTGGCTCAGTGATTAGCACTGCTGCCTGACAGTGCCAGGGTCCTGGGTTTGATTCTACCCTTGGGCGACTGTGTGGAGTTTGCACATTCTCCCCATGTCTGCGTGGGTTTCCTCTGGGTGCTCTGGTTTCCTCAATCAGTCCAAAAACGTGCTAGCTAGGTGGATTGGCCATGCTAAATTGTCTGTAGTGTTCAGGGAGGTGTGAATTAGGTGGGTTATGAGGGAATGGGTCTGGGTGGGATACTCTAAAGTCAGTGTGGACTTGTTGGGCTGAGGGGCCTGTTTTCAGAGTGTGGGGATTCTATGATCTATGATTAATTCCCAATCCGCAGCAACTTGGTTACAAAGATGGGCTGAGAGTTGAAACTTGAGCTGTAAGAAAAGTATGAACTTAGGGGTGATATGCCTGAGGTTTTGACTGTGATAGTTTGTTCCAATTAAATGGATTGAGTAGGGATCATAATTTTATGTTGTACAAGGTCAGCTTCAGGTTAGTATATCAGAAAGTAGCACTTTTTCCAGGGCATGGTGAATATCTGGAACAGGGTGCCATCTCACATGGTGAACACTGGTTGTTTGAATTCCTTCAGATGGAGATTTCAACCTGATTCTCATATAGAATTCAGGGCCAGATTGATCTTCTAGATTTGATTTGATTGCCTTGATGGGCCAGAGAGGAATTTGTTTATAAAGGATCATGTTGGCGTGTACAGAGAGCATAGGTTGGCATGGAGGGTATGAGAGACCATATGGGTGGGTGGGAGGGGTGGAGTGGCTTTGCTTAGCATGGATATGATATGTGGAATGTGTAGGGCTGTTGAGAGATGCACACTAGAGGGCTTCTTTCAGTTTTATTGGTTTTATTTTCATTCCTTTGATAAAGTGCCATGCACTGAGGTCAATATTTCATCCAGCCAGTTTTCATACTTGAAAGGTTCCAATCTCTTTCATGGATGACCCATGACTCCCATTTTCACCTGTGAGTGAAAATTCAGACCATACACTTCATTGTACATTTGTCTCTTCTAATAGCCCTCAGTATTTCCTCACTACCATTCTAATATACTAGTCTCACTTAGCATGTCTGTAATAATCTGTTTTGTTTCTGATCCGATTCCAATTCCAACCCCACCTACCAACATTTCGATCCCAACTGTTTAAATGGTTCTTAATAGCTCCCCCAATACTCTTTGAAATAGTGAGTCCTTTTTCCAGTCCATTTTTTTAACTACTAATTGTCTCAGTATTTTTAAGAAAATTTCATCATTATTTTAAAGTGAGGGACTTTTTTTCATGCTCAGATTTAGTGGTGACGCCCTCTCCTTTGGGAAGTAGTGATATTTTAGCTGAAAGGTTAATCCTCTGTGGTGAAGCTTAGAACAGACAAGGTTGTGAGAGTTTGTACAGATGTTCAGAATTGGGGTGGGAATTAACAGAGCAAGTGACAAACTGTTTCCAATGGCAACAGTGTCAGTCACCAGAGGACAATGATTTCCTGTACTGGGGAAATAGAAACAGGGAAGATGAGATTTTTAATGCAGTGAATTGTTATAATTTTGAATACAATATCTGAAAGGATGGTGGAAACAGATTCAATTGAAACTGTCAAAGGGAATTGAATAAATACTCAAAAAGACAATCATTGCAGTGGCACAAGCAAGGAGTAAGGGAGTAGGACTAATTCCTTCAGAGAATGGATGAAGATACAACAGACCAAATGACCACTTTGCATGACCTTTGCAACATAAAAACTATGAACAGGAGTAAGCCATTTGGCTCTGCTTTCTCTATATATGCTTTGACACCTTTCAAACATCTATCTATCTCTCTCTTGGATATGTTTAGTGATTTGGCCTCCATGGTAGAGAATCCCACATGTTCACTACCCTTTGAATGAAGAAATCAAACCTCGTATGAGTCCTAAAATGGTCTACCCTATGTCTTGAGAGAAAACATCCTTTATGCATCAAATCTGTCCAGGCTGTTAGAAATTTACACATTTCAATCAGATCTCTTTGCATCCTTCTAAACTCTAGTGAATGCAGGCCCAGTCAAACCAAACTCTCCTTATAGGATAGTTCTACCTTTGGTTAGATTACTCAGTCTCCTCACAGATGTATCTTTGGGGACTTTTGTGTGATTTCTCCTCATACCAAAAACTGCCACCTGGTCATAGCTACTGGTGATCTCTTTGTGACTGTTTCATTGTTATTCTAATCTCTTACCATAAGGTGGCAGTCTAACCCTAGTTAAATCCAGTGTTTGCAGAGAGAGAGAGGCCCTAAATATTTTTCTTACGCAACACTTGCTACCTGCATGGATGAGGAATAAAGCTAGAAGAATTCAATTTAATTTCCCTGGGGCATTAGGCAATTCAAGGATGATAGTGATGGGGGAGCAAGTTAAAGAACAGCAGAATAGAACATTTGTAATTGGAGCCTAATTAAGGAATCCACTATAGGTTCTAGAATTCACTTTCTGCTTTAGGGGTCCTAACCTAAGACACATCTTAATATCTAACTTATTGACTTGTCTTAATATCTCCTTATTTGGCTTGGTGCCAAATTTTATTTGCAAATGCTACTTTAAGGTATATTGGAACATTTTATTAAATGCAAAGTTTTACATAAATACAATTTGTTGTGGCTATTTATTGAGGATATCCTCTGCTGTTATGATTGAGAGCCCTGGAGGAATGGAGGTTGTGGTACCCACCTTCTGCCAGTGTAAGAGATATCTCAAGTTGGGCGGAAAGGAGCCTGTAAGAAGGTTGCTAAAGTATGATCTGTTGTGATCCATGTTTGAATCAACAGCAAAGGAAAACAAACATTGGTAGTTAGATTGAGAAAGGGGAGAGAAAATCCAAAAAGTTTAAATATGTGGGCTGCTGAATTCAAAAAGGATGTGACGTTCTGATGATTAGGTCACAGTTCACGGTTTGCACACAGTTCTGGGCGTCCCAGTTTCAGATGTATATTTAATCATGGAAGGGATACAGTACTGACTCTCTAACACACATATGAATGGCAAAATGGCAGTCCTGTGATCTTTAAATTCTTTGCGGTACAGCCTCCTCATGGGATCATTGTTCATATTCTACCACTGAAGGGCAGCTTCAATATCCTCTTTCTCAGCAAAATTGCCTGAATTCGTACTCTTACATGAAACACTGAAAGTCAGCACACAGGTGCAGCAGGTAACCCGGAAGACTAATGGAATAGTGGCCCTTATTTTAAAGGGTTTGGAACATAAGAGTAGGGAAGTCTTACTGCAACTGTACAAGATGCTGGTGAGACCGTATCCAGGGTACTCTAAGCAGTTTTGATCCCTTATTTAAGGAAAGATATCATTTACTTGTAGGTGGCTCAAAGAAGGTTCCCTGAGATGATCCCTGGTAAAGAGGAATTGTCTTCTGAGCAAAGATTAAATAGGTTGGGAGTCACTGGAGTTTAGAAGAAGGAGAGGTGATCTCAATGAAACATGTTGGATTCATAAGGGACTTAACAGGGTAAATGCTGAGAGGAAGTTTCCCCTCACGAGAGAGTCCAGGACCAGAGGGCTTTATCTCAGAATAAAGCAGCAGCAATTTAAAATTGAGATGTGGAGGAATTTGTTCTCTCAGAAAGATGAGTGTCTTTAGAACTCCTTGTCACAGAGAGCTGTGATGGCAGAGTCCTTGTGTATTTTTAAGGCTGAGATAGATTCATGGTCAGTTGGGGAATCAAAGGTTACAGGGAAAGAGTAGGAAAGTGAACGTGAGGAGTATCAGATCAGCCATAATCCCATTGAATGGCAAGGCAGGCTCAAGGGGCTGAACTGCCTACTCCAGATCCTATTTCTTATGATCTTAACAGGGATGCGATGTGACTAAGGAAGTACTGGGAACCAGGTATTATCCTTGTAATAAATATAGGGAAAAGATAACTTCTGATGGAGGAATCAACAATATGAGGGCACAATCATAATGTCTGACAGTGACAGACTGCTTTACTAATTCTGATGATGAAAGTGGATCACCAATTCTGAAACCATTCTGTATAAAGGAGAAAGAGGCAGTGGATCCCTACAGTTTGGAGTGGTGGGGTGTTCACCCCCGATGTTTTGCATTCTTTGGTGGTAACAGTCTTTGTTCTCCCCTTGAAACTCTAGCCTTCTGCCAAGAAGGTGATGGCTTGTTCTCATGGACTCTCTGTCTCTCTTCCCACCTACTCTTGTTAACAATACGTCATTTTGAGGGTTGGAAATCTGTGTTGTGTCAATCTTAGGAAGGACATATTGGCCTCGGAAGGAGTTCAGCATAGTTTGTAAGAATGATACCTGGACTTCAGGCCTTATGTTATGAGGAGAGATGATACAAATTAGGCCTGTTTTTTCTGGAAGTTAGGAGGTTAATGGGTGATCTGATCAAGGTGTTTAAAATATGAACAGGAAAAGACAGGCTAGATAAAGATAACTACTTCTACTGGTTGGGGATTCTAGAACAAGGGGGCATAGTCTGGGAATTAGGACCAAACCGTTCAGGGGAGATGTAAGGAAGAACTTCCACACACAAAGGTTGGTAGATGTTTGGATCAGGAGTTGATGCTGGATTAGTTATAAATTTTAAATCTGAGATAAATAAATATTTGTTAAGAAAAGATACTAAGGGATATGGGTCAAAGGCAGGTATATGGAGTTAGGTCACAGATCAGTAGAACGGGCTTGAGGGGCTGAGTGGTCTACTCCTGTTCCTAATCACTTATGATTGACCATGGGTAGCGAGACATTATACCAGAAAGACCTTTATCCGTGGGTTACTTCACCATGCTAACACCAAAAACTTATTTTCCTAAACAATACATTGATAATAGGGTACATATGGTGCCAGATATGTCACTACATTGACGCTAGTTCATTAGTGCAACTTGACCTCAGTGATTCTTGCGCTCTTTCCTTTTGTTTCCATGGCATAAACATTCGGAAAGCTAGCTACTGCTATGGCAACAGGTAAATGTAATCTCATGCTACACAATAGACATTCAGAAATTCAATTTTAAAGGGAATCAATTTCCAACATCAGAAAGCACTTTAAACACAAAGGATAGTGGAAATGCATGTTTTCCAAAATAGGTTGAAGAGGTTGAGTCAATTTAAATTTTCCAGACAGATATTAACACATTTTCATTAGGTGTGATTTTCAAGAGATATGGAACAAAGATAAGTAAATGGAAGTGAGTTACAGAACATTCATCATTAAATAGCTGAACAGGTTTCAGGGTCTGAGTGGCCAGTTTTTATATCCATCTCTTCTCTTCCCCTGTTACTCACTGTGGAATTGGTTTGGGACATAGTTGGATGATTTCCATTCATCGTCACTAAATCCACCTAATAACACTGAGAGAGGCCTGTCTCAAGCTTCAAGGAAGCTTGACATTTTTACTAAAACATGTTGTTCTTATTCCCCTGTAAAAGAGGAAGTACTGTACTTAATTTCCCCTGGAACTTCCTTCTCTTTAAGCTATTATGTGCATGTTGAATTATAACTGTTCTGTTCACAAGACATAAAGAGAGATCATAACGTTGTGTTAAAAATTATATTTGATTGTTTAAGTTTTAAAATTGACTCGGCTGGGCTAAAACATGACCACAAACCAATCATATGATGAAGTTGATAACAATTTCAAAAACGATCCAATTAACCATTACCAGGACAAAGCCCATACATCTTCCACTGTGCAGGTACTGAAGTCAAAGCAACACAGAAGAACAGGATACATTGTGCCTGAAGTAGCACTAATGGCTCATGATTGATCTCACATAACAAACAAGTTTTTAATCAGGGACATAGGAGCCTAACCTCCTACACTTGTGGAGGTGTTAATATTTCCATTTATCTCCTGGTCAGAGAGATAGAATCAACTGTTAATTTGAAACTGACTCTTTTCTTCAGGCCTGACCAAAGTCCCTGGCATCTGAAAGGATTAACAATAATCTCTGAACCCCATTACATCAATCTGGTAAAAAGCTACCTTGCTGTTAATACCACTACAGAAAAGATTCTTTATAGAAAACAACATTGTGCTAAACCTGCCTCAAATCCTCAAAGTCTAGTGCTCTTGAAGATTCCTGTCAATGCTGGAAAAGTGGCCTGTTCTACCTGAACTTACTTGCACTGCACCTTCATGAGGGCCGGTGGTGTAAGGAGTGAGAATTTTTGTGGACATAGCACCAATCAAGCGGGGAGCTTTGTTCTGGATTGTATCAAGTCTCTTAAGTGTTCTCACAACTGTGTTCATGCAGGCAAGTGGAAAATATTTTATCACACCACCAACTTAAACCCAGTGGACGATGGACAGGCTTTGGGAAGATGGAAGTTGAGTTATTCACCACAGAATTACCAGCTTCTGACCTATTGCTTTAGCTGGTGCAGTTAAGTTTTTGGTCAGTGATAATTCTGAGAAGGTTGATGAGATGGACTTCAGTAATGCCATTGATCCCATGTGTATACTTTCTCGTTGGAAAATGTTATTGTCTTGCACTTGTGTGGCAACTTACCTGATATTAACTACTTCTGTGCTATTGGAAAACAGGAAATTTATTGTAAACTTACATACAACTTTGGATCGGTCACAATGGAAGGAAAGCAGATAGTACCAGTCTCCATTTATGCTAAAAAAAATTTTACAGGTTCTGGAGAAATTGTAACAAGGATGTAATAGAATGGAAACAGAAAGAACTGTGGATGCTGTAAGTCAGGAACAGAAACAAAAGTAGCTGGAAAAGTTCAGCAGGTCTGGCAGCATTTGTGAAGGAAAAGACAGAGTTAATGTTTCGGTTCTGGTGACCCTTCCTCAGACCTGAAATAGCCAATATTCCTGTTCTGAGGAAGGGTCACTGGACCTGAAACGTTAACGATGTAATAGAATGGCACCAGAACTGAGAAGTCAGAAAAGATTGAAAAGGTGGGATTCTTTTCTCTAAAAATCAAATGACCTGATAAAGGTCTTTAAGATTACGAAACGTTTTGATAGGATACAAGTAGAGGCTGTTTTCACCCGCAAAGGAGACAAGGTCATAAATATATATACTCATAGAGTCAAGGAGCTATACTGCATGGAAACAGACCCTTTGGTCCAACTCATCCATGCCGACCAGATATCCTAAATTAATCTAGTCCCATTTGCTAGCATTTGGCCCATATCCCTCTGAACCCTTCCTATTCATATACCCATCCACATGCCTCTTAAATGTTGCCTCACCATTTCCTCTGGCAGTTCATTCCATACATGCGCCATCTTCTGCGTGAAAAAGTTACCCCTTAGGTCCCTTTTAAATCTTTCCTCTTTCACTTTAAACCTATGCCCTCTGGTTTTGGATTCCGCTACCCTGTGGAAAAGATTTTGTCTATTCACCCCATCCATCCCCTCATGATTTTATAAACTTCTATAAGGTCACCCCTCAGCCTCTGATGCTCCAAGGAAAATAGCCCCAGCTTATTCAGTCTATCGATACAACTCTATATAAGTCAGGGTCACTGGACCCGAAACGTTAACTCTGTATTTTTTCTCCACAGATGCTGCCAGACCTGCCGAGCTTCTCCAGCAACTTTGTTTTTGTTCCCGATTTACAGCATCCGCAGTTCTTTCGGTTTTTATTTAACATCCTTGTAAATCTTTCCTGAACCCTTTCAAGTTTCACAACATCTTTCCCGTAGCAGGGAGATCAGAATTGAATACAATATTCCAAAACTGGCCTAATCAATGTCCTGTACAGCCGTGACATGACCTCCCAACTCCTATACTCAATGCACTGACCAATGAAGGCAAGCGTACCAGACACCTTCTTCATTATCCTGTCTGCCTGCGACTCTACTTTCAAGGAAATATGAACCTTCACTTCAAGGTCTCTTTGTTTGGCAACACTCCACAGACCTTACCACTAAGTGTATAAATCCTGCCCTGGTTTGCCTTTGCAGCACCTCACATTTATCTAACTTAAACTCCATTTGCCTCTCCTTGGCCCTCTGGCCCATTTGATCAATGTCCCATTGTACTCTGAGGTAATCCTCTTGGCTGTCCACTACACTTCCAATTTTAGTGTCATCTGTAAATTTACCAACCATAATGCCAATGTTCACATCAAAATCATTTCTATAAATATCAAAAATATTTGTCACTAATACATTCAACAGGGAACTTGAAAGAAATGTCTTTAACAAGAGAGTGGTTAAAATGTGAAGCTTTCCACCTTGAGAAGTAGCTGAGGCAACTAGTGTAGGTGTATTTAAGGATGTTCAGAAGTGCTTTGCAGCGGAAGTACCTCTGAATAGTGATTAAACTTCGAATATACTTAATTAACTATAATGTACTTGGGATGTCTTGAGGATTTAAAAGGTGCTATATAGACTTGTTACAGTACAGAAGAAGGTCATTCAGCCATCATGTCTATCCCATCTTTCTTGCAATGGTTGAAGAGTATGTATGCTGACATAATAAAGAAAATTGGAGCACGTGTTCCATCGCTCAGCACCATTAAAGATTGCCACTGGAGCTATTTACACATGCATGGAGTTATCAGTATGCCCCTGCTCATGCATGGGAGTAATAATAGTATTCCAGCTGGGATCCAATCACTAATTCAGCAAGGTTCAGAAACTCTTCCCTGCTTTCGGATCGCGTTCCCATTTCTGGTTTCTAACTCAGTGTGGGTTTTGAACTTTGAAGTCAGCAGGCTGAATATTGTTGACCAACAAAATGCTCACGGATGGGGTAGAACTGGATTGATCATGGGACAGAGATAATAGGAACTGCAGATGCTGGAGAATCCGAGATCACAAGGTGTGGAGTTGGATGAACACAGCAGGCCAAGCAGCATCATAGGAGCAGGAAAGCTTGACGTTTCGGGCCTAGACCCTACATCAGAAATGGGGGAGGGGAAGAGGGTTCTGAAATAAATAGGGAGAGAGGGGGAGGCGGATAGAAGATGGATAGAAGAGAGGATAGGTGGAGAGGAGGCAGACAAGTCAAGGAGGCGGGGATGGAGCCAGTAGAGGTGAGTATAGGTGGGGGGGGGGAGGGAGGAGACAGGTCAGTCCAGGGAGGACGGACAGGTCAAGGGGGCGGGATGAGGTTAGTAGATAGGAGATGGGGGTGGGCTTGAGGTGGAAGGAGGGGATAGGTGAGAGGAAGAACAGGTTAGGGAGGCGGGGCGAGCTGGGCTGGTTTTGGGATGCGGTTGGGGGAGGGGAGATTTTGAAGCTTGTGAAATCCACATTGATACCATTGGGCTGCAGGGTTCCCAGGCTAAATGTGAGTTGCTGTTCCTGCAGCCTTCGGGTGGCATCATTGTGGGGCTGGAGGGGAGTGTGGAGCGGACAAGGGAGTCACGGAGAGAGTGGTCCCTCCGGAAAGCAGACAGGGGTAGGGAGGGAGAAATGTCTTTGGTGGTGGGGTCGGATTGCAGATGGCGGAAGTGTCAGAGGATGATGCGTTGGATCTGGAGGTTGGTGGGGTGGTACGTGAGGACAAGGGGGATTCTTTTTTGGTTGTTATTGCAGGGACGGGGCGTGAAGGATGAGTTGCAGGAAATGCGGGAGACACGGTCGATGGCATTCTCGACCGCTGCGATGGGGAAGTTGCGGTCCTTGAAGCACGAGGACATCTGAGATGTACGGGAGTGGAATGCCTCATCCTGGGAGCAGATGCGGCGGAGGCGAAGGAATTGGGAATAGAGGATGGCATTTTTGCAGGAAGGTGGGTGGGAGGAGGTGTATTCTAGGTAGCTGTGGGAGTCGGTGGGCTTGAAATGGATATCGGTTTCTAGGTGGTTACCCGAGATGGAGACAGATAGGTCCAGGAAGGAGAGAGAGGTCTTAGAGATGGTCCAGGTGAACTTAAGTTTGGGGTGGAAGATGTTGGTGAAGTGGATGAACTGTTCAAGCTCCTCGTGGGAGCACGAGGCGGCGCCGATACAGTCATCAATGTAACAGAGGAAGAGGTGGGGTTTAGGGCCAGTGTAGGTGCGGAAGAGGGATTGTTCCACGTAACCTACAAAGAGGCATGCATAGCTTGGGCCCATGCGGGTACCCACGGCCACCCCCTTTGTCTGTAGGAAGTGGGAGGAATTGAAAGAGAAGTTGTTGAGGGTGAGGACGAGTTTGGCTAAGCGAATGAGGGTGTCAGTAGAGGGAGATTGGTCAGTTCTGCGGGACAGGAAGAAGCGGAGGGCCTTTAGGTCATCTGCGTGGGGAATACAGGTGTATAGGGACTGGACGTCCAATGTGGTGTTGGGGACCAGGGAATTGGAGGTTCTGGAGGAGGTGGAGGGCGTGGGTGATGTCACGGACGTAGGTAGGGAGTTCCTGGACTAAGGGGGAGAAAATGGGGTCGAGGTAGGTGGAGATAAGTTCGGTGGGGCAGGAGCAGGCAGAGACGATGGGTCGGCCAGGGCATTCAGGTTTGTGGATTTTGGGAAGGAGATAGAAGTGGGTGGTGCGGGGTTGGGGAACAATGAGGTTGGAGGCGGTGGGTGGGAGGTTACCTGAGGTGATGAGGTTGTGGATGGTTTGGGAGATGATGGTTTGGTGCTCGGGGGTGGGGTCGCGATCCAGGGGGCGGTAGGAGGAGGTGTCGGAGAGTTGGCGCCTGGCCTCAGCGATGTAGAGGTCAATGCGCCATACTACAACTGCGCCTCCCTTGTCCGCGGGTTTTATAGTGAGGTTGGGATTGAAGCGGAGGGAGCGGACGGCTGCGCGTTCTGTGGGGGCGAGGTTGGAGTGTTTGAGAGGGGTAGAGAGGTTGAGGCGATTGATGTCTCGATGGCAGTTGGAGATGGAGAGGCTGAGGGAGTGTAGGAGGCCTTGGGGTGGTGTCCAGGAGGAGGGGGTGCGTTGGAGGTGGGACAAAGGGTCAGTAGAGGGAGGGTTAGGCTCACGGTTGAAGAAGTAAGCGTGGAGGCGGAGGCAGCAGAAAAGCTGCTCAATGTCCAAGCGTGAGCGGTATTCATTGATGTGTGGGTGGAGGGGGGCAAAGGTGAGCCCTTTACTGAGGACTGACCATTCATCCTCAGTAAGGGGGAGGTCTGGGGGGATGGTGAAGACTCGGCAGGGCTCAGTGTTGCTGTCTCCTCTGGAGCTGCTGGCTGTGGAGGCAGTGGGACAATTCAATTTGTACACTTCAACAAATCTGTCAATTTTTGGATTAAGAAGCATCATATATTTTGGACTGGAATTAAAATCCAGTCAGTTCACAGAGAAGACTCCCTGGCTGGTTCCATGGCATTCTAATGAAACACTGTAATATTACACATGCAGCCAACTAAAATGCATCAAACTGTTTGCATAGATTTGACCATTTTGACTCATATTGGATTTTCTAGCTGTTCAGTTCACCCCTCTATTTAAGGATGATTGGTCTTATGAATGCTATTAAGTTCCAAATGTTTGATGTCTTGTTGAATGTCTTTCAATAAAATAATAAACACTGCAGAAAAATGGTATTTAATACTTACACACATTTGAAATTCAGTAAAAGTTGCTAGTTTACCATTCTTATATGTTAGCCATCATCTTGCTTTAAAGCAAGCGGAAGTCTAAGTCAGGCATAATGAGAAGGCTGTCAAGGTTAATATGGGAGTAGAACTAAAGGCCAACTCTGGCACTGTCAGCAGTTTCAATGGAGATGTGACCACAATGATTTATTACATACTTGAATATTCTAACATCTTAATATGAATAGACTATTAAATTATTAATAAATATCTGTCAAATTTAGTGTTGCTGAGAGGGACAAAGCCATCAGTCAGACTATTTTATGTGTTTGAAAGCATGCAGCTGGAGGAGATCTCCTGGATATGTATCTGAAGGTCAATAACAGGGATACTTATTAATTTTAAACACTGGCACTTGTTAGAATAGCAAAGGAGGGGTTGGGGGCAGGAATACTATGCAATTCTTTTTAAAAATTGCTACGAAGAATAGTTTTAACTGAAGAACATGAAGTAACGAAAGCAAATTACAGTGTTAGAAAGGGAATGTTACCATGGAAGGGGGTGTTCATTTAAGAAGATAGTGATAACACTCATCATTTTATATACCCATGCCATGGTTTCTGTGACTGATGCAGTGACTCAATTGGCCTAATTCCTGGCTTACAGCCATTGGATTAGTTCTCATAGATGGATCTGGGAGTGGCCCAAATAACTCTCTCTCTCTGTTCACCAGAGAAATTAGGAATTTAGTGATGTGGTTGATTTCAAAACTAACAATTGACATTTCCATAGCAAACAAAACATTCCAAAGTGCTCCGCATGTGCATAAGCAGACAAAAACAATTATCACTGTAGAGATAAATTCTTACTTTTGGGTCTGTCCCTTCGAAATGAGCTCCTGACAGACTCAGTAGCTGACCACTACTGACTGCACTGCTAAGTCATAAAGGGTAAAAACTACCAGGCAAGGTTCGAAACAAGTAGTGAAAGGACTAACAGAAGGGAAAAATACCATCCCTGTCCTCAGCAATCGAAATCATTTCTGATGAAGGGTCTAGGCCCGAAACTTCAAGCTTTCCTGCTCCTAAGATGCTGCTTGGCCTGCTGTGTCCATCCAACTCCACACCTTGTTATCTCGGATTCTCCAGCATCTGCAGTACCTATTATCTCTCTTACTCATCATAGCAATGTTTCTTCATCTTACATCATTGTATCTTCTGTTAAATATATAAACCACCCATCCACTTACTGTTAAAAGAAAACACCATAACATTTTACTGCTCTGTTTATGAGGCATTAGTCAAAAGAGAAAATATAGAATAAAAGGTTCAATTTTAAATGGCCCATGAGCAGAAGGACTTGGCTGTATATATGCATTAGGTGAGAAAGTGGGTAATGAAGCGTACAGGCTTAAGCTAGGGTCATAGTGTACAAGAGGAATAAGTAATGTTACACTTGTGTAGAACACATATTCAGCCTCATCTGCAGTATACTATCCAGTTCTTAGCACTACACTTTGAGGAAAAATTTAAAAGTATAGGAATGAAGAAAATAGTTCCAAGGATGAGGAATCACAGTTATGTAGGCAGACTGGAAAAATTGGGATTGTTTTATTTGGAAAACAGGTAGTTGAGAAGAGATCTGATAGAGGTATTCAAAATTATAAAAGGTCTGGACAGATTAGGTTGACAAAATGACTGTCCCCATTCATGGAAGGATTAAGAACCAGAGTCCACAGATTTGAGGTAATTAGCTAAAGAAGAAATGGTGATTTGAGGAGAAACTTTTCCAAGCAGCAAGTGGTTGGGATCTGGAATTTGCAGCCTGTGGGAGGCAGGAAGGTCAATTGAGGCATTCAAGAAGGAATTGAATTCATTACCTGAAATGGAAGAACATGTAAGGTTATGGGGCGAAGGTAGCTGAGTGGCACTGGGTGAATTGCAGTAACAATTTTGCGACTCTGTGAGTCTGAAGAGAGGGTTTTGCCTTCATGATGACTGTGTTTCCACTCACTCCCACCAGTACTTTTCTCCATCTGTTTGTTCTCTCACCACTTGTTGCGAACCTCGTCTGGTAGCTTTGTCATTTATGACTCAGTCACAGTCAGTAGTGGTCAGCTACTGAGACAAGTTCGGTGAGTGATCCAGCCAGAGAACATTCTGTGGCATGCTATTCACAAATCAGGTAAGGCTGTCAGGTTTCTTTCTCCAATTAGGCATTAGTGAATGAGTTTCTTTTAGAATTTGCAGTGAGAAAGAAACCATGTACTTATATCGCATATTCAACAATCTTAAGACATTTCAAAGCGCTTGTTATGTTCTTCCAAAGAGAGGTTATGTTGCAGCTGTACAAGGTGCTGGTGAGGCCACACCTGGAGTACTGTGTGCAGTTTTGGTCTCCTTACTTGAGAAAGGATGGACTGGCACTGGAGGGAGTACAGAGGAGGTTCACTAGGTTGATTCCGGAATTGAGGGGGTTGGCTTATGAGGAGAGACTGAGTAGATTGGGATTATATTCATTGAAATTCAGAAGATTGAGGGGGGATCTCATAGAAACATATAAAATTATGAAGGGAATAGATAAGATAGAAGGAGAGAGGATGTTTCCACTGGCAGGTGAAGATAGGACAAGAGGGCATAGCCTCAAGATTAGAGGGACCAGATTTAGGACTGAATTGAGAAGGAACTTCTTCACCCCGAGGGTTGTTAATCTATGGAATTCCTTGCCCAGTGAAGTAGTTGATGCTACTTCAATAAACGTTTTTAAAGCTAAGGTAGTTTTTTTTGAACAATAAAGGAATTAAGGGATACGGTGAGAGCGCGGGTAAGTGGATCTGAGTCCACAAAAAGATCAGCCATGATCTTATTGAATGGCGGAGCAGGCTCGAAGGGCTGGACGGCCTACTCCTGCTCCTAGTTCTTATGTTCTTATGTTTACCAGTTAAGTATTTTTGAAAAACAATTAAAGCTCCAATAAACAGCAATATTATAACCAAATAATCTGTTTCCTTCGTGTTGATAGATCATTGGCCATTGGTCCAGAACACTGTGATAACTCTCAGCTTTTCTTCAAGATATTGGCTTCAGATGATTGGCACAGTGGGCAGACAGTTCCTTGGTTTAACCCCTCAATAGCTTCATACTCACCACTGCTGATATGATTTTCATTTTCCAGATTTATTTAAATAACCAAAATCAAAGTTATAAACTGCCATAGCTGTAACGATACATTACCTCACTTAGATTGCTAGTCCAGATCTGTGGTTTACTAGCTATGTAACCTTACCACTTCTTTACAACAAGGAGAGAGGGAAGTGATTACAGAAGGACCAGTGTGTAGTTTTACCCTCATTGTACTTTGTAATCTTATGAAACCAAAAAATCCATGAAAGGGTTTTTATTTTCTACATCCTGAATAATGGTGCAATCATAACCAGATAATAACTATGATGCAATGTCATGTGAGTTGAAGTTTGCTTACTCACTGCATGTCTCTTAATCTTGTTACACAATAGCTCTTGGCACGATCATCTGTGTTACTCACATTCATTGAACACATGTTTAGTTGCTCAAAGGATCTCTACCTGTGAAGGTATTGTGAAAATGGTTATAGTCCCAGAGGGTTATAGGGCTGCTCTTTCATTAGAGTACCGCTGCATCACTAACACTATTTATACGGTCAGGCATTCAGTCTCTACCAACGCCATAGGTGTCCCTACACCAGATGAATGCAATAGTTCAAAAAGGCCTGGCTGACCACCACCCTATCAAAGACAATTAGGGGTGAATAACAAATGTTAGCCTTGACATTGACGCTCATGTCTTATGAAAGGGAATTTTCTAAAAGCAACTCTGGTGACAGCCTTTTGACCTGCTTCTGCTGTGGCAAAGATGTGCAAATACTTGTGTTTCTTTCTGCAATCTGACCATCTAAGGAGCTGTTATAAAAGGAGCCAATGGGTGACAGGGAAAGTACTGGAATCTACCCGGCATGCCAAAGCAGCACTGAATGCCTGCACAGCTCAGCTATAGCTGGGTACATGCAGGTGTTGGAAATTGGAAAGCATAAATTCCGAAAGATGGTTCATGTTGGTTTGTCATATCCACAAAAGAGTGGCATCGTGAGGGCAGAGCAAATGCCACCTAGAATTTGAAGGCCATCTCGGGAGCAGGAAGCGCAAGAGAAAGAAGAGGAGGTAGGGAGAAAGTATCTAAGGTGCCGTCACTCCAGGCAGGCTATCTGGCAGCGTCTACCTCCTGTTGGAAATTTCATTTTACCATCATTATTCCACTGTTTCCCATCTCATCATCCATCTGGGTGCCCCATCATGGCATCCCCTTAACCACGGTTCCTGATTAATTACTCTTCTATTACAACTTTATCTAAAAACATTGCCACTTATACAAAGAGAAATGAACTTGATTCAGTAGGTCAATAAAGATATTTCCCCTGGGTGTCAGATATAGAACTAGGGAATATAATCTGAGAATAAGGGGCAGGCCATTTGGGACTGAGATGAAGTGGGTTTCTTCATTCAGAGGGTGATGAATCGTTAAAATTCTCTAAATCTTTAAGTATGTTCATGACAGGAGTTACTAGATTTCTACATATCAAAAACATCAAGTGACATGAGGATAGTGCAAGGAAATGACTTTTGAAGCGGAAGATCAGCCTTAATCTCACCAAATGGCAGAAAGGGCTTGAAGGGCTGAATGGCCTATTCTTGCTACTGTGTGAATGGATTTGTAATCTTTGGTTTTGGGCACTTCTTTCATGTTGAACAGGATCTGCTTGATGTCCTATGCCAATTTGGAACAAAATCCCTTCATGGTCATTAATAGCGACAGGCTGTGTCGTATTCCTGCAAATGCACTGAGCACTTAGGTGTATATATTCACAAGTGTATCTCTAATGTGTCATCCCAACAGAATCCTTATCTGACTCCCTGTAGCAGAACTAGCTGTGACCAGGTCCTTGAACTTTGGTGTTTCTTTATCTCTTCCTCATGGGCCTGCTAAAACTGGGTACATGCCGGTCTTGGGAATCTAAAAGCATAAATTCAGAGGAAAGAGATAGGCTAAAGGAGGGAGTGCAGGGTGGTAAGCCAGGTAACCATAACTGCAGTTTGAACATCATGTCAGATAGCAGTGTGAGGGTGAGTTGAGATTTGAGAACAGGTATAAAGCACTAGCATATTAACATTCTGAATGTTCTTGGTGGAGTCAGAGGCTTTTGGCTACTCGCCCCTGATATACCGCAATATAGAATTACAGAATGATTACACATAAAGTTAGGCAATATGGCCCACTATATATGCCAGAGTTGAAGGTAAGCGTCCTTACACCAGTTTATTTGTGGAGAACCTTGTTGTGCAAAACCGAAAGGAGAGTGTTAGTCTTTGGATTGCACTGTGCTGGGATGAGTTGCCTGCTGTAGTTGAATAGCTAGAGGTGTAGTTGATAGCTGGAGGCAGCGAGACATGGCTGTAAGGTTGGAATGCACTGGATGGTGAGATGAAGCAATATGGAGGGTTCAGTGTGAGCCTAGAAAGCCAGGCAGTGCTGATGAGTGAGTGAGCAATGGTGATGTACTGCTGTGAGCAGCAAGAGAGGTTAACAGTTTGGTGCCTAGAACATTTCAGGTGAAGATGCACTCGCTGACGTTGCACCCACATGGGATTGCTAAACTTCTTCAATCAATGGCCAGACTCTGGAATTTCATCCAGGAGAACATAGTCCCATTCCTTTAGGAGGGTGTTCCTTCGCGGACCTGGAACTTCAGGCATCGTGTTCCCAATGTGGAAAGGTTCCACCCCAGTTCCTGTTACCCTCCATTGTCGAAGACCTCTAGCAATGCCACATGTGAGCTATGGAGCCCTGTTCTAATCTTCTATTTCCCTTCTTTCCAATTGCAACACTAAGAATCAGTACAGCCTCGTTTTGCGCAGTGCAACCTCCGTTTAAGAGGGGCAAGCAACTTTTAAGAACTGGGTGGTAGCTGGAACACATGTCAGCTGTGTACCCTGTATATCAGCAACGCTTTATGCTGAAGTTATTCAATTGAGGATGCAGCACAAAGTAGACAAATTACCTGCCTTTATCAAGAATGAGATTGTATCATAATTTGTGATCCCAGCTCCTGAAAGGAAGCTTAAAACATTTTTAGGCTTACCAGTAGACCCTTCCTGAGCTTTGAGATTTCATAGCTTTGGCTATTCTGCATGCAATTGCTTTACATTTGATGAATTAGTGTGGGTGGAGAGGATGAGTCTGGGTAGTCCAACCATAAAAGAATGAGTTTGATTTCCAAATCATCCATCATCACCCGTGTGAATTTCATCATAACCTGGTTTCAGAAGAATCCAAAGCGTTACTTACACTCCAAGCACAAAATTGTTTAAACAAAATCTAGAAGCAAATTGATTGATACACTGTTGTTTCTCAATTGTACAGTATGGTATGGTTAATGATCCATTTAGCTGCTTTTTCCTACAGTAAATATTTTCCCTGTCAACAGCATTTTTGGGTGAAATAATAAGGAGAAACTGGACTTTGTGGAATAGGGCTGATGTTTACGGTTCCTCTTTGAGCTGCATTTTAAGTTCTTCAGTTAGGAGAGGAGTCAGTGTTTGAGAATCATCTAGGGGGGGTAAGCTAATATTTTAACCCACATTCAGAGGGCACTCTGATGATTTATCACTGGAGCAACAGAATAGCACAAAATAGCTCATTACCCAGTTTGGGCAATACATATATTTTTGACATATTGCTCAAGAAAACTTTGGCTAATATTACACAATGTACAAGTTAGTCTGTAGTGTTTTGTGGTTAGCATATAAATAGAGTTTGCTGAGGTTCTTTTTCTCTCCTGTCCATCCCTACTCTTTATGAGATCAAACAGATGTATAGGCAAACTGCTAAACCTCTTCTTTAACTTGACACTAGAAGATACAGCAGGGCAAAGTAAAGTAACTGTACCATTTCCTTCCTGTTTTCCCCCAAACTCTGACTCATTTATCATTCCTTCCAAGTAGCAATCATCTAAAATTTATAACATGCTGTGTGCAAAATCAGATGAGATTTCTTGGAATAGTGTGTTGGTGTGCAATGTTGTGTATTTTTGCTTTGAAATAGTAAACCAAAGTTTTCCCATGATTCTGCAGCACCGGTAAGATGAATTGGGATGATATAGCAATTTGAAGTATGTGAGAGAAAACAGTGAACATAGATGCAAGAAAGCAGGTTAGAAACCCCAAAGTACTTGCTGTCTTGCTAACATTTCTACCTGTTGCGTGTAAATCACCACAAGCTACCTTTAATGCAGCTACCTATTAAGAAATCTCAATACTGAGTTCAAAACTTCAGAGCACAAAAACTACCTTCCATCTTGATTACACTCACCCCCACTCTTTCACAAGTGACTGGATGGCATGGGCTTACTGTCAGCACAGCTACTCTATTTTCAAGGCTCACACCTGTTTTTCACCCATGACTGTCCTTTACTACATAAGCATTCTCATTGTCTGTTGCTCTGGGAGCCCTTATCTTCTGTTCTGCCCACTTATGCTCCCCCTTTGTCAACAGCAAAAAAAGACACACAAATTTTCCATCCCTCTTCAAATCCAAAGAAGAATCATTGGATTTGAAGCATTAGTTCTGTTTCTGTCTCCACAGATACTGTCAGACCTGCTGACTTTCTCCAGCACTTTCTGTTATTGTTCCTGAAGTTCTATGGAAATTTCAACTTGTAGTTCCAAAATGTGTTTTTAGAAGAGGAGATGATACAGCTAAAAATGGCTATGAATGTAAATTGAGTCACTGTCGAAAAGGAGAGAGATACATGGAATATAACAACTAAAGGTGCAAATGGAATGTCAAATAATGACCAATCAAAGGAGGAAGAGGTAAGACAAAACAGACTGTCACTACAAAGATAAGGAGAGGCTGATGCCTCCTGCTCAACACCAAGTCACTCACTTCAGATTACATCCTAAACGGCAGACACAGATTTTTGTTCTTCCTTTTGAAGAACATACAGGGACAAGGGTTAAAAAGCCAGTTTCAAATCTACAGGAATGTGTAGATTGTCAGCAGGCCAAGGTACCCAAACATATCTTCACCTGCACTTCCCAGAATCTAACACAGTGTAGAGCTGGATGAACACAGCAGGCCAAGCAGCATCATAGGAGCAGGAAAGCTTGGCGTTTCAGGCCTGGACCCTTCTTCAGAAATGGGGGAGGGGAAGAGGGTTCTGAAATAAATAGGGAGAGAGGGGGAGGCGGATAGAAGATGGATAGAGGAGAAGATAGGTGGAGAGGAGGCAGACAGGTCAAAGAGGCGGGCATGGAGCCAGTAAAGGTGAGTGTAGGTGGGGAGGTAGGGAGGAGGTAGGGCAGTCCATGGAGGATGGACAGGTCAAGGGGGAGGGATGAGGTTAGTAGGTAGGAGCTGGGGGTGGGGCTTGAGGTGGGAGGAATGGTTAGGGAGGCGGGGACGAGCTGGGTTGGATTTATCCTGCTTCTTATGTACAGGACATACGTAGGCAATTTTCCACATTGTCAGGTAGATGCCAGTGTTGTAACTGTACTGGAACAGCTTGGGTAGGGGTGCAGCAAGTTCTGGAGCATGTCTTCAGTACTATCGCCAGAATGCTGTCAGGGCCCATAGCCTTGGCACTATCCAGTGCCTCCAACCGTTTCTTGATATCCCGTGGAGTGAATCGAATTGGCTGAAGACTGGTATCTGTAATGCTGGGGACCACTGGAGGGGGCCGAGATGGACCACGCCCTCAGCACATCTGGCTGAAGATTGCTATGGAAGCTTCAGCCTTATCTTTCGCACTGATGTGCTGGGCTCTTCTATCATTGAGGATGGGGATAATTGTGGAGGCTCCTCCTCCAGTGTGTTGTTTAATTGTCCACCAACATTCATGATTGGATGTGGTAAATCTTGGGTTGTGGGATTGCTTAGCTCAGTCTATCACTTGCTACATGTGTACTTTGGCATGCAAGTAGTCCTCTTTGGTTGCATTGCCAGATTGACACCTCATCTTCAGGTATGCCTGGTGCTGCTCCTTGCATGCCCTCCTGCACTCTCCATTGAACCTGGCTTGATAGTGATGTTCAAGTGGGGGTTATGCCTGGCCATGAAGTTACAGATTGGGCTGGAGTGTTGATGGCCCACAGTGCCTCATGGATGTCCAGTCTTGACTTGTATGGCACCATTTAGCACAGCAATAGTGCCACACATCACGATGGAGGTTATTGTCAATGTCAATGTCTCTTCAAGGACTGTGCGGTGGTTGATCTTACTGATACTGTCTTGGACAGATGCATCTGCAGATGTCAGATTGGTAAGGATAAGATCAAGTATAGTTTGCCCTCTTGTTGGTTCCCTCACCACCTGCTGCCTACCCAGTCTAGCAGCTATTTCCTTTAGGATCTGACCAGCTCAATCAGCAGTACGGCTGCTAAGCCACCTTTGTTGGTGGACATTGAAACCCCCAACCAGAGTACATTTTGTGCCCTTGCCATCCCCAGTGCTTCCTTTAAGTGTCGTTCAACATGGAGGTGTACTGATTCATCAGCTGAGAGACGACAGTATGTGGAAATCAGCAGGAGGTTTCCTTGCCCATGTTTAACCTAAAGTCGCAAGGCTTCACGGGGTCCTGAGACAATGTTGACAACTCCCAGAGCAACTTCCTCCCAACTTTATACCACCGTGCCACCCCCTCTGCTGGGTCGATCCTACTGGTGAGACAGGACCTATCCAGGGACAGTGATGGTGGTGTCTAGGACATTGTCTGTAAGGTACGATTCTTTGCGTATGACTATGTCAGGGTGTTATTTGACTAGTCTGTGAGACAGCTTTCCCAGTTTTGGCACTAGCCCCCAGATGTTAGTGAGGAGGACTTTGCAGGTTTGACAGGGCTTCGTTGTTTTTTCCAGTGCCTAGGCTGAAGACAGGTGATCTATCAGTTTCATTTCTTTGAAACTTTGTAGTGGTTGGTACTACTGAATGGTGTGATAGGTCATTTCAGAGGGCAACTGAGAGTCAACCACATTGGTGGGTGGTATACTCTTTGGATGATCGGTGTGGACTTGATGGACCGAATAGCCTGCTTCCACGCTGTAGGGATTCTGTGATTCTAAAATACCTGCAATAGATGCCAACTGTTAGGACCTTAAAATGTCTATGATTTCAATTGCAGCAACATTGATTAAAATGGTAACTGTGCTAAAGTCTGCAAGGTATGATTATATTACGTAACATTCTTAGGTCTAGGTGACATATAATAATGATAAGGAACAAAGAAATTTTATTGAGGCATTACTCAATTCTTAGAGCAGATATTTTCAGATATTTCTAAGAGTTAATTTATATTGCAGCTATAGGTCTTGAGCTGAATGTGCTTCTAATGCAAAAGTCACAGAGAGGAGGTGCTATCTGGTTCTGCCGTATTGCCATTCCTTTCTTAAAAAATGGCAAAATGAAATCATCAGAATTCCTTCCAGCTCCGCCTCTGTTTACCCTCATGCAGCATATGCCCGCTTGATTCAAGTGTCTCTTACGTCAGTATGGAAACCTGCAAATGTGGGCTGACCAAATTAGTTTTAAAAAAGCAGCAATGGCAAACTGAAGAGCTGTTTTCAAAATCAGAAGGTGTAGAGCATTCTCTTAAGAGATCTGAGGTCTCATGAACAAAGTGGCAAAGTGGTGACTCTCAATAGGCTAACTAAATTTTCAAAAGTTAAAAATAAGCCATTTTCCTAATCAACCCGTTTTGAGATGTTCTAACACACGTCTGATGGAGATGAAATTTTAACTTGGGGCTCCTGACTCAGAGGTAGGGACATTTTCACTGCATTACAATAGCCTTTTGGGACACTTGTAAAACCTTGGGAAGGCAGGATTCCATAATGATTGACATGTCAGATGACAGGAGTCTTGGGCTGGGGAAGTTGAAGACAGGAAGTCTTGTGATGACAACTAAATACGAAACATCGACTGTAGATCCATCAAATGGCTATGCATTCCAATGGACAGATCGTGGGGGAAGGCAAATTTTTTCTCAATAAAGAACTGAAAGAATGGACATGCTGGAAATCAGAAGCAAAAGCAGAAACTGCTGGAAAAACTCAGCAGGTCTGGCAGCAGCCGTGGAGATAAATCAGAGTCTAGTTTCAGGTCTAGTAACCCTTCTTCAGAACTGATGGTAGCTAGGAAAATGTAGGTTTTTATGCAGAAGTAAGGGTGGGAGAAGGGATAGGAGGTAAATGATAGGTGGATATAGAGCCCAAAGAAAGAGAAGAACAATTAGACTGACAAAAGAGTAGATAACGGTCAGCATAGGAGAATGAATAGCTGCTAATGGGGACTGTTAGTGGCTAACACTGGGTTGTGTATAATAGCAGTTCATGTGATAAGGCCTGGTGTGTGGGAGTAGGGGATAAGGACATGGGAGAAGGTCCTACAGTGCCTCAAGCCCTAAAATTGTTGAACTCAGTATTGAGTTCAGAGGGCTACAGAGATCACAAGCTGAAAATGAGGTGCTGTTCTTCCAGCTTGCGCTGAGCTTCACTGGAACACTGCAGCAAGGCTGAGACAGAGATATTGGCCAGGGAACAAGGAGGTGTGTTGAAGTGGCAGGCAACAGGTAGCTCAGGGTCTTTCTGCAAAGTGGTCACCCAGTCTACGCTTCGTTTCTCCAGTGTATAGGAGACTATGTTGTGAGCAGCAAATGCAGTAGACTAGATTGAATGATGCAGGTAAAGTGCTGCTTCACCTGGAAGGTGTATCTGGCCCCTTGGATACTGAGGAGGGAGGAAGTAAGTGTGCAAGTGTTATAACTTTTGTGCTGGCAGTTAAAGGTGTCATGGGGCTGTTGGGGGGGATGTTGGGAGTAAAGGAGGAGTGGACCAGAGTGTCCCTGGAGGGAACGGTCCTTGCAGAAGGTTTACAAGGGACAGGAGGGGAATATGTATCTGGTGGTGGCATCCCACTAGAGGTGGTGGAAATGGCAGTTAATGATCCTTTAGATGTGGATACTGGTGGGATGGTACATAAGGACAAGGGGGACCCTATTGCTGTTGTAGGAGTGAAGAGAGGGGGAGCGGGCTGGTGCAGGAGATTGGTCAGATCTGGATGAGGGCCCTGTCAACTATGGTGCTGGGGAACCCTATGTTGAGAAAGAAGGTGGACATTTTGGAGACCGCCTTGTTGAAGTTGGTTGCAAATTTTTTTCTCCTTTAGCTCAATATCTGGTTTACCATAAGCTGGATCATAGAGGGTCCTTTTAGTTTTGGCAGGTTTTGAAGTTTGCTCACTGTCAGTCTGCAATACCGTGTTCTGGCCCATACCCTCTGGGCTTCAGATAGTTGGAAACCAGATGTATTTGTTTATTTGGATTTTGGTAAAGCCTTCAATAAGGTTCCACATGGTAGACTAATTAGTAAAGTTAGGTCACATGGGACTCAACATGAGCTTGCCAATTAGGTACGTAATTGGCTTAACAGCTGGAGACAGAGGGTAATGGTGGAATGTTGCTTTTTGGACAGGAGGCCTGTGACCAGCAGTGTTCCACAGGGATCAGTTCTGGGTCCCATTTTGTTTGTCATTTATATAAATGATTTGGATGAGTATATAGATGTCATGGTAACTAAGTTTGCGGATGACACCAAAACTGGCGGCATTGCAGACAGTGAAAGGTTTTCTAAGATTACAAGGGGATCTTGATCAAATAGGTCAATGGGCTGAAAAATGGCAGGTGGGGTTCAAAGTGAATAAGTGTGAGGTATTGCATTTTGGTAAAACAAACAAGTGTACGGCTTACACAATTAATGTTAGGGCCTTGGGCAGTTTTGTAGAAGAGAGGGACCTAGGGGTACAGGTTCATAATTCTTTGAAGTTTGCTTCACATATGGACAGGGTAGTTAAAAAGCCATTTGGCACACTTGCTGGAGAGGATTCAGTAGAGATTTACCAGGATGTTGCCAGGTATGGGAGGTTTGAGTTATGTAGAAAGGCTGGATAGGCTGGGACCTTTTCTTACTGGGTCGTAGGAGGTCGAGAGGCAACCTGATAGAAGTTTATAAAATAATGAGAGGTATAGATAGGGTTAATGGTTGTTGTCTTTTCTGTAAGATGGGGGGCACATTTTTAAGGTGAGAGCAGAGTGATTTAAAAAAGACATAAGAGGCAATTTTTTACCCAGAGGGTGGTTCTCATGTGGAATGAACTTCCAGAGGAAGTGATGGATGCAGGTACAATTACAATGTATGAAAAATATTTGGATAGATACATGAATAGGAAAGGTTTGGAGACGTATGGGCCAGGAGCAGGCGGGTGGGACTAGTTTAGTTTGGGATTACGTTCAGCACGGACTGGTTGAACTGAAGAGTCTGTTTCCATGTTGTATGACTCTATGACTTGTGGAGATACATGGTAGGACACCTCGGATGCCCATATACACTGATTTTGCAGCAATTGTCAGGGAAGTTTAAGCTTCCAATGAGAAAGTCCTCAGCTCCCAAGACTCTGCGAACATCTCCAGCTCTTAGTTAGAGTTGGAGGCTTGGGAAAGATCTGATTTATTTACTTGGATAGTTACCAGGAAATGTTAGATAGTTTAAAACCACATCTAACCCCTGGTAATCATGCTATTCACTACTATACCTTCCTCACCCCACACCAACTGATCCCCCAACTTCCAGCCGCACCCTTAAACTCCACTGGACCTTCTGACCACCCTCAATTTCAACTCCTCACCCTCAATTCCATCCCTCTAACCTCTGTCACTCTGTCCACAACATCCCCCAAACTGCTTTGACCTCCAGAACCTTCCCTGACCTTCTAACATCTCTGACTATTGGATTTTCTCCCCAACTTTCCAACAATGCTTTCTGAACCTTTACTTCTGTATCCTTACAACACTCTCCAAATTTATCCCCGATATTCTGACATTTCCTGATTCTCTGACCCCAGCCCCTCTGGCTGCTAAATACTCCCTGTGGCCCTTAATCCCCTCCCACTCCCTTTGACCCTCAGAGATCCCTAACCATCCAACCTCTCCTAAGTCTTTTCCCTACCCTCCAACATCTCAACCCCCTACTCTTCCTTGATGTGACCTGATCCCACGAATATACCCATCCACCTCTCTGCCACCCAGCTGATATTGTACTTAATCTACTCACCCACCATCCTATCCCCTTACCCAACATTCACTCTTTTGCTAACAAAGCTATTTAAATGTCCCAAACCTTTCTGGTGTGTTACTAAATGAAGACATATGACAATATGGCAGCTATTTCTGTGAAACTGGAGCCTTCGGTAGAGGAAGCAGGTGGACATTTGTGAAACAGGGAACACCAGCACACCCCCAACACAGACACCCCAATGAGCCTCCACCCTGAAGTAGGAGTCTGAAAGATGTCCATCACAATAAAGCAAAGATCAAAAATCCTGGACAAAAGTGAGCAGCGTGGTCATTGTGTAAAAAGCCACGTGGCAATCCATCTCGTTGGAAGATTTGGGCCATTATTTGTGTTAGAATGGTATTACAGCCATCTATTCAAAACAAGCTATTCAAAGTTAACAAGCGTGGGGCTGGATGAACACAGCAGGCCAAGCAGCATCATAGGAGCAGGAAAACTTGACATTTCGGGCCTAGACCCTGATACAAGCTATTCAAAGTTGTTAGCCACAGCTCCTTTTATTAGTATTTGGCTGCCTTTTGTGAGACTCAATGACTTTGGAATTCCGCCCATCCCACTGTGGAAACACAGAGATTGTGTCATGACTTGTCCTGTTGCATTTCACACGTTTCAATATTTGACTTCAACTGTGATCAGATTCTTAAAGAAATTGACTTTGAAGCATGATCTCACTGAAGTGAAATAGTGACCAAAAGCAGTTATGAGATTGTCAAACATAATCTATTTTTCATTGATCTGTTGTACATGTAACACATGACCTGATACTGTTCCCATATAGACAAGAAATGTGTACCATAATAGATTAGGCATTCAATGCCGAAGCTGTTCAAAATCTTTGGAAATGTGCTTTCCACCATCTGCCAATTTGCTACTCTATCAAATGGATGTCTTATACTTTTCTGGTGAAGTTTGTTGCATTGGCTGATTGTTAATAGCATTTGAGTTTGTTGATAATATTCTTTGTTTGGAAAATGATTCTTCGGAGTTTGATCTCCATGCACTACAATCATTTTGTCACCTTGTTGCATCCTTTGTTTACTAAAGGTGTTGTTGAATTACTCTCGTTGTAATTCTAAAGCTGAAAGCCTAAGGTTTCTGTGTTGTAATGTTTGGATTTTCTATCAAAATATGGTACCTTCATTGTGATAAATGAAGATATTCCTTTTAAATGAATAAATGAAGATGGCTGAAGGATTTCAAAAAGATTTGCAGGTAGAACTTTCCCAAAATTGCATCACACCATACGATTCAATGATCGTTTGGCTGTGACTTTGTTGGCACTATTTTTTTCTGCACTGTGGTTTTTTTCATTCTAAATTCAGTATCACATGATCAAATTTGTACTCTTTCTCCGCATCCAGTTTTTCATATTTTACTGCATAAAATCAATAATACTGCTCAGTTGCCAATTAACACCTTGAATTTGCTGTTCAAATCATCAAAATAAAATAGATTCCAATACTTCACTATTAGGGTTTTGTTATTTCAAAACACTATCACGATTTATCTTCCTGATTTTGTTTTTCTTTTTTCTCCAACCAATTTACTTTAAGATTATGCCTGAAGAATTATTTTAACTTGCTGTTTACTTCAGAAATTTGTGAACTTGTTTTAAGAAATATTTGGACGGGTAAATAGGTGGGATAGTAATGGAGGGATATGGATCAAATACAGGCAATGAGACTAGATTAATTGTGAAAACTGGATGGCATGGACAAGTTGGGCCAAAGGACCTGTTTCCATGCTGTAAACCTCTATGACTCTATAACTCTCTGTCAAAAAATGTGTTCCTCAGCCTAGGTTTTTGGGTAGTAACAAAATTTTTTTGTCTCTTCCCTCAAAGAATTGAATCTGTTTTGAGTATCGACTTCTGTTCTCGGTTATTTGATTCTGATTTCTTCCCTTAGCTGCTAGGGGTCTCTTACTGCTTTCACTGTGTTTGTAAAGACTCATTTCTCCTTTACCAGCTGTAAAACATTTATTGAGAATAACAGTGTTCTGGTGATTTCACTGGAGGGATTTTTCTGTTCAAAGTGTATTTTTTTGACAGCAGCTGTTCTGCTTTGTGGTTTTTGGCTAGATGCTGGCTGATCTTAAAGCAGTATGGATGATTAACTGAAAACAATGATTTTTGAATTCTCCTTTTCTCCAGGTCTGTTTCTTGACCGTCACTGCCACCACAATTTTCTAGGCACTGTATCCCATTGCTGCTATCATGTGGATCGATACCACAATGGGTTTGGGTTTGGAGAGAGACTGGTTGAGGAGATGGCAAAGTCAAGAACTGTCTTCAGTTTTAAACTTTGAAGTAACATTATTAATTATACATGACTAGGGAAAAAAAAAACACATTACATGGTAATTATGAATCTATTAGGCTGTAGCTCATATCCCTAAACAATGGTGAGTTAGGTGGAAAAATACCTCAATGGTAAATGAGATTCCTGATGTCAAACAAATGTCCAGTTTTTAAATGTGAAATGATAATCTTGCTAGTGAGAGGCAAAAGGTCCATTTGGATGCATTTACATTTCTTTATTACCTCTTCTCACCTTAGTAAATTCAATTCGTTAATCCCCTAGAGGGCAGAGAGAAACTGGATAATTACAATTCCCAACAAGAAAGTCAGAGCAGTTACCTGGCAGCTGTAATTTGTTGCTTGCTCCTCCGGCCTCCATCTTGACAGCAATCCCCAATGTCTCTGCACGTGCTCCATGGGTCGTGAGTGCCTGGAGTCCCTCTCCATGGAGATCATCATCAGGCACGCCCAGCCTCACCACACCATCATAGCAATACTCTGACCCACTTAGAATACAATTCTCCATGTCAATATTGCACTTTGGAACTCACCAAGTCTGTTCATTGTAATGCTGCTGCCAGCCCAGAGGGACAGACGCCCATCTCAGGCATCAGAGTAGATTGCATTTTAGAGCTCTTAGCTTCCTTTCTTAGTGCTTACTCACATTGCATCTACTCGATGTTCACAGCATCTCTGCCTTGCCTTGCATTTTTGTGCTTTGACATCTCACTCAGAACTGACAGAATCTCAGTACTTCTATCTTACCTTGCCTTTTAGCACAGACTCAATGCCAGGCAGCATATCATGTTTGCCAGCAATGCACAGCCCTGCATACATTAACATCCCATCTGCAGTATGTGCCAGCAGCTTATGTGACAAACACACTGCATGTACCTCATCCAGGTGGTATTGTCTCAGAGACTAAGGAGAGTAGTCAAGTCAAGAGGGACTGTTGTCATTCAGGAGGTCCCACCACAGCCAGTCAAGGACAGCATCTGGACTCAGTATAGGAGTTGGATTTGGTCTGTCCACCTGGGATGGTGAGGGGCTCCATATCTTTACAGTCCAGGCAGTCAGTCATGGTCAACCCTGCAGGTCCCTGCAACCAGTCTTTAGGTTAATAGCAGGTCATTTGGGAGCTGCACAGAGATCAATCAGATGTCTGGTCACTCATCAAGGCTTTCCTCCTAAATTATTCTTGGGGGTTGAAGCACAAGTCAATCCTGAACAATGAAATTATGTCATGTTGGCTGTAGGGAAATAGTGGTACCCACTTAGTCAGGGCTCTAACATGGTACAAGAGTAAGGGTGGGTAGCCTGTGTAGCTTCATTCTTGTAGCTGCTGTTCCAGTCACAGTGAGCCAGGCAGCTCATGATATAAATTAGCAATACATTTATGAATGAGATTCTATTTGCAACCTACACGCTACCTATATGCCCTCAGAAGCTTTTCTTTGTCATTTCCCTCCCACAATGTGCATTGTGAAGGACTTTTTGTGGCTGGCAATGACTGACCTGGAGCTGGGCTTTAAGCATGGTGCCAGCAGTGTAAATCCCAGAAGGTGCCAGCAATGGTGAGTATTTCTGCTGCTGGCGAGCAGGTGACAACACGGTCGTAGCACCATAGAAGCATTGTACATACAGAATGAGGTGAGCAGCAGAGAACTGCATGAGATAACTCATTAGAGTTCAAGGAGAGAAACCCTCCATGAGTCTTCCTAAAATTGACACTTAGCTGATTATTGGTAAAATGCAGCCCATTTTTACATTAACCTATCTTCATAGTGTGCTCAAGCCTACATCCTGTCAAGCCTCTCTCTACAGTTCTAGTGTGTAGTGCCACAGTGTTGCAGTTTTCTCAGAGTATTTTAAACATCATTAGTGTTAGTATTCTAACTCTATGATATTTATATTTAGTGATGTGCAGCTCCATGACATAATTGCAAGGTTGCTCCAAAGTCCTGACACCCTTTACAACAGTTGATGGCTTGGCAGACCAACAAGTGAAAGCCTTGACTTTCAGACCCGATGTTTTTGTAGAAGCAGAGGACCTAGTGTTGGCAATTAACAATGGATTTTGCACAAAAGTCTTGTTGGGGAAACAGTACAGGATTCTGGGAAATCTGTACAGTATCTCTCTTATAAAACCAGCAACATACCTTTAGGATGCTTAGAATTTAAGCAAGATTTGTTACATATTGCTAAATAGATCTTCCAGTACAAATAAACGTGTCAGGGAATCATAAGGACCGCACTATTTATTTAGGACTGATTTGTCCAAAATTTGAGATCATCCCTGTTTGCTTCATGTAGTGTGTTTCATGGCTATCACTTCTAAAGTGAGAGCAAGTTACAGCAGAGATCTTATGACTACGACAATTCACAATTGCATAATGTAGAAATATCTCTTTCCAAACAGAGATAAAAGGTACTGCAGATGCTGGAGAATCCGAGATAACAAGCATGGGGCTGGATGAACACAGCAGGTCAAGCAGCATCATAGGAGCAGGAAAACTTGACGTTTCGGGCCTAAACCCTTCATCAGAAATGGGGGAGGGGAAGAGGGTTCTGAAATAAATAGGGAGAGAGGGGGAGGCGGATAGAAGATGGATAGAGGAGAGGATAGGTGGAGAGGAGGCAGACAAGTCGAAGAGACGGGGATGGAGCCAGTAAAGGTGAGTGTGGATAGGGGGGTAGGGAGGAGATAGGTCAGTCCAGGGAGGACGGACAGGTCAAGGGGGCGGGATGATGTTAGTAGATAGGAGATGGGGGTGTGGCTTGGGGTGAGAGGAAAAACAGGTTAGGGAGGTGGAGATGAGCTGGGCTGGTTTTGGGATGCGGTTGGGGGAGGGGAGATTTTGAAGCTTGTGAAATCCACATTGATGCCATTGGGCTGCAGGGTTCCCAGGCTGAATATGATTTGCTGTTCCTGCAGCCTTCGGGTGGCATCACTGTGGCATTGCAGGAGGCCAAGGATGGACATGTCATCTGAGGAATGGGAGGGGGAGTTGAAATGGTTCGCGACTGGGAGCGGAGGGAGCGGAGGGCTGCACGTTCTGCAGGGGAGAGGTTGGAGTTGGTGAGAGGGGTAGAGAGGTTGAGGCGATTGATGTCTCGACGGCAGTTGGAGATGAAGAGGTCGAGGGAGGATAGGAGGCCTTGGGGTGGTGTCCAGGAGGACGGCTTGTGTTGGAGGCGGGAGAAGGGGTCAGTAGAGGGAGAGTTAGATTCGCAGTTGGAGAAGTAAGCGTGGAGGCGGAGGCAGCGGAAAAACTGCTCAATATCCAAGCGTGAGCGGTATTCGTTGATATGTTGGTGGAGGGGGACAAAGGTGAGCCCTTTACTGAGGACTGACCTTTCGCCCTCAGTGAGGGGGAGGTCTGGGGGGATGGTGAAGACCCGGCAGGGCTTAGTGTCGCTGTCTCCTCTGGAGCTGCTGGCTGTGGAGGTTGTGGGCGGAGTTACGCTGCACTGATGACGTCACATCCGCCACCGCTGGGCACCCCACTTCCGGGACAGTGAACGCCGCCGCTGCTGAAACCACCGCCTCCATCACCGAAACCAACACCGTCATCGCTGTTGCCGCCGCCGCCGCCGCTCCGCCCACCGCCGACGTCGCTCCGCCCACCACCGAAGCCGACACAACACCCACCGCTGTCGTAACTCCGGAGGCAGTGTAGTATAAAGTTTTAGCAACCTTTCCTGGTCTTTGTATTTCATTCCTATCTTAAAGCTAATGAATTCATATTAACATTTCCCTTCTCAATTTGTCCGTCCATCTTCAAAGATTTCTATGGTTGCAATCCAGGTCCCTTTGTCCCTAAACTCCCTTTAAAATGTTATTATTTAGTTCAAACTTTAAGGTTTTGGAGTAGATCTGTAGCTCGGGTTGTGGGTGTTGAGGTTGTTTGGCTCGCCGAGCTGGTTTGTTGTTTTGCAAAACACCAAACCAGTTCTGTGAGCCAACCAACCTCAAGTTCAAACTTTCTCCTCAGTCTTTCTTCCAAGATGTATCATTTTACAATTCTCTGTGTCACATTTCATCTACAATTTACTTAACCAGTTCATTAGTTTGTGTCCATTCCTGGAATTTGGGATTGTTTTCTTCAGAGTTTACTGTGTTTCTGAGCTTCTTCTTATCTGAGAATTTTCAAAGGATGCAAATATGTTCAAATCTAGGTCAATTTGTATCAGTACTGTATTCCCACCACTGATACCTAAGAAGGACACCTACACCCTTGCCTCCAATTTGAAACTGTCCAAGACTGATCTGTCTTCTGTCCCTTAGCCAATTATCCACACCACTGTTTTAATACTGTGAATTTGCAAGCTAGTCTATCAAATACCTTTTGAATGCCATAACACACATCAACTGCACTACATCATTCTATTACTTCATTACAGGACTAAATCAAGTTCATCAAATATAATTTGCATTTAACAAATTGGTGCTGACTTTCATTTAAAAATTTATATTTCTATTACTATCCTCTTTGGTGCTTATTACATTTCCAAATTTCATATTATCTTTGAACTTTTAAATTATGTTTTGTATTTCCAAGTCCATGTTATTAATATATACCTCATGAAATGTATTGGGCCTAATACTGAGTTTGATGGAACATCCTATATACTTCACATCATTGTGTAAAACAATTATTCATCAGTACAATCTGTTTTCTGGCCAGTTTTGTACTGCTACTATCCTTTCAATTCCATGAGTTTGTGTTTTGTTCACAAGTGTGTTAAATGTAATTTTGCTTTTTCAAAATCAGATTCTTGGCGTTGGGCAGAACTCTGATGCCTCATGTCTTCAGTTGTCATTGGGTGGAGAGTCTTTTATTTCCATTCATTTGCATTTCATTTATAGTCCAACTTGGCATATCAATGTGGGATTTCCAATCTTCCTCTCTGCAATCAAGAAACTTAATGGAGCAAAATCTTGACCAGTCAAACAGAATGGGTACTCGGCGATTTGTCTAGTCAGCACTCATTGGAGCTTGTGGAATGCTCGTGCCAGCCATTTAGCTTCTCTTTACATGGAACCACTTCTTCTATACAATGTGCCTTATGGTCCATGGCCACGGCATTCTTGGACCCTTTATCCATGCAATACCGCACCAGCAAGGCATTATCAGGCTTGGTCTTGGCCCAACTCAGGCACAACTTGAAGGCTTCAAGTATGTGCTTTGGAGCTAAGGGAGAGCAAGAACTTCAGTTTGTGGAGGTTATTTTGTGCTGAGGGACACCCAGGGTCTTACGTATTATTAGAGTTTTTAGTACTGAGTTAGAGACAGATAACCTCTGTGTCTCAGCTTCCTTGTTAGCACAGATGGTTTTTAGCACTGAGTTAGAGGCAGGCATTCTCTGTGTTTTAGCTGGACTTTTACATTAGGCAGCTTATGGCAGTAGGTAGTGCTGAAGAGTGAATAGATCAGTCAGACAGGGGATGGTCATGTCACTGTACAGTATGGTGCTGTATCAAAGTCAGCTGCAGCATGTACCATCAGCTTACACTGAAGAGACACTACAAGTGCTTGAAGAAAATGGCAATTTGTAATCATCAAAAGGAACAAGTGTTTAGTTAGGTAAGGATGGACTCCAATCAGTCAGGGATACTGCCACAGTCAATCAGAAGTTTGGTTCATGTGGGCACTTCAAATCTTTTAACCTATGTCACATTTAATCCCTATGGCTTCTGAACTATTCTTTACTCTAGTTCTATTTGCTGCTCCCAGACTTCTGCACCCTGGGTTTTATCTCTTTAATCCCCATACCCATATAATCAACCGAATGTTACTTTGCAGTTTCTTCTTTCAAAGGGGTATTATTTCCAGAAACATTTTGTACTATAGAAAGGATTACTGTATTTTCTACTGCTCTACATGGACACCACTCTTTGTCAGTAAATAAAATTTGACACTCCACCCATTTCATTGAACTGATCTACTCCAGCTTCTGGATTATCTGCCACTACGCCAAAGAAATATGTTCTCCTATAAATCACAGCACCAACTCAAAACTAAGTAATCCATTTTAGTAATGTTCCTTAACATATTGCTAACAATTATAAAATAAATAATCTCTACACATTTAATTTCTTTTCCGACTCACAATTGATAACAATTACTAAATATTAAATAAAAACGACAAATTCACTCATTGCCACTCTAAATCTATTGATGAACAATTAAAATCATTGAATCCCTACAGTGCAGATAGAGGCCATTCGGCCCATCGAGTCTGCATTGACCCTCTGAAGACCATCCCACCCATACCCTGTAACTCCACATTGCCCATGGCTAATCCACCCACCCTACACATCCCTGGACACTACATGGAGATTTAACATGACCAATCCACCTAACTTGCACATCTTTGGACTGTGGGACGAAACCGGAGCCCCTGGAGGAAACCCATGAAGACACAGGGAGAACGTGCAAACTCCACAAAGATAGTTATCCAATGTTCCCTAGCTGTAGATTATTTTCCACATTTAATTATTTTCCTCATTCCATTGTTTTTCATTACTGTATCTTAAATTTGTAAATAAAACAGTAAATTAAACTCTGTCCATACCAACCAATATGTGGATAATTTGTCCAGTCACAACACTTCCTGATTCACTTTCCAATAACATAATAAAGTCTCCAATTTCTTCAGACTACAAATTATTAAATGAAGTGTTTGCACTTTATTACATATTTGCTCAACGTCTTTAAACTCTTTAAAAAATTCATTAATATCAAAAGACATCCAAGTAAGGGAACAAGAAAAACTGGGCAATGAGCCAATATTTGGAAGGCATGGTGAACAGTCAAAAAGGGAGAGAAAAAGTACAGAGCTAAGGTGGTAATTCTGAGGAGTGGGATTTAGGTGGTTGAAGCACTGAAAATGATTGGGGCTGCTGCCGGAGGGTGTCACAAGAAGGCAGAAGAAGAGAAATACAAAATATGAAAATGTGTAGTGTCTTGTGACAGCATTGTAAGTTGTAAGTGAGTTGGAGGTTGATTGGGAATTAAGGCTGGCAATCTATTTTCACAGCAAAGTTCATTAGCAGTTATCCCTTGTCTTGCTAAAAACTTGCTCAACAAAAATCATTCCCATGTGAAAATATTTGACCAACCCATAACTTTTACATTAAAATTTCTTTTGCCTGCCTTGAAACTAACCAGCCCAAATATCTGATTACTAACTCTTAATAACTTAAAAAAACTATTTCTATTCTTGCTGTTTGACAAAAGTACGTAGAAACATATGAATTAGGAGCAGCATTGAAAATATTCATCATTACCATCTATGCCACTTTTTTAGGGGAGCAGAATTCTTCAGACCAATGACACTCTGAGAGAAAATATTTCTTCTCACCTTTGTCTTAAATTCTTATTCTCTTCAACTTTCCATGTCTCCCATTCTCAGCTTTCCTCCCAAACCCCTCTGGTAGCTGCTTCCCCTGTTCCCCGAGCCTCATGCTTGCTGTTGCCCTCACACAATCTCTCTCATTCACTATTCCCTTCTCCCAGACCATTGTTGTGAGTGAGGGCTGGGGTGAGAGATGGTGAGAGGGAGGAATTGAGTGAGAGGAGCTGTGATGGTGGCAGGAAATGGTGATCAGGAGGACTGACGAGCAAGACTACTCTCAGGGAGTGAGGCCGTAAGTGGGAGCAGCGAGCGGAGTGTAGGAGGGGGAAAAGCAGACAGGAAGGTCATAGGATTTAGATGCAGGAGTAAGTCATTTGGCCTTTAAGCCTGTTCTGCCAACCAATTCCATCCATTCACCTGTGTGGACCCATGGAAAAGTGGTGTAGTTTTTTAAAAATCAGAACATGCTCAATAACTGTGCTAAAACAAAAATGGAAGCTGTGCTAATGGTGTGCTAATGATGTGCTAATGCCTAATGCATTAAAAAATGCTATTAGAACCTGTTTTAATGGGAGAATGTTTGTAATCAGTAAATTCTACTTAAATGATCTCTATGCTGCAGCAACATAAGATTTAGCCATGATTCTCATTCAAAAAAATAAGATTTCCAATAGCGGAGGATAGTTACAAAAGACAAACTATGTAGGTAAAATCTATCCCAGTCATTCAGAGCCATGCAGTCACCACGTATTTGAGAAGGAAATAATTTTCATTCCGGCCAGGATTAGCTGTGGTCACCAAGAACATGAGGTGAGTGAGAGAGAGGATGGAGGTGATGGAGGGAGGGATTGTTAGGATGAAGGTTGTTCCAGGGATGGGGAGTGAGGCCTGCAGGCAAATTAAGTACGACAATGCAAGGAATGCAAAAAAGATTCTGTCCAGACTGCTGCTCCTCTGACACTTATACTACCAGGAGTGATTAGACATCAGTATGTATTAAAACTCCAAACGGCAATTTTCTTTTGTTGGCTTCCTGTGCCATCTTACAATGGAGCTATTCCAAACATCTCATTAATTTGGAATTAAATCTGAAAACAAAACATCATCAACATGTGCTCCAATTCTTCCCTTAACCCTTTAGCACTTTAAATAACTCGGACAATTGTACCCACGGTCATTCATATTTTGTGCACAAACCAATTAGGTGGCACAAATGAGCATACCATATTTGGCATGTGATTTATTTGCATGGCTACACATGCCCTTGTTATGGCCGTCTCTACCCAAATACACCTCTATGCTTAAAGCACTCAAGTTATAGAGCTTTGCCCTAAGGATTGTCATGATGTGGAGGTGCCAGTGTTGGACTGGGGTGGACAAAGTCAGAAATCACACCACACCAGGTTATAGTCCAACAGGTTTATTTGAAAACACAAGCTTTTGGAGCCTCACTCCTTCAGGTGTTAGAGAGAGAGGTAGTATCAGACATAGAATTTATAAGCAAAAGATCAAAGGTTCATACCATTGATTAGGATGTACAAAAGAAACCTAAGATGCCGTTAAATCTTTAATCAGTTAGAAGGTTTTAATTGTTTAATATGTACATGTAAATCCTGAATTCCTTTCAAGTCACGGTCCTTAGAGAACTAAAGGTTTTATCAGTATAAAGAAGAGTGCCAACATTTTCATGCACAAGTTGAAACAAGACTTCTTTGCTGCACACCCTCCAGTCAACGCTATACACCAGATACATTGATGGCATTTTCTTCCTTTTGGACTCATGGCGAGGAATCACTGAAACAACTACATAGTGATATCAACAAATTTCGTCCCACCATCAGACTTACCACGGACTACTCTTCAGAATCAGTCTCAATCTTGGACACACGACTCTCCATCAGGGATGGACACCTCTGTATATCAATCTACCGCAAGCCTATGGATAACCTCATGATGCTGCATATCTCTAGCTTTCACCTGAAACATATTAAAACAGCTATCCCTTACGGACAAGTCCTATGCATACAGAATCTGTTTGGATGAGGAGGAACAAACGGACACCTGAAGGTGTTGAAGGACGCCCTTATAGGAACAGGATATGATGCTCAATTCATCGATCACCAGTTCAAATGTGCTACAGCAAAAAATTGTAATGACCTCCTCAGAAGACAGACACGGAATACGTCCAATAGGGTGCCCTTTGTCATCCAATACTTCCTGGGAGTGGAGAAACTACGCCATGTTCTTCGCAGCCTTCAACACATTATCAATGATGACGAGCACCTCGCCAAGATCTTCCTCATGCCTCCACTTCTCGTTTTCAAACAACCACCAAATCTTAAACAGACCATTGTTTGCAGCAAACTACCCAGCCTTCAGGGCACCATCGACCATACTACTAGACAACCATGTTATGGTAATCTCTGCAAGACATGTCAGATCTTCGACATGGGCACTACCATCACACGTGGGAACACCACCCACCACATACACGGCAGATACTCATGTGACTCGGCCAACATTGTCTATCTCATACGCTACATACAAGGATGCCCCAAGGCATAGTATATTGACAAAACCATGCAGACGTTATGACAATGGATGAATGGGCACTGTGCAACAATCACCAGACAAGGATGTTCCCTCCC
Organism: Ginglymostoma cirratum; assembly: GCA_024137785.1. Taxonomy (NCBI): domain Eukaryota; kingdom Metazoa; phylum Chordata; class Chondrichthyes; order Orectolobiformes; family Ginglymostomatidae; genus Ginglymostoma; species Ginglymostoma cirratum. The sequence goes on from JAHRHZ010000022.1 coordinate 19,075,421, forward strand.
AGTGGGGGAACACTTCAGCAGTCAAGGACATTTGGCCTCGGATAAACATCCTCCAAGCGGCACTTCAGGATACACAACAATGCAGAGTTGCTGATCAGAGGCTAATAGCCAGGTTCAGTGCCCATGAGGACAGCCTCCAGCGGGATCTTGGATTCATGTCACACTACAGGTGACCCCACCACACTAAACACACACACACACACACTCTCACACACTCTCTCTCTCTATCTCTCCCCCCGTCACACTCACACACTGTCTCCCCACCCCATACGTGCACACACTCTCTTCTGCCCCACACATGTGCAGACACACACACACACACACACACACACATGAATCTATGGGGTGAATTTATATTTGCTGACACATTTTATTTTGTTCAAAAAGCACACAATTTATAGATAGTCAATATGGCGTTTTAGAAATTCTTACTTTGGAAGTAGGACCAGTCTGACTCCAAACCAAAACACAGATTCTAAACAGGGCCTCACACCAAACGTGCATTGTCTGCCCTAAAATATCTCTTCTTTACACTGATAAAACCTTTAGTTCTTCTCAGGACTGTGACTTGAAAGGAATTCGGGAATTTACATATACGTATGAATCCATTAAAAACTTCTAACTGATTGGAGATTTAACAGCATCTTGGGTTTGTTTAGTACATCCTCATCAATGGTGTGAACCTTTGATCCTTTACTTATAAATTCTGTGTCTGATACTACCTCTCTCACTAACACTCTGAAAGCTTGCGTTTTCAAATAAACCTGTTGGACCATAACCTGGTGCCGTGCGATTTCTAACCGCAGGACTGTGCAATGGCACTTTGCTCAGAGGCTCTCTTCAAATTATGACTGGTTTTCCAGACACAACGGGCATTTCAGAACTTTTATACTGATGTGAGCTGCTTTGTAGTTTTTGTTTTGTTTAATGCATTTTTATGTCATCACTTTAAAATTGGAAAACTGCCCCATTGTAGATTCTTAAATATGTTCATGGTGTCCATGATCAATGGTGGAATATATTGAAACTTCAATTTCTACACATAAAGAAGGAATATTGATGTGTGTTCCTATTGTTTATATTGCCCAATTCTCATTTTATTTTCAGATGAATTCTAATTAGTTTGGCAAGGAAATCGGTGTTCCTAAAGATCAGGAAAACAGACAAAGGAATGGGGTCATGGTTAGGCCTAAACTCCTTTTGCATTCAACACAGAACCTTTAGGGGCACAACTTTCACAGAGTCAACAATATATATACAATATTGAGTGGTCCTGTCACTTAAACAGACAGCTCCACTTTCCCTTTTTTTAAAATTTTGTTAACATTTGGATTCAAGTTTATGGTATCCACAAAAGCTGTATACCAGAGTTGTGGGCATATTGGAACTGATTTTTTTTTAAGTAGTAAAGGCAGGCATCTGACATATGAATGTTATCCTCTGGCTATCCAAATTAAACAAGCATCTGGTATTAAAGAAGGTCACAATCCGTAGGAGTACCCGGTATCTGCAGTTGACAAGATGGAAATGAAACTCAGACAGAATTACCAGATGTAAAAACAGTTCATTTTGCCAAAGTATGTCCCATTTGCAATAACATTGCTGTTAAACGTTGAAGACCCATTCAAGGTCTTTACGTAGTGTTTCTTGCGGGTGTCTCAGTCCAGTGTCTGGACTAACACTTCCAGTAACGGGGTGCTGCGTTATGGGAGGTACTGTTTTTTGGGTGAAACATAAAGTTGGGGACTCTGAGCTGAACATAAAAGACTCATTAGTGTCATTCAAAAATGAGAAAACAAAAGCTTCCTGATCAATATTTTTCCTTCAGCCAACATCACTAAAAAGATAATTTGCTTATCACGTTGGTCCTTGTAGGACGGAGCATTATGCAAATTAACTGTTGCATCTTCCTACCTTACAAGAAGCATTAAGCTTCAAAAAGATTTGTCTGGGAAGTGGGACATCCCGTGGTCACAGCAAGGTGCTGTATGAATGTTACAAAGATAGTAGGAACTGCAGATGCTGGAGAATCTGAGATAACAAGGCGTAGAGCTGGATGAACACAGCAGGCCAAGCAGCATTAGAGGAGCAGGAAAGCTGACATTTTGGGTCGAGACCCTTCTTCAGAAATGGGGGACGGGATGGGAAGGGGATTCTGAAATAAATAGGGAGAGAGGGGGAGGCGGATAGAAGGTGGATAAAGGAGAAGATAGGTGGAGAGGAGACAGACAGGTCAAAGAGGCGGGATTGGAGCCAGTAAAGGTGAGTGTAGGTGGGGAGTTAGGGAGTCAGGGAGGGGATAGGTTGGTCCAGGGAGGATGGATAGGTCAAGGAGGGGGGATGAGGTTAGTGGGTAGGAGATGGGGGTGGGGCTTGAGGTGGGAGGAATGCTTAGAGAGGTGGGGACGAGCTGGGCTGGTTTTGGGATGCGACCGGGGGAGGGGAGATTTTGAAGTCCGCATTGACACCATTGGGCGGCAGGGTTCTAAAGCGAAATATGAGATGCTGTTCCTGCAGCCTTCGGGTGGCATCAGTGTGGCAATGCAGGAGGCCCAGAATGGACATGTCATCCAAAGAGTGGGAGGGGGAGTTGAAATGGTTCACAACTGGGAGGTGTAGTTGTTTGTTGCGAACCGAGCGTAGGTGTTCCACAAAGCAGTTCCCAAGCCTCCACTTGGTTTCCCCGATGTAGAGGAGGCCACAACGGGAACAGTGGATACAGTACACCACATGAGCAGATGTGCAGGTGAACATCTGTTTGATGTGGAATGTCTTCTTAGGGTCTGGGATGGAGGTGAGGGAGAGATGTAGGGGCAGGTGTAGCACTTCCTGCGGTTGCAGGGAAAAGTGCCGGGGCTGGTGGGGCTGGAGGGGAGTATGGCGTGGACAAGGCAGTCACGGAGAGAGTGGTCCCTCCGGAAAGCAGATAAGGGTGGGGAGGGAAAAATATCTTTGGTAGTGGGATCAGATTGCAGGTGGCAGAAGTGCCGAAGGATGATGCATTGGATCGGAGGTTGGTGGGGTGGTACGTGAGGACGAGGGGGATTCTGTTTTGGTTGTTATTGCGGGTAGGGGGTGTGAGGGATGAGTTGCGGGAAATGCGAGAGACACGGTCGAGAGTGTTCTCGACCACTGTGGAGGGGAAGTTGCGGTCCTTGAGAAACGAGGACATCATGTCCAGGAGTGGAATGCCTCATCTCGGGAGCACATGCGGCGGAGGCGAAGGAATTAGGAATAGGGGATGGCTTTTTTGCAGGAAGGTGAGTGAGAGGAGGTGTAATCTAGGTATCTGTGGGAGTCGGTAGGCTTGAAATGGATATCGGTTTCCAGGTGGATGCCAGAGATGGCGACAGAGAGATCCAAGAAGGAGAGAGAGGTATCAGAGATGGTCCAGGTGAACTTAAGGTTGGGGTGGAAGGTGTTAGTGAAATGGATGAACTGTTCGAGCTCCTCGTGGGAGCACGAGGCAGCGCCAATACAGTCATCGATGTAATGGAGGAAGAGTTGGGGGATAGGGCTATCTCCCAAACCATCCACAACCTCATCACCTCAGATGACCTCCCACCCATAGCCTCCAACCTCATCGTTCCCCAACGCCACACCGCCCATTTCTATCTCCTTGCCAAAATCCACAAACCTGACTGCCCTGGTCGACCCACTGTCTCCGCCTACTCCTGCCCCACCAAACTCATCTCCACTTATCTCGACTCCATTTTCTCCCCCTTGGTACAGGAACTCCTCACCTACATCCGTGACACCACCCACGCCCTCCACCTCCTCCAAAACTTCCGATTCCCTGGTCCCCAACACCTCATCTTTACCATGGACATCCCATTCCTATTCACTTGCATTCCCCATGCAGATGGCCTAAAGACCCGCTGCTTCGTCCTGTCCCGCAGGGCCAACCAGTCCCCCTCCACTGACACCCTCATCCGCTTAGCTGAACTTGTCCTCACCCTCCAGGAGGAGCTCAAACAGTTCATCCACTTCACTAACACCTTCCACCCCAACCTTAAGTTCACCTGGACCATCTCTGATACCTCGCTCCCCTTCTTGGACCTCTCTGTCTCCATCTCTGGCATCCACCTGGAAACCAATATCCATTTTTACTATGGACATCCAGTCCCTATACACCTGCATTCCCCATGCAGATGGCCTAAAGGCCCTCCACTTCTTCCTGTCCCGCAGAACTGACCAATCCCCGTCCACCGACACCCTCATCCGCTTAGCCAAACTCGTCCTCACCCTCAACAACTTCTCTTTCAATTCCTTCCACTTCCTACAGACAAAGGGGGTGGCCATGGGTACCCGCATGGGCCCAAGCTATGCCTGTCTCTTTGTAGGTTACGTGGAACAATCCCTCTTCCGTACCTACACTGGCCCTAAACCCCACCTCTTCCTCCGTTACATTGATGAGTGTATCAGTGCCACCTCGTGCTCCCACGAGGAGCTCGAACAGTTCATCCACTTCACCAACGCCTTCCACCCCAACCTGAAGTTCACCTGGACCATCTCCAACACTTCTCTCTCCTTCCTGGACCTCTCTGTCTCCATCTCGGGTAACCACCTAGAAACTGATGTCCATTTCAAGCCCACTGACTCCCACAGCTACCTGGAATACACCTCCTCCCACCCACCTTCCTGCAAAAATGCCATCCCCTATTCCCAATTCCTTTGCCTCCGCCGCATCTGCTCCCAGGATGAGACATTCCACTCCCGTACATTGCAGATGTCCTCATTCTTCAAGGACCGCAACTTCCCCCCCACAGTGGTCGAGAATGCCCTCGACCGTGTCTCCCGCATTTCCCGTAACTCATCCCTCACACCCCGTCCCCGCAATAATAACCAAAAAAGAATGCCCCTCGTCCTCACGTACCACCCCACCAACCTCCGGATCCTTAGCATCATCCTCCGACACTTCCGCCATCTGCAATCAGACGCCACCACCAAAGACATCTTTCCCTCCCCACCCTTATCTGCCTTCTGGAGGGACCACTCCCTCCGCGACTCCCTTGTCCGCTCCACACTCCCCTCCAGCCCCACCACACCCGGCAGTTTTCCCTGCAACCGCAGGAAGTGCTACACCTGCCCCCACACCTCCTCCCTCACCCCAATCCCAGGCCCCAAGAAGACTTTCCACATCAAGCAGATGTTCACCTGCACATCTGCCAATGTGGTATACTGCATCCGCTGTACCCGTTGTGGCCTCCTCTACATCGAGGAAACCAAGCGGAGGCTTGGGGACCGCTTTGCAGAACACCTGCGCTTAATTCGCTGCCAAACAACTGCACCTCCCAGTCGCGAACCATTTCAACTCCCCCTCCCATTCCTCAGACGACATGTCCATCCTGGGCCTCCTGTAATGCCACAGTGATGCCACCCGAAGGCTGCAGGAACAGCAAATCATATTCAGCCTGGGAACCCTGCAGCCCAATGGTATCAATGTGGATTTCACAAGCTTCAAAATCTCCTCTCCCCCAACCGCATCCCAAAACCAGCCCAGCTCATCGCTGCCTCCCTAACCTGTCCTTCCTCTCACCTATCCCCTCCTCCCACCTCAAGCCCCACCCCCATCTCCTATCTACTAACCTCATCCCGCCCCCTTGACCTGTCCGTCCTCCCTTGACTGACCTATCTCCTCCCTATCCCCCCATCTACACTCACCTTTACTGGCTCCATCCCCACTTCCTTGACTTGTCTGCCTCCTCTCCACCTATCCTCTCCTCTATCCATCCTCTATCCGCCTCCCCCTCTCACCCTATTTATTTCAGAACCCTCTTCCCCTCCCCCATTTCTGATGAAGGGCCTAGGCCCGAAACGTCAAGCTTTCCTGCTCCTATGATGCTGCTTGACGTGCTGTGTTCATCCAGACCCACACCTTGTTGTCTTGGATTCTCCAGCATCTGCAGCACCTTTTATCTCCATTTCAAGCCTACTGACTCCCACAGCTACCTAGAATACACCTCCTCCCACCCACCTTCCTGCAAAAAGGCCACCCCCTATTCCTAATTCCTTTGCCTCCACCGCATCTGCTCCCGAGATGAGGCATTCCACTCCCAGACTTCCCAGATGTCCTTGTTTTTCAAGGACCGCAACTTTCCCTCTACAGTGGTCGAAAATGCCCTCGACCGTGTCTCTCGCATTTCCCGCAACTCATCCCTCACACCCCCTACCCGCAATAACAACCAAAACAGAATCACCCTCATCCTCACGTACCATCCCACCAACCTCCGAATCCAACGCATCATCCTCCGACACTTCCGCCACCTGCAATCTGACACCACTACCAAAGACATTTTTCCCTCCCCACCCTTATCTGCTTTCCGGAGGGACCACTTTCTTCGTGACTGCCTTGTCTGCTCCATACTCCCCTCCAGCCCCACCTCCCCGGCACTTTTCCCTGCAACCGCAGGAAGTGCTACACCTGCCCCTACATTTCCCCCCTCACCCCCATCCCAGGCCCTAAGAAGACATTCCACATCAAACAGATGTTCACCTGCACATCTGCTAATGTGGTATATTCTCTCCGCTGTTCCCGTTGTGGCCTCCTCTACATCGGGGAAACCAAGCAGAGGCTTGGGGACCGCTTTGTGGGACACCTACGCTCGGTTCGCAACAAACAACTACACCTCCCAGTTGTGAACCATTTCAACTCCCCCTCCCACTCTTTGGATGACATGTCCATCCTGGGCCTCCGGCATTGCCACAATGATGCCACCCGAAGGCTGCAGGAACAGCATCTCATATTTCGCTTGGGAACCCTGAAGCCCAATAGTATCAATGCGGACTTCACAAGCTTCAAAATCTCCCCTCCCCCGGCCGCATCCCAAAACCAGCCCAGCTCATCCCCACCTCCCTAAGCATTCCTCCCACCTCAAGCCCCACCCCCATCTCCTACCTACTAACTTCATCCCGGCTCCTTGACCTGTCAGTCCTCCCTGGACCGACCTATCCCCTCCCTAACTCCCCACCTACACTCATCTTTACTGGCTCCAACCCCACCTCTTTGACCTGTCTGTCTCCTTTCCACCTATCCTCTCCTCTATCCATTTTCTATCCGCCTCCCCCCCTCCCTATTTATTTCAGAATCCCCTTCTCGTCCCCCATTTCTGAAGAAGGGTCTCAACCCGAAACATTAGCTTTCCTGCTCCTATGATGCTGCTTGGCCTGCTGTGTTCATCCAGCTCTACACCTTGTTATGTTGTATGTGTGTTTTTTTTCTTTCCATTCATTATGAAGACAGTCAGGCAATCAGAAGAAACATTGAATGAATTACACAATTCATGTGGAAATACACTCATTTCCTGTTGAAATCAGTTGCTTATCAGAAAACAAGCTGAGGGTGAAGTAGAGCAACATATTACAGAGTCATAGAATCACACGGCATGGAAACAGACCTTTCGGTCCAACCAGTCCACGTTGATCGTAATCCCAAACGAATCCAGTCCCACCTGCCTGCTCCTGGCCCATATTCCTCCAAATCTTTCCTACTGATATACTTATCCAAATGTCTTTTAAATGTTGTAATTGTGCCCACATCCACCACTTCCTCAGGAAGTTCATTCCACATGCGAACCACCCTCTGAGTTAAAAATTTGCCCCTCATGTCTTTTTTAAATCTCACTCCTGTCACTTTAAAAATGTGCCCCTCGTCTTGAAATCCACTGCCCAAGGGAAAAGGCAACTACTACTAACTCTATCTATATCCCTCATCATTTTATAAACTTCTGTAAGGTCACCTCTCAACTTCCTACGCTCCGATGGAAAACAGTCCTAGCCAATTCAGCCTTTCGTGGATAAATGTTTTATTCTGGTGTGTTGGGTATCGTAATTTGTATTTGTAGAGACTGTTCCTCAATTTCTGGACTTCTTCAGTCTCTCACAACCCTGATTGTTGGTGCCCATCTCTCCATTAGACCATAAGACTTAAGGAGCCCATTCAGATCATTGTGTGCTTCACCAATCAACGAGATCATGGCTGATTTGAGAATCCTCGACTCCTCTTTCCTGCCTTTTTCCCATAACCCTTGATTCCTTGACTGATCAAAAATCTGTCTATACTCAATAGCCCAGACTCAATAGCCCTCTCTGGCAAAGACTTCCACAAATTCACCACCCTCTGAGAGAAGAAATTCGTCCTTATCTCTGTCTTAAGTGTGTGATACTATCTGCTGAGATTATATCTTCTGGTCCTATACTCTCCCATAAGGGGAAACATACTTTCCGTATCTACCCTATCAAGTCCCCTAAGAATCTTGTGTGTTTCAATAAGGTCGCCTTTTATTCCTCTATGTTCCACTGAGTACAGACCCAATCTGCTCCTTTTCTCCTAAAAAGACAGTCTCTCCAAGCCTGCTATTAGCTTAGAGAACCTTCCCCGAATACCTCCAATACCAGAAAACCAAAATAGATAACGGGCCCAAAACTGTTCATAGTATTCTAGCTGTGGTCTGAGTAGTGCCTTGTACAGTTCTAACTAAACCTCCCGATTTTTGTACTCCATTCCCTTTGAAATAAAGGCCAACATTCTATTTCCCTTCCCTACTACCAGGTGAACTTGGATGCTAGCTTTTTGTGACTCACGCAAGAGGACACCTAATCATGTGCCAAGATTTTGCTCACTGACTTAACTTCTGCAGACTCAGGGTCAGCCTTCCCACTTGCCTTCTCAGATATTTACTGTCATCTGCAAACCTGGCTAATGTACATTCACTTCACTCATCCAAGTCTTCAAAATAAATTGCAAATAATTGTGGCCCCAGCACTGATCCCTATGGCCTCGCAACAGTTACAGTTTGCCATCATGAAAATATCCCCCTTATCCCAACTCTTTGACACCTATTAGTTAGCCAATCCTCTATCCATGCTAATATACTACCTCAATTACCACGAGCACTTATTAAGTAGCCCCTAATGTGTGGAACCTTATCAAAAGCCTTCAGAAAATTCAAATACATTACATCCACTGCTTCCCTCTATCTATCCTGTTTGTTATCTCATCAAATAATTCCTGTAAATTTGTCAGACATGATTTCCCCTTCATGAAGTTATGCTGACTGTGCTTGAACATATGATCTATTTCTAAATTCTCTGCCTTTACATTCTTTATCATAGACTCTAAAAGGTTCCAATAATATATTTCAGCTGATTGGCCTGTAGTTACCTGTTTCATATTTGTCTTCTTATGTTTTTAAATTAAGTTCCAAGAATCTTCTTCTTCAGAAGAAACAGTGTCCACCCTACAGATGGTGGGCACACAGGGACTGGAGGGTCAGTAAACGAATGTACACGTTTGTTTCTTTCTGTCTGATCTGGGTTTTATTAATTGGGCATTTTAATGAACGTGGATGACTCAGATGTACAATAAACTCGATTAAAAGAGGCACCTTGTTGGCACGCAATGTTTCGTCACCTCACTTTGCAAATAACAGACAAAAGTTATTGACAGTTCGGTGGGATGGAGTAACCCTGATCCCACCCACTGGCTCGCTGCTCGCTGCCTCTCCGTATAAACACAGCCGGCACTAGCTCAGGCTGCCCAGAGCTGCTGCTTGCTGTTTCCTCTCGGGATGGCTGTCCTTTTCACAGAGAGGCTAGGGGCGATCCGGGCCGCTCTGTCCGACCAGACCTGGATCCTTCTCCTCACTTTCCTGCTGCTGCTGGCCTGGTAAGTGCGGGATCTCTCTATCGCCTTGTCCTGCTTCCAGCGATGGGACACAATAGTCACAGAGTTCAACTGCAGGCGCTGTCGGGGACGAGGAAGTTTTGCAGCATTTTGTCACCGGTTGGTGTTTGTGTTTGAACTCTGTGTGTTTGTGTGTATGAGGTGGGGGAGAGATGGAGGGAGGTCTCCTCAGCCTCTGACCCCACTCACCCTATCGAGGGAATTGCTGCTGATTGCAGGGCATTTTCCACTCCTGCTGCCCCCAGCGCTGTGGCTCCAGGCTGGAGCTGGATGAAAGCGGCGGATCCCAGTTTGGCATTTGGTTTGTTTTTTGGGGGTGGAGGGAGGCGATAGAGAGAGAGTCTGACCAGGGATATTGAGGGATTGGAGTTTTCAATCATTTCAGGAAGGGTCTGACCCAAAGGAGATTGATGCCCCACTGCAACCTCTGGAACCAATTTCTCCGTTTAGGACGAAGCTGTCTCGAATGGGATTATATTCTGAAAGAATATGAATGCTCATGGATTTTAACCCCGCCAGGAATTAAATCATTCGGCTACTTTTTTCCAAGTTTCCACTTTAGAACAAAGGTGAATCTTGGCAGGTGAATGTGAAACTCTGCATTTATTGCTGGTTTACACTAAACTGCAGCAATTGGACAAGGTTGAAATCTCGAGTTGCTTCTGCTAAAATCTACGATTATGTACATTAAGAGCAATAGTGAAGGTGAGATTGATCTCCTTCAAATGGAGAAGATTTGATAGTGATTTTCAAAATCATGAAAGGTCGTCGTAGAATAAGTAAGGGGATACTGTTTGCACTGAAAGGAGGATTGGTAACCAGATGGCCATATAAGGAAACAACTTTTTTGGTAAAGTGGCTAGTTGCTATGATCGAGAATATATTGCCGGAAAGGACGAAACAAGCACGAAGTATGCTTCCTGAAGCATGGACTAATGCACTGTGCAACTATGTCCAGAACTCACTTACTCATGAACCTTGTTTTAAAATATTCAAAATTATTTCCATTTTTAAGTGTTGATGTTTTATGTGGAAGATTGGTGTTTAAATGAGAAGTTATTTTGTGGGACCGATTAATGGGAGTTTGATTTAGCTCATGACCAGTTTGTTTATTGTTCATTAAGATTTGTAAACAATTCACTTTGCAGGTACAGTATTCTACCATATAGGCTATTTAGGCGGCTTGGAGTTCCAGGCCCAATGCCATTGCCATTCCTTGGAACATTTCTACATTATAGAAAGGTATGTTTGATTTTTTCTTTCTCGATCATGTCAAGAATTCCAGTTAGAGTTCTGTCTGTTATTGAATTGTTCTGCCTTAGCACTGTTTCTTCTTTCATAAGCAATGACAGAAGCTTGTGTTTGGATGAGGAGATCAAAGTTCAAAACACATGAGAACAGCTAGTGAATTTGCCATTTTTTAAAGCATAGTGAAAATGGCTGAGGGGAACAGAAAGAGGAAATTAAAGAAAGCTTACTCCCTGTACTATATTACTTTACATTAGGTTTCCCCTGTTGTCCTGAACTGAGAAATGGCAGGTGCCTGATTGTAAGTGGGGAAGATGGTGCTAAGTTGTGATTGGATGAGCAGCTTTCCTCACAGATTCTGTTGCTCCAGCTCAATCAGTGATAGTTCTCTCTCTCCCAATCTAGCAGCTCCTGCAGGGACAGAATCTACGATGGATTGGGGAAGTGGGGCTCTGAAGGATGTGGAAGGTACATATGCCATACTACAAGAGATGTAGGAGAATTCAGGAAGGAGTGGCAGCAATTGTGGATTTAGGTTCCCAGCTGGTTTGAGATATTTAACTTTTCAGCCTAGAGAAAACACTGGGAAATTGTGCATGTGATAGCAGCTACCTTTCTCCAGCATGTAAGAGTGGTTGAAGTGAATGGACAGAAGCTTCCAATAGACAGGTAGACAAGCACATACAGATAAAGGAACAGAAAGGAATCTGGATAAAATGGGAGGAGCTTCCTATGGAGGATAAACCCTGTCACAGACCATTTGACTCAAAGGACCTGCATTCATCTATGAATGTGACTTAAAACTGCCTGATTCTCTTTTGAGGTCACATGAATACGCACCTGAACAATGTGATCTCCTGAAGGAATAGTTGTGAGGGACTGGAGTGGAACTAACTATTTTTTTATTTAAAGCAATAAAACAGGTTTTGTATCCTTATGTGCCTTCAATAACATCAAAATATCTTTCTGATGCACTGCAAGTATTTGTTGTTACACATTTTTTGTGCTTTGTGATTATTTTTGCTGATTTTTAAAATTTGTTTTCTTCCTGGCCAGGGTATGTTTGGATTTGACACAGAATGCTACAAGAAATATGGAAAGATGTGGGGGTGAGTGCATTTAATCAACAAGTGGTATTTGTAAAGGTTTTGATTATTATCTTTGAAAAATCCATTTTACTCCAGTTATATAGTGCAGCCTAAGATATGATGTACAGGCTGGTAAACCCATTTTAAAGGTAAAGATCTTTTCAAGCGGACTTTGTAATCAATTATTTCTGTTTAGTGATATTGTGGTGCAGGCGGCATGGATATATTCACTTTGTACTCAAAGGATGCCACATTTTTCTGGAATGTAGCAGATTTCAGGGAGGGATGTTCAACCTTAGCACGATTAGTTCTCTTTAACAAACACTCAAATTGAGAAATGGCTCCAATGATGCACTCACACTGAGCTTGACATTCACTCTGCTTTGTTTCAAACAGATGTCTCACACATTTTTTCCATCCAATAAAATGGAATAATGGAGTGAAGTCTCATTCAGCTGGGGATTGACCCATGTTGTTGCTGGAACTTAGGCAGTGGATTTGGCTGAATTGTGTCCACACAATATCACAGGAGCATTTCTGGGAGAATATCCTTGTCTAACACAGGAATTCAACCCATTGAAAACTATCAAGAGTCTGGAGGAGGCACTGGGAAATGTCCCAATAATCTGTTAAAGTTCCTTGATCCTGGAGGTGAATTTCATAGAGCTGGGACCTTCCATTTTCCCCTTTTGCCTTTGCCCAGGATGAGATCTGGACGTGGGTGACTAATCCACCCTTGGGAGGGCTGTGTCAAATGGTGAAAGAGTTTATGGAGGCTATATATGCCATTGATTCTACATTCTGTTTTTTTTTGCTGGAATCGCTAGGCTGGACTATCCCACTGTTTCCCTGACCACCTTCTTCTACAGCACTCTAACCTCCATTGCCATCTCCTTATCTCCCCTACCTTCTGTCTGCTCCTTGCCTACAGCCTGAAACTGCATATTCCACCCCACTGACAGTCTCCTTAATCATGCTTGCTGTAGCGAAGGGGGATGCTGGTGAAAACCAACTGAGATATCAGTACATTCTGTAGTTAACTCCTTGGGGTCTGTTCTTGCTATGCTAATGTCCCGTTCCTGAAATTCCATGGTGGTTCTGGCAATTATACAGTTTATAATTTGGTCCAGCACAGCAGCACAAAACAATTGGAATTTAACCTCTCTAAATTCAAGCAATTCACTTTTGACTTAAACACACTGCTTGTGGATTTATAAATTGATGAGTGAGGAGTTGATCCAAATTAGAATAAACTCAACCACTTCACACCTCTCTACCAACCCCTCTGCCCTGAATCCCCCACCCCCCCACTTCACAAGGAGAATCTCTCTCCGTCTGATTTAGAACCCAGATTCAGCATCGAGCACTTTTTTCTCTTTTAGCATCTATGATGGACGCCAGCCCATTCTATGTCTTGTGGATCCTGACCTAATTAAAACCATCTTCATAAAAGAATTTTACACTTTGTTCACCAATAGACGGGTAAGTATTGAACTGCATTAACTAGAATAAACTTTTTTTTTCTCTACCTGGTTCGTGTAAATCTACCTTGGCAATGCCTTAGCTAGAATGTAACTTAGTTCCCACATTTTCTCCATCTGTTGTTCTAATGTCATGACATGCAGAGCAAAAGTCAGGCTTACCAAACACATCTGCGTGTGTCATGAAGTGGGGTGTGGGGATGATAAAATAAGTTTACCAGGATAAGGCTATTTGGCTCCTCAAGCCTGCCTTCCCACTCAGGAAGGTAATGGCTGATCTGATTGTTTCCAATTGTGTAGTTGATGCCCACTGTTGAGATATTGCCATATTTTGCACCTGAAAAGGTGCAAGTCAGATCCGATTGCTGCGATCCTCACACCCTTTCTGTTTCGTCCCCACCACGTCCGCCTTTTCTACTCCCCCTGCTGCCATTCAACCTGAATACTCACTGCTGCTTTAGCAGAATTTTGCTGATAAATTAATATGTATAGAAGCTAAAATGTAAACTAAAAGTGAAACAGAAGTTTGTCTTGACAATTTTTCTCTAGGACTTTGGTCTGAACGGACCATTGACTGAGTCCATCCTGGTTGTTCAAGATGACCATTGGAAGAGAATCAGAAGTGTCCTTTCACCAACTTTCACCAGTGGGAGACTGAAAGAAGTAATGAACCTCCATCCCATTCCTGAGTAATTGAATGTTTTGTCTGTGCCTGTCATTGTGGTGAGTGAGATCAGGTATATGGGTAATTGTGTGTCAGATGCAAAATTGTACAATAACTGATTTCATATGATGAGTATAGCTGCTGACACACAATGGAATTATAATTTAAGACGATAAAATACAGAGTAACATGAGGACATCTTAAATTCTGCTGCTCAGGTCTTCACTCCCAGCACATTCCATTCCCCAAAAACCTCTCCACTCACTGACCTCCTTTGACTCCTTCTCAAATGTCTTAATTTTAAAATTCTCATCCTTTGTCCACATTACTCCATGGCTTCACTCCTCCCTATCTCTGCAATCTTATCCAGCTCCACAATCCTGCAGGAACTCTCAGCTCTTCTGGTTTTGGCTTATTCTGTATCCAATTTGTAAATGCTCCACCATTGTGTGACTTCAGTTGTATAGGGCCCAAGCTCTGGAATACCTTTCTATCTCATGCTGTTCCTTCAAGGCACTCCTTGAAACATTATTGAGACCATCTACCTCCTTCACATTTTCAATTTCCCGTCTGACCCTTCTAGTTTCAACCTGGATACTGCATTATCCACCTGACATCTGTCATAATCACACTTCTTTGATCTGCATCCTCTTAATCTTCATTTCTTTCAAGAGAGTTCTGGATATCTTTGCCTTACATATTCCCCACTGTGGGTATATTTCTATCCCTCCTTTCAAAGGAAGCCCATTGTTCAATACAGTTTGTCTGCTGGTCTGTAAATCTAATCCAGATCAATTGAAATTACCAAGTCCTTAAGTGGACTTCTCCAATTAATTATTTGTAATTTGGACTATTCTTTTTCTTTTTATCCGTAATAACTTGAGCCTTTTACAACAATCACGGTCTCGTAAATGTTCTCCTCTTAATACTTGTTCCAGTTAGTCCATCTAACTCCGAAGAACTATGTGTTTCCTTTCTTGTTGGACAGGAAACATATTGCTGTAGAACACATTATATGAGCTTATACCCATCTTTGCCCTTTTGCACTACTATCCTAGTCTATATTTGTATAATTGACATCCTCCTTAATAACCACTGTATCATTCCTAATCTTCTGTATAATTAGCAATGAAATTAATACCATCATGCCTCCTCCCTTCTTTCCCATTTTTCCTTCTGGAATACCT
This sequence comes from Ginglymostoma cirratum, assembly GCA_024137785.1. NCBI lineage: Eukaryota > Metazoa > Chordata > Chondrichthyes > Orectolobiformes > Ginglymostomatidae > Ginglymostoma > Ginglymostoma cirratum. The sequence continues at coordinate 19,090,774 of JAHRHZ010000022.1, forward strand.
TGTATCAACTTCCTTCATAGCTCCATAAACACTGAATGCAAGACAATTCTACTTGTCAGTAACAAAGTGGACCTTGACTGCTAGATGTTTACCCAAGTGGCCAATCAGTGACATCCTTGGTCCTGGCACTAGGGAGACAACAGAATTATCCTGGATTCAGAGCTGCAACAGCAGAAACAGCTGGCTGTTCCATCTAACTTCCTGTTACAATTGGCCTTCCTCTTGACTTTGTGCCGCTCTGTACAGCTTAACCAGCTGTAGTGCCATAGATTCAGCTCTGACTCCGAATGCAATGTCACAGATCTGAAGGAGGGTCACTGGTCCTGAAACATTAACTCTGCTTTCTCTCCACAAATGCTGCCAGACTTGCTGAGTTTCTCCAGCAATTTGTTTTTGTTTCAGATCTTCAGCATATGCGGTTCGAATTTTTTGTTCAGTGTGTCATTTATCAGAATGGAGAATTAAATAATGATTGGAGGAGTGCATTCCATGGACTCCTGTCTGGTTCTTCTTAACTGCCTGGCGGTCACCCATCTTCTCTCTCTCTCTTTCCATACTCTTAAGATGTGGAATGAGCACACCTGTCTTTGTGCTGTCTCCACCTCACAGATGTTCTGCAGCAATGCCATTTGCTGTTCAATCTCCAAATCCCAGAGATTGAGCTGCTGCAGCTGATGACACTTACCACATGTGCAACCAACATATGACCAACAAGACCAGGTAATAGGTATGGAATTTATGATGAGATAGGCTATGCATAGTTGAGTTTTGAAGGTGTGTGTCTGTGTGCGCAAGTAAAGTACTAGGAGTTCTTCACAGTGTGGTTTATGGACTGGGAAGGTTGAGGAAGTCGATGATTTCTGATGGGAAATGAAGGAGCCATGAATTGTCATTATCTGTCATTGTAATCCTGAAGGGATGTGGAGAGCGTAAAATGTTCCTTTACTAGATGAAAGGTGTTGGTTTCCAGGAACACATGAGTATATTTAGGTCCAAACCATCACTGTGTGTATCCCATACCTTATTCGCCCTGTTTCTTTACTCTTCCCAGATGTGTCCAATCATCAATCACTATGTAGAAAATCTTGTGAAGAATGCTAAAAAGAAAGCAGAGCTGAATGAACCTGCTGACATGAAAGAGTGAGTAACTTGTCTATAAGATTACACATCACTGTTCCTGCACCACAAACCCTTCCCAACACAATAAATTATTTTCACTTTGTTCTAAGAACTTCATGGTTCACATTGGTCTCTGAGTGGAATTCATGTGATATTCACTAACTTTCATGAACTTGCTGGTCATCCTGAGTTAACTAAATATACCCATATACGAGCTGGTTGTGGTGGCACAACTTCTCACTACATCTCAAACATATAGCTTCCATCCTTAAAGACGTATCCAGTTTGAAGTTCCTCAAGAGGAATTCAATCCTTCCATTTAATTTCTCCCTTTTGGATAACATGGCAATGATGGTGGATGAACTGCTTCTGAGACTTCCCCAATGTCACTTTGAACCATGCTGTAGACGTATAATCAGAGGAACTGCCATGAGATCATTTTACCTCTCCTCCACCAATCCACAGTGGCAGCATTGTACACTGCTTACAAAATACATCACAGCAACTCACTCCTTCCAAAGCTGTGATCGCTGTAAACTGGAAGGACAAAGGCAGATGATATATTGGACACTGTCACCTGCGAGCCTGACATCATGACCTGAAACGCAAGTCTGACTAGATCAAAATCCTGGAAGATCCTACCCTGGTGTCACAGTGGGTGTGCCCACACTGGATGGGCTGCTGTTGTTCAAAATGATAGCTCACTGCCACTTTCTCAAAGGCAATCGGGATGAACCCACCCAGTGACACCTGCATTCCTAAAAAGGTTGACAAAAAAACCTTCAGTCTAAGCAGAGACACTCTCATATAATTAGAGATAGTAGGAACTGCCAATGCTGGAGAATCTGAGATAACTATGTGTAGAGCTGGATGA
>JAHRHZ010000022.1:19093166-19121195 GCA_024137785.1 Ginglymostoma cirratum
CAGAGGAGCAGGAAAGCTGACGTTTCGGGTCTGGACCCTTCTTCAGACGTCAGCCTTCCTGCTCCTCTGATGCTGCTTGGCCTGCTGTGTACATCCAGCTCTACACCTTGTTCTCTCATATAATTAACTGCTTTTGCGCTGTAAGTTTGATTGGAACTCAAATAGTATTCACATACAAGAACACAAAGTCTGGGTAAAGTATAAATAACCAGACCATGTCTTCTTTTTGCCAAACACCTTAAATTGGTGAATAAAAGCCAAAATAACTGTGGATGCTGTAAATCAGGAACAAAAACAAAGTTGCTGGAAAAGCTCAGCAGGTCTGGCAGCATCTGTGGAGGAGAAAACAGAGTTAACATTTCGGGTCTGGCGACCCTTCCTCAGAACTCAAAACTTAAATTGGTGCCCTCCACCAATGAGAACGGTTTCTGTCTACATTGTCTGGACTGTCATTTTGAATCCCTCTATCAAATCTTCTAAGAGAATAATCCCAGATTCTTCAATTTATTTATGTATCTGTAGATCCTCTGCCCTGAAATCATTTTAGCGATTTCTTTTTTGCATCCTCTCCAATTCATTCCCTTTTAATGTGGTACCCAGAACTGAATATGACGCTTACCATTGAGCCTAAAGTTACATTTTTAGCATAGTTTATCATAACCTCCTTGTTTTTGTACTCTCCATACCCTTATTTATGAAGTCCTGCATCCCACTGGCTTCATTAGCCACACTCCCTCTGGACCTGTCCTTTCACCAACAGTGAACTGTGCACTTCTACCCCAACTCTCTTTGCTCCTGAACACCTTTAGAATTGTGCCCTCTATTTTATACTGTCTCTCCCCATTCTTCTTACCAACCGAATCACTTCACACCCCGTGTCAAATTTCATCTGCCACTTGTTTCCCCGCTTCATCAAAAAGTCTGTGTCTTTTTTTCAAGTTTAGTATTATTCTCTTTGCATTTCACATACCTCCAAGTTTTGTCCTGTTTAAACTTTGACATTATGCCTTGTCCACACAAGTCTAGATCTTGTTCTAGATCAAGAACAGTAGGAATCCTAACACCAACCCCATTATAGACGTTCCTCCTGATCAAAACTAATTTTTCTTATAACCTCTGCCAGTTGTGTATCCATGTTGATTCTGTGTGTTCAAGATATCTGCATATTGCTCACAAGACTGTGTAGCACTAAGTCTGTGTTCCCATCGATAAGATTACCATCATCTACCTTCTCTGTTTACCCTGGGCAAAAAAAAAAACTCAGGGAAGTCAGTTAAACATTATTTTACTTCAACAAATTCATGTTGGCTTTCCTTAATTAATCCACCTTTGTCCAAGGTACTTTCTTTTATTTTCTCTCTGGTGGGGTGCATTATTATCCCTGATACTCATTTTATACGACAACCATGCTGTAGTGTTAATGTAAGACCTCACTTATCCTCATTCCTGGTAGCTTCTCATTTATTATTTAAATACTTCATAGATTTTTGGGTACCTTTTTGTTAGAAGCCAGTTATTTCTCATACTCTCATGTGTTTTTCCAATTCTGCTCCAAACCTTCTTTGTATAGCCTCATTTCTTAATTGTATGATGCACCTGATATTTCCTTTTAATGTCCTCTTTTCTGCTTCATCTTATTCTGTGTCTTTCTTCATCCCACTAGGTCCGGCTTTGTTTGCCCTACCTTTCCTTTGTGGGAAATGTACCTTGATTCAAACGATTTTCTCCATTTTAAGGCAGCACATTGTTCAGTTATAGTTTTGCCCACATGAACTGAAGTTGGCTTTGCCTAATTAATTGTTCCTTTTCCTGAATTTCTTCATGTCTTCTTCCATAGTCAGTCTTAACCAGATAACACAGTGTTCACTGTCCCCTAAATATTCACTTGCTGACACTTGGCCCACCTCATTCCCTTAAACCAGATTCAGTAATGCCATCTTTCTGGTTGGACTGGAAATATGCTGCTGTCGAATCTTTCCCTATAAACACTTTAGGAATGCTTTCTCCACTCTGCTTTTTACAACGCTCCTGTCCCCAGTTGATGAGCCTCCCTTTGGACACTTGCTTCCAGATGTGACTGTTGCTGTCTCTGCATGATGCTGTAAGGTTCCACCACTAGCGTTTGCACCTGCACCTTAATGGCCACTGTGGCAACACTGTCCGCTTATCCATGGTTTCTGGCAGCCAAAACAATGATGGAAAAATGTCCATTAAAATAAAATTTCAACCAGGCATTCCATACCTATTAGAAAAGTAATAAAATGCCTCACACGCAATTTATGGCATGACTGAAAAGGCCGTGATCACTAATTGATGTTGTCCACTTTATCTAGATATTGAGTGGCATCATTGCCAGTGTTCTCAGTGCTGTGAATACACAGCTGATGACTGGCTCCGTGGAGTACCTGGCTTGACTGCTTACATTTGTAATCATTATTCCAGCGAACTGAAGGTGGAAACAATACAATTGCAGACGTACTGTAGCTGATTGGTTTTAAAAATCACTGAATACCACTTTACAGCTTTAAAATACTGCACTAGGCTTTCCTGAGTCAGATCATTTAATGGAGTCTAAATTTTCATACTGTACTGGAGTTCAAATAGCCATAGTAGCACAAAATAGGAGTACTTCCCTCAAGCCTGCTCTGCCATTCAATATAATCATGCCTGACCATCCTACTCAGTGCCCTGTTTTCACTTTCTCCTTATACCTTTGATCCCTTTAGTCCTAAGAACTCTATCTAATGCTTTCTTAAGCATTCAATGATTTGGCTCAACTACTTTTGGTGGTAAAGATTTCAATAGGCTCATCACTCTCTGGGTGAAGAAATTTCTCCTCATCTCAGTCCTAGATGGCCTACTCCATATCCTTAAAGTTCTGGACTCCCCAGTTATCGGGAACATTCTTCCTTGCATTTGCCTTGTCTAGTTCTGTTAGAATTTTATAGGTGAAATCAATAAATTTTAAGGAGATACTAAATTAACATGTGAGGGACAACAGAATAGAATTACATACTGAGTGTTAGATCACAGTTTGGAAGCACACATGTTGGTGTAGACATGCAGTGGTTTTATTATTTCTTTACTGTCAAGTGGCAAAAGATTTTTTTCTTTCAGCTGTTAAGCAGTTGTACCAAATACACCTTTCTCTTCTTCCAGTATCTTTGGTACATATAGCATGGATGTGGTGACGAGCACTGCATTCAGTGTGGATGTCGACTCGATCAACAATCCCAATGACCTGTTAATGATCAACATCAAGAAACTGATTGAGTTCAACTTCTTTGACCCTGTTCTTATGCTTGCTTGTAAGTGATTCAAAATGTTTCTTTTTGTTTTAGTCTAGATAGGGGAAGGTTTTTTTCTGATTTGAAGAGATATGCTGCTGGTTGTACTATTCACCCCATCTGCCCTGTTTCCGCAGCTGTAGGATTAGCAGTTTGCACTTCCAGTAGCTTTGTGGGTAGATTCATCATAACAAAAAGGTTCAGGACCCAGCAGACTTCATTAGGTGCCCTACAACTTCTAATAATCATAATAATGTTATCAACATCCAATGAGGTGTTTCCTCACTTCAAAATTTGTTAATTATTCCGTTCCAATTGTAACCACACACCCAAAGGGAATATCTAAACCACCTCCGCTTGAAATTTGATTACAGTGCCATTGCTGAATGTCTGCCATCGTCAGCATTCTGGGATTTTTTTTATCATTGACCAGATACTGAACTGGTCTAGCCATATAACTATGGTGCCACAGGAAAGGTCATCACCCATAGCCTGCCCACATTCAGCACATCCTCAGTCAAGAATGATGGAATACTCCCCACTTGCCTGAATGATTGCAACTTCATAGGGATAGTATGATCCATGATTTCCAGTAACATTCCAAGCATAAAGCCTTCCAAAATGAAGTAGCCTGCTTAAGTGACACCCCATCCACCACCGTAAACATTCACCATGTTTTCCCACTGGCACACAGAAGCAGCAGTGTATGCCACCCTCAGGAACTTACCAAGGTTTCCTCGACAACACCTAACAAACCTGTGATCTCTATCACCCAGAAGAACAGAGGTTTGGAAGACCACTGCCTGCAAGTTCTTTTCTGAGCCATACACCAAGCATGACTTGAGGCTATATTGCCACTACTACAGTGCCATGGGATCAAAATCCTGGAACTCCTTTCCTAACAGTGCTGTGAGTGTTCCTTTTATTACAGGGACCGCAGCAGTTCAAGAAGGTGGATCACCACCAGCTTCCAAGGGCAACTGGGGATGCGCAACAAATGCTGGCCTTTTAGCATCACCACATCCCATGAATAGTGTCTGAGTATTCTAACACTGCTATTTGTAATCTTTATAACTTTTTTTTTATTCTAGTGGCTTTTCCTGCAGTTATTCCAATCCTTTCGAAGCTTAATTTTAGCTTCTTCCCTAGAGACGTGAACACATTTTTCACAAATGTTTTGGTGAACTTGAAGGCAAAGAGACAAAAAGGAGTGCACACTGTGAGTGTTAAACTAACCACTGAAATGTTTCAGGTTCTTGCACATGTTTCACCAGCCTCAACACTGACCCTCTCTGCCTTAATTTTATATCTAAAAGGAATGTGGCAGTAATCAGCGGGGATGAATACCTGGGGAATATTGTGTTCTTTAGCAGTTGCTGATGTTTAGCAGGCAGTTGTGTAGTTGGTGTTCAGTCTGATAGCGGACAGCTCTGCACTCCCACACCTGGGATTGCTGTCCAAGTTCTCCACCGTCCCAATGTAAATCAGGGTGACAATGCAGTTTTTGTTCTTTCACTTGGGCTCCTGCCTAGGTTCGTGTTGGAGAGCAATTGTCTGGAAATTTCACCCCATGGTGTACAGGCTGGGTATTTTCTTCAGTATTAGGAAGACAGCAGTAATAAGAAATTCCTGGGTTACTTGTGAATAGACCTGAGTGAAAAGGAATGTGGGAAACAGGACAAGAGCTGACTATATCAGTAACCTCGGGATGAGTGAAAGCAGTCTGTCTATTTCACTATTGATTCGAAATCTTATTGTTCTATCATATTTAAGTGATAGCCTCAAATATTCCATCTCCTTTCCCAATTTGTCTTGTGCTTGACAGCTGTACTATTTATATATGGTGTGTGGGGCAGACGAGGAGAAAACAGGAAGGTAGAGGGTCAAATGCCGAATGATGCTTTGCCTTTAGGAGACAGACGTTGTGCATGCCAGGGAGAATAAGCACGAAGCAGGTAGTTATTACCCTTGGTACACTGCAGGGGCAGATGAGCAGGGAACAAGGCTGTTGAGGACAAGTGGATCTCTATCATCTGCAGTAGACTTTAAGTAGAGGCAATGGTCTCCATCTCCTGCCCCTTGTTCCTCTTCCTTGTCAAGGGGATGAAGCTGAGCTCAGGGAAGGTAGAGCTGTGCTGTGCTGAATTTTTGTTTTGATTTGAAACTGAGTCCTCACGTGGTGGTTGTTTAATTCTCAGGATCGGGTGGATTTTCTGCAGCTGATGGTTGATTCTCAAGTAGCCAGTGTCAGCGCCGAGAAGCAGAATGGTGATGGCAAGTCGACAGAAAAAGGTACCATCCATTGAAAGCTTCTCATTGCTTTCATTCTTGTTTCTTTGTGTTCCTGAAATGAAAGTTTCCTTTTCAGTTTCTTTTTTGTTTGCTACTGTCTGGTCTTCTAGTTTTCCCATTCCCACCTGGCTGACCCATTCCATGCCCCTAATGATTCTATAAACTTCTATAAAGCCACCCCTCAGCTTCTTATGCTCCAGAGAAAATAGCCCCAGCCTATTCAGCCTCTCCCTGTAGCTCAAACCTTCCAACCCTTGCAACATCCTTATAAATCTTTTCTGCACCATCTCAAGTTGCACTACATCTTTTCTAAAGCTGGGAGGTACCAGCAACATGCCCTCCCAATGCCTACACTCAATGTACTGACCAATGAAGGCAAGCACACCAAAATCCTTCTTTACCATCCTGTCTACCTGCAATTCCACTTTCAAGGAACTATAAATTTGCACTCTAGGGTCTCTTAGTGCGGCAACACTCCTCAGGACGTTACCATTAGGTGTCTATGTCCTGCCCTGATTGACCTTTCCAAAATACAGCATCTCACATTTATCTAAATTAAACTCCATCTGCCATTCCGCAACCCAACTAATCAAGGTCCCGTTGTTCTCTGAGGTAATTTTCTTCGATGTCCACTACAGCGATTTTGGTGCCATCTGCAAACTTACTAACCATACCTCCTATCTTCATATCCAAATTATTTCTATAAATGATGAAAAACAATGGATCCAGCACTGATCCTTGTGGCACACATAGGTCACAGGTCTCCTGTCTGAAAAGCAACCCTCCACCACCACCATCTGTCTCCTACCTTCTTGCCAGTTCTGTTTCCAATATTTTGACAAGATCTGACTTTTCCTGGGATCTTAGTTTGTTTTTGCTTACCCAAATGGGAATTGTCTGGTCCCTAGGTGTTTATTCTGCACAATCATGGGCCTGAAAGTGGGATCCGAATCCCTTGTTGTGCAGGGAAATTGAGACACATATGATTTGTTCTCAAACGCTTTGTGACTGGGCACTGAAATTCCAGTCAGTACTATCCACACTTTAACCTTGTCAGTGCTGACTATAATTATTGAGCAGAAAGGTAGATTTGTACTTTTATTTTACTTCCAGTGGTCTCTTACTAAATTCTATCTAGCAATCTGCATCACCTACTCTGGGAGTACAGTATGTTAATGATTTTAATCTATGCCTTAAATCAGTGCATCATTTATTTGTCATCATATTTTTAAGCAATTTTAGGAATTTCTGACATTGGAGAGCCAAAATTTTTATCCTTTGGTGCTGTAAGGCAAAATTTGTGATACACACATTCTAATTCTCTCTGCAGCTCTAACTGACTCGGAGATTCTAGCACAGGCCTTGACTTTTATCTTTGCTGGATATGAGACCACCAGCAATACACTATCATATACTGCACACAACCTGGCAACACACCCGGATGTACAGAAGAAACTGCAGCAAGAGATAGATGAAGCTTTCCCAAACAAAGTGAGAACTTGCATTTCTATTGTGGTGATAATGACCTTGGGATCCCCTTTGCAGCAACTTCTGAATTGTAGTAACTGCTTTTTAAAAACCTTGCACACATTAATCTGATGATAACTACTTACATTTTGTAGTAAGAACTCCCATGCTATTCAAAATCTTGCTTTGAGATGTTTTATATCTATTTGAAAGGATTTTCGTTCAGTATCTCTCATTTGGAATGCTCTGTACTGCATTCTTTTCTTCAGATGGTGAGTGCTCTTGGCAAGGCCAGTATTTGTTTTGATCTCTTAATTGCCCTTGAACTGAATGGCTGACTAGGCCATTTAATTGGGTAGTTTAAATGAACCACAGTTGTTGTGGGTCAGAAGTCATTTAGGCCAGACTGGTTAAGGTTGGTAGATATTATTCTCAAACAGTCTTCCTATGTTATTGTTTTCCAGGATGGAATTAAAACCTCAACCTTCTGACTGAGGGGTGCTCTCCAGCTGAGACATAGCTGTTGTTGAGAGACCTGTGATTGGTTGATACTGATCACTTTCTGAGTGCACCTTGGCACTGAGAAAACCTCAAATTCTGGGACCCATTACTGGGGAAAGCAATCCATGTTCTGCTTTTAATTTTGCATCATTTACTTCAAAGAGTCATTCAGAGTCATAGAGACATAGAGCTGTACAGCATGGAAACAGATCTTTCGGTCCAATTCGTCCATGCCAACCAGATATCTTAAATTAGTCTGTCTCAATTGCCAGCCTTTGGCCCATGTCCCTCTAAACTCTTCCTATTCAGATACACATCCAGATGCCTTTTAAATGTTGTAATTGTCCCAGCTGCCACCACGTCCTCTGGCAGCCCATTCCATATACACTCCACCCGCTGTGCCCCTTAGGTCCCTTTTAAATCTTTCCCCTCTTACCTTAAACCGATGCCATCTAGTTTTGGACTCCCCTACCTCAGGAAAAAGACCTTGTCTATTTACCCTGTCCATGTCAATCTTGATTTTATAAACTTCTATAAGGCCACCCCTTAGCCTTCTATGCTCCAATTAAAATAGCCCCAGTCTATTCACCCTCTCCCTATAGCTCAAATCCTAGCAGCATCCTTGTAAATCTTTTGTGAACCTTTTCAAGTTTCACAACATCCTTCCTATAGCAAGGAGACCAGAATTGAATGCAGTGTTCCAAAAGTGGCCTAAGCAATGTCCTGTACAGCCACAACAGGACCTCCCAACTCCTCCTCAATACATTGATCAATAAAGGCAAGCGTACCAAATGTCTTCTTTATTGTCCTGTCTACCTGGAACTCCACTTTCAAGGAACTATGAAACTGCACTCCAAGGTCTCTTTGTTCATTAACTCTCCCCAAGACCTTACCATTAAATGGATAAGTCCTACCCTGACTTGCCTTTCTAAAATGCACATATACCTAAATTAAACTCCATCTGTCACTCCTTGGTCCATCGGCCCATCTGATCAAGATCCCATTGTATTCTGAGGTAATCTTCTTTGCTGTCCACTGCACTTTCATCTGCAAATATATTAACCATACCACCTCTATTCACATATAAATCATTTATATAAATGAAGAAAAGCAGTGGACCCAGCATCAATTCTTGTGGCACACTGCTGGTCACAGGTCTCCATCTGAAAAGCGACCCTCCACCACCACCCTCTGTCTCCTACTTTTGAGCCAGCTCTGTCTCCAGATGGCTAGTTCTCCCTGTGATCTAACCTTGCTAATCAGTCTACCATTAGCATACCTTGTATGCCTTGACTGAAGTCCATTTAGATCACATCCACTGATCAATCCTCCTTGTTACTTCTTCAATAACCTCAATCAAGTAAGTGAGGCATAATTTCCCACACAAAAAGCCATGTTGACTCTCATAATCAGTCTATGCCTTTCAAAATACATGTAAATCCTGTCCCTCAGGATCCACTCCAACAACTTGCCCACCACTGATGTCAAGCTCTCTGGTCTATAGCTCCCTGGCTTTTCCTTACCATCTTTCTTAAATAGTGGCACCACGTTAGCCAGCCTCCAGTCTTCTGGCACCTCACCTGTGCCTATCAATGGTATAAATATCTCAGCAAAGGGCCCAGCAATTACTTCCTAGCTTCCCACAGAGTTCTAGGGTACACCTGATCAGGTCCCAGTGATGTATCAACCTTTATGCGTTTTAAAACTTCCAGCACCTTCTCCTCTGTATTTTTTGGCATTTTTCAAGACGTCGCTATTTATTTCCCCATGTTCTATATCTTCTGCATCCTTCTCCACAGTGAACACTGATGCAAAATACTCATTTAGTATCTCCCCCATCTCCTGCAGTTCCACACAAAGGCGATCTTTAAGGGGCCGTATTCTCTCCCTAGTTACTTTTTTGTTGTTAATCTATTCGTAGAATTCCTTTGGATTCCCCTTAACCCTGTTTGACACAGCTCTCTCATGTCCCCTTTTTTCCCTCCTGCTTTCCCTCTTAAGAATACTTCTACTGCCTCTATACTCTTCTAGGGATTCACTCAATCCCTGACATATGCTTCCTTCTTTTTCTTGACCAAAGTCACAATTTCTCTAGTCATCCAACATTCCCTACACCTACTGGTCTTGCCCTTCACCCTAACAGGAACATACTGTCTCTGGACTCTCATTATTTCGTTTTGAAGACATCCCATTTTCTAGCTGTCCCTTTACCTGCGAACATCCACTCCCAATCAACTTTTGAACGTTCTTGCCTAATACCATCAAAATTGGTCTTCCTCCAATTTGGAACTTTAACTTTTAGATCTGTCTATCCTGTTCCGTCACTATTTTAAAACTAATAGAATTATGGTCACTGGCCCCAAAGTACTCCCTGTTGCGAAGTTGAATATAATATTTATGGATTGGGAGGCAGGACATTAGAATTTGGTATTTGTAAAATATTGATGTTTGTAAAACGCTCAGGGTGGAAAGCAGTGTGTGGTCCCTTTAAAAGGTTTTGCTCTGTGCTTTTTGTATGCTTAAAGACTCAAAATGGATGTCTGTGAGGATCTGTAGCTTGCAGGTGCACAGAGCACTCGAACTGAAACATTTATATAAAAGGCTGTACTGTTAGCAGGCAAGACAGCATTTTTACCAAGACAACAGGCTTTTGGATTTAGCCAATTAATTTAAACCAGACCCTTAGATACTAAAAACCAATTAAATTTGAATCTGATGGTTTTGAAAATATAGGGTCATCAAGGGTATGAAAGATGAGGGTACTTGGAAAATTGGGTGAGAGTCAACACTCAACTGCCAAGAGAACAGCTCTCAGTTCCAAAATAAAGAATCACTGGCCCTCACAGAATTCTCTAAACATCGGAGTAAGCGCCATCCAAATTAAAGGTGCCTTCGACACAAATAGTTAATCTTCCTGACAAAAGAATGAATAGGAGAAGGCGTTCTTGACAGAAGAATTCGTTGGAGAAGACACAGAACATTCCAGAAGTCATAGTCTGGCTGTAATTTCAAGAGACTATACTCTAATTTTTCAGTTAAATTTTATGTAAGTGGGACTTTATTGGGACAGCAGACCATTAGAATTTTGTTTTATTCAGGAATAGTTCATAGTGAGAGGGGAATTGTTTGGTTTGTTAATTGTTCGGTTAATTTGTTCACTGTTGGAGTTAGATAAATAAATTGTTAGTTGTTGATTATAGAGTGAGTTTCAGGATTTTATTTCATTTAACCACAGCTTTATAACAGATTAGGGGTGATAGGAAGGTTATACCACTTTTTACACTTCTTTTAACAGATTATAGAGTGAGATGAGCCTCTCAGGGTGTTTCAGTTTTTGTTATCAGAAGGGGGTCAACCTCCGCTATATACCATTCCCCACTGACATCCCAGTCACCTGCCCTTCCTTATTTCCCAAGAGAAGATCATGTTTTGCTAATCCACTAACTGAATCAGAAAATATTCTTGTATACATGGAACAAGCCCTTAACACTATGGCAGTTGTAGTCTATGTACACACACATGCACAGACACGTGTGCACACACACATGGTTTGACGTTCTTGGGAATGCAATATCTGAATTCTCAATTAGATTTCTTTGTGATTGTCTCTATGACCTTCATTTCGGTCTTGCCACTATTCATAAATTATCTGTACTATTATAAAAAGCAGAGAATGTTTCTCTTGTCCTGTGACAAAATAGTGTAACTTTCTGAATTTCAAGAATGGCATGTTCTGTTTTTTCTCCTTTGAAGGCTCCTCCCACATACGAAGGAGTGATGCAATTGGAATATATGGAAATGGTGATATCGGAAACCCTACGAATGTTCCCCCCTGCCCCCCGCATTGACAGAGTGTGCAAGAAAGATGTACAGCTTAATGGGCTAACCATTCCAAAGGGGACTATCGTCATGGTTCCTGCCTACGTGCTGCACCATGATCCAGAATACTGGCCAGAGCCTGAAGAGTTTAGACCTGAAAGGTATTACTGCACTCTGTACTCCACTTGGTTAGGCTTTTCTCACTGATTCTGCTGCATCTGTTTTTCTATTATCTAAGAGTAACTTGTCTGAATCCTCGTAAGTGTTATAAACACTTTATTAACATGCTAATTTACAGAATGCTGATTACTGCTCCCTCTCATACAGTTCTAATCCTCTCTTGGTCAATGGGGAGGGAGGGGCAGGTAGGTGGGAGGGAAGATGGACAGGTCAAGGAGGTGGGGACGGGATTGGCTGGTCTTAGGATGAGGTTGGGGGTGGGGAGATTTTGAAGCTTGTAAAGTCCACATTGAGACCATTGGGCAGCAGGGTTCCCAGGTGGAATATGAGGTGCTGTTCCTCCAGCCTTTGGGTGGCATCATTTTGGCACTGGAGGAGGCCCAGGATGGACATGTCGTTCAGGGAGTGGGAGGAGGACTTGAAGTGGTTCGCAACTGGGAGGTGTTGTCATTTGTCATGAACCGAGCACAGGTGCTCCACAAAGCAGTCTCCAAGCCTCTGCTTGGTTTCCCTGACGTAGAAGGTGCCACATCAGGCACAGCGGATACAATATACCACATTAGCGGATGTTCAGGTGAACATCTGTTTAATGTGAAAGGTTTTCTTGGGGCCTGGGATGGGGGTAGCTGGGGAGGTGTAGGGGCAGGTGTAGCACCTCCTGCGGTTGCAGGGAAAAGTGCCAGAGGTGGTGGGGCTAGTGGGGAGTGTGGAGCGGACGAGGGAGTTGTGGAGAGAGCGGTCCCTCCGGAAAGCAGATAAGGGTGGGGAGGGAAATATATCCTTGGTAGTGGGGTCAGATTGCAGGTGGCGGAGGATGATGCTTAGGATCCGGAGGTTGATGGGGTGGTACGTGAGGACGAGGGGAATTCTGTCTTTGTTGTTATTGCGGGGAGGGGGTGTGAGGGCTGAGGTGCGGGAAACGCGAGAGATGCGGTCAAAGGTGTTTTCGACCACTGTGAGGGGGAAATTGCGGCCCTTGAAAAATGAGGATATCTGGGATGTCCGGGAGTGGAATGCCTCGTCTTGGGAGCAGATGCTGCAAAGGCGAAGGAATTGGGAATAGGGGATGGCATTCTTGCAGGAGGGTGGGTGAGAGGAGGTGTATTCCAGGTAGCTGTGGGAGTCGGTGGGCTTGAAATAGATATCAGTTTTGAGGTGGTTACCAGCGATGGAATCAGAGGGGTCCAGGAAGGAGAGAGAGGTATCAGAGATGGTCCAGGTGAACTTAAGGTTGGGGTGGAAGGTGTTGAAGTGGGTGAACTGTTTGAGCTCCTCATGGGAGCACGAGGTGGTGCCGATACAGTCAGCGATGTAACGGAGGAAGAGGTGGGGGATCGGGCCAGTGTAGCTGCGGAAGAGGGACTGTTCCACGTATCCTACAAGGAGGCAGTAATAGCTTGGGCCCATGCGGGTACCCATGGCCACTTCTTTTGTCTGTAGGAAGTGGGAGGAGTTGAAGGAGACCTGACCTGCCCGTCCTCCCTCCCACCTACCCGCCCCTCCCTCCTCACTGACCAACCCCCATCCCAACTCCCTACCTACACACACCTGTACTGGCTTCTCCCCGCCTCCTTGATCTGTCCATCTTCTCTCCACCTATCTGGTCCTCTATCCACCTCCTATCATCGCCTCCCCCCTCTCTATTTATTTCAGAGCCCCCTTCCCCTCTCCCATTTGTGAAGTAGGGTCCAGACCTGAAATGTCAGCTTTCCTGCTCCTCTGATGCTGCCTGGCCTGCTGTGTTCATCTAGCTCCATTAGTCACTGGCTGCCATCTCTGACTTCTGCCAGTCAGCAAGTCCTTATCCATGTCAGTACCTTGCCCTTAAAAACACAGACTCTTATTTAACAGCCTTCGAGTGTGGCACCTTGTCAGATGCCTTCTGAAAATCCAAATAGATCATGTCAACTGGTGCTCCTTTGTCTAACCTGCTTGTTACTACCTCAAAGAATTCTAACAGATTTGTCAGGTATGATGTCCACTTGACGAAGCTGTGCTGACTCTGCCCTATTTTACCATATACTTCCAAGTACTCCACAATCTCATCTTTAATGGACTCAGATTTTACCAATGGCCACCATGAGGCTAACTGGCTTATAGTTTCTGTCTTGGGCCTCTTTGCCTCCTTCCTTTTAAACAGTGGTCATATTAGCCATTTTCCAGTCCTCTGGAACTCTCCTGACTCCAGTGATTCCTGAAAGATCACTACCAATGGCTTTACAATCTCCTTAGCTGTCTTGTTCAGAACTCTGGGGCACAGTCCAACCTTCAGACCTTTCAGCTTCCCCAGGACCTTCTCCTTCTGTGATGGCCACTACACCTACCTCTGCCCTGACTCCATTGAAATTCCTGTAAGTTACCAGTACCTTCCACTGTCAAAACTCTGTTTTCCAGTCACCTGAGGATGCATCGATATCACGTCCATCTAAGCCAATTTGACAATGGTCTCTTTCCCATATTTTGTTTTTGCCAATATAACTAGGTTCAGTAAAGAGAATAGGGAGTCTCGAGATCCAAATATCTTCCTGCCATTTGGAATGGGCCCTCGGAACTGCATCGGGATGCGATTTGCTCAACTTATGATGAAGTTGGCACTTGCTTCATTCATGCAACATTTGAGCATTGTGCCATGCAAGGAGACACCGGTGAGAACTTCAGCTTATAAAAAAATTATCTGAAAGTGTGAATGTGTTCTTAAGTTGGATTTAAAAATTAAGTAGATAATGGGACAGGCAGGTAATTACAGCTTCAGTTGGATACATAAAACGTTGCAGTCAAACCTTACCATTGCCCTCCTCACTATTGCTCGTTCTATTCCAGGTCCCTCTAGAAATGGATGTGAAAGGACCCATGCATCCCAAAAAACCCGTAATCCTGAAATTTGTGCCACGGGTGAATGCTGATTCAAAGGAATAAAGAACTGGTCAACTTGGAACTGTTAAAATATTTAGGTGATTGAATGCCTTGGACTAAAGAGAAATAGGTTGTATCACTGCAAATGAAATAAAAATAGATGGATAAACAAAAAGTCTCTATCATGACAGGAAACCAGAATTAAGTGGTGAGAATCTATGATCTTTCTTCAGTTGGAAAGACTGAATGTTGAGTGCTTTTAGAAAGATACAATAATTGATTATTCAATGAAAAAACATGTCAAGGTAATATAATCTAATTAGTAGAATGTTAAATGTATTTTTAAACCTCTTTGATATTTTAATGAATCATTTTGTGACTATAAACTATTTGGTAGATGGATAAATGTTGTTTCTAATGTACTAAGCGTTTTCTAGTGAAAACATCGGTCACAAATTTCTTATACTAATTGTACATTTTCACTCTTGTTAGCAATTTTGTGTTTATAATTTTAAAAAATGCAATATGAAATTTTTGACCAGTTGTGTCTGAATTCTACATTATGGCAAATGAAATGGACCTGATAAATCCAGGGCACGTAAAGCACAATTTAACCTGCACCCCAAACCACTGAGAGATAGCATGCAAATTTTATCCTGCCATTGTATCAATCTGCAGTGAAGCAATGGAATATGTTGTTGTCTGCCCCAGCAGCGTTCATGGCCAGTATGATAGATGACTAGTCTGTAGCTTTTAATGCTCCTATAATGCCTGTAGTCAGGGATATGCCCAGTTCATGGACTGTACCCTGATGCCTCTCTAGGCTGTTAACTCACTGTCAGTGCTCACTCACTTTGAACACAAACAAAAGTTGCTGGAAAAACTCAGCAGATCTGGCAGCATCTGTGAAGAAAAAATCAGAGTTAATGTTTCGGGTCTGGTGACCCTTCTTCCGAACCCGACCCAGATTCAAAACGTTAACTCTGATTTTTTTCTTCACAGATGCTGCCAGACCTGCTGAGTTTTTCCAGCAACTTCTGTTTTTATTCCTGATTTACAGCATCCGCATTTCTTTTGGTTTTGCTCACTCGCTTTGAGTCTATCTTGATGCTCACAGCATCACTGCTTGCCTCTTTTGCACCATGCTATTACTGTTCACGCATGTGGAGAGGTGTTATGAATAAATAAGCAGCACAGTGGGCATGCTGGATTAGTGGCATCGGGTTGTGGGGTTTATGAGGGCATGTGGGAAATGCTACAGGCATTGGTGGTGGAGGTAGAGCTTGAGCCGCGGTGGGTGGATTCAGTAGCAAGGGTAGAGAGAGCGTGAGGTATTGGAGAGAAAATGGTTATCGTAAATGATCTGTGCAGCTCTGTGACTGACTTTCTGCAACTCCCTAGACATTCAGCACTGGAATTGCACCATTGTGCCCATTCCCTCTGGCTCTGATCACCCAAGTGATCAACTAGTCTTGTCCAACCTCTAGACTGATACTGGAAGCTGCCTTTGATTTACTGTGCGGGACCCTTGACTGAATGGCTGACTCCCATGGTTTGACTTCACCCTTGGGCGACTGTCTGTGTGCAGTTTGCACATTCTCCCTGTGTCTGCGTGGGTTTCCTCCCACAGTCCAAAGATGTGCAGGCTAGGTGGATTGGCCATGTTAAATTGCCCATAGTCTTCAGGGATGTGGAGCTTAGATGGGTTATAGGGGGATGGGTTGGTGTGGACTTGTTGGGCCAATGGGCCTGTTTCCACACTGTAGGGTTCTATGATCTATAATTCTATAACTGATGGCTACATCCAGTTGACATTGAGACAAAACCATTTTGTTGAAGCAGTATACCTTGTATACTGCTGGCACATTCTGCATTGTGACATTGATATGCCCTGGTGTGTTCAGCAACAGATCCACCCTTGACAATACACTTGGCAAGCTGCCTGTCTTTGTGTCTGCACTAAATGGCAAGGCCATACAGAAGTACTGTGAGTATCCCAGTAGGCACAAAGTGAGTGAGTGTTAAGAGAGCAAGCAAGAACCCCTGAGCTGCCCCCAGTCCAGTCAGGGAGTCGATGGCTATCCCTGTGCACAACGTGTCCTGGTAGGAAGGAGCATTGCAATTCAAGGTGCCAGTATGCTCCAAAGGGTTAGGAGGTAGATGCGCAATCTTTCACTGAATTATTACAATTTTAGCAGAGATTGGTAACTTGTCGAAAAGTCATTTGAATTACTGGTCATAAACTAAAAAAACTGCACAACTCAATTCACATTTTAAACATACTTTTATTGTAACAAACATGAAAACAAAACAAACACTCTTAATTTCACTCAGAACAACACAAGAGATAAGACTTGCTTCTTGAAGACCAGCTATGAGGATAGTTAAATTTTAGATAAATTGTAACGAAGGTTCACGAGCCTCCTAAACTGTAGACCTGAATTTCGGTGTGGCCAACAGTGATATTCTGATTGTCATGATAAACTATTTGAAAGTCTTTTACTCCAATCATAAGAAACACAAATAATAGCAGTTTTGAATTGTTAATTGTTTGAATTTGAATTTAGGATATTTGAGGGGACTTTGGTTGTTTAGTCATTTCAGTAATGTTGAAAAAATAATGTATTTGAAATCTTAAAAGAAATGCTAACAGATTTGGGAACAATGGGAGTTTATTCTAAAATTCTATCTTCAATGATGAAACTTTTTTTTCTTTGAAATGATAATGTTACTAATTAAATAAATAATCTGTTGAAGGTGTCACAGTGGCCAAGGTCTTTGTCGAACCTGAATAAAATGCAAAGAGAATTAGGGAGTTGGGTTGGAAATTGAAAAGCAGGACCTCCAGGGTTGTAATCTCAGGATTACTCGCTATGCCCTGTGCTCGTGAGGCCAGAAGTAGGAAGATAATACAGTTGACTGTGTGGCTAAAGAGCAGGTGTCGAAGGGATGGCTTCAGATATATGAATCATTGCAATGTCTTCCAGGGCATGTGGGACCTGTGCAAGAAGGATAGGTTGCACCTAAACTGGAGGGGCACCAAAATCCTTGCAGGGAGGTTTACTAGTGCCACTCTGGAGGGTTTAAACTAGCGTGGCACAGGGTGGGAACCAGAGCAGTAGGTCAGATGTGAAGTGTTTGAAGAGAAGAGAGTGGCTAAGTCAAGTAAGTCCAGTACAAAGAACAGGCAGGGCCAAGTTAATGAACCTGGCAGGATTAGTGGTTTAACTTATATTTATTTTAATGCAATGAGGATAATAGATAAGGCAGATGAGTTAACAGCCTTGATTAGAACATGACACTATGATGAGACAGCCATTACAGAAATGTGGTTGAGAGAAGGGCAGGACTGCAGCTCAATGTTTCAGGGTTTACATGATCCAGGCAAGATAGAGAGGGATGTAAAAGGACTGTGAGATTTGCATTACTGATTAAGAGGAATGTCACAACTGTACTAAGACAGGACATCTTAGAGAGCTTATCCAATGAGTCCACATGGGTAGAATTTAGAAATCGGAAACATGCAATCTATGATGAAGTCATTACATAGGCCTCCCAATAGCTAGTGGGAGATGGAAGAACAGATATATAAGCAGATCAAGGAACGTTGTAAAACAATGAGGTGTGATAGTGGCTTATTTTAATTTGACCAATACGGTCAGAACTCCTTAATGCTAGGAGCTTGGAAGGTGCAGAATTTGTTAGGTGCATCCAGGAGGATTCTTGAAACAATATGCTGATATTTCAACTAGGGAAGCGGCCCATTTTGGGAACAGTAAGTTTTTAAAATAGTTCTAGAAAATGATATGGCTGGCCAGAGTCATTAGAGATATACAGCACAGAAACAGACCCTTCGGTCCAACTCAACCATGCCGACTAGATATCCTAAATAAATCTAGTCCCATTTGCTAGCATTTGGCTCATATCCCTCTAAACCCTTCCTATTCATATATCCATCTAGATGGCGTTTAAATATTGTAATTGTACCAGACTCCACCACTCCCTCTGGCAGGTCATTTCCATACACACACCACCCCTTGAATGAAAAAGTTGCCCCTTAGGTCCCTTTTAAATCTTTTCCCTCTCACCTTAAACCTATGCACTCTAGTTTTGGACTCCCCCACCCTGGGAAAAAAGATCTTGTTGATTTACCTGATCCATGGCCCTCATGATTTTATAAACCTCTATAAGGTCACCTCTCAGCCTCTGACACTCCAGGGAAAGTAGCCCCAGTCTATTTAGCCTCTCCCTATATCTCAAACACTCCAACCCTGGCAACATCCTTGTAAATCTTTTCTGAATCCTTTGAAGTTTCACAACGTCCTCCCTACCACAGGGAGACCAGAATTGCATGCAGTATTCCAATAGTGGCCTAACCAATGTCCTGTAAGCTGTAACATGATTTCCCAACTCCGATACTCAAGGCACTGACCAATAATGGCAAGTGTACCAAATGCCTTCTTCACTATCCCATCTACTTGTGACCCCACTTTCAAGGAGCTATGAAGCTGCACTGTCTCAGGTGAAAGTGATAAACTGCGGGAAGGCTACTTACAACAGAATTAAGCAGGAAAAATTAAACTGGGGGCACCTATTGGAAGGTAAACCTAAGTCTGACATGTGGGAGTCTTTTATAAAAGCCAGTTGACCAGAGTTCAAGACCAGTGTGTTCCTATAAAATGGCTGGCAAGGTTTGGGAATCTTGGGTGATAAGAGTTTAGTTTGTAAGTTTACCTAAAAAACAAAAGAAAGTCCATGAAAGGTTTAGGAAGCAGAAATCAAACAAAGTCCTTGTGGAGCATAAAGGAAACAAAAATAAATGTAAAAAGAAATTAGGAGGGCTGGAAGGGGCCATGAAATATCCTTGGTAAGTAGAATAGAGGAGAACTCCAATGCATTGCATACCTATATTAGGAGGAAGTGTAACTGGGAAAGGGGAGGTTTAACTCAAGGACAAAGGAGGGAGTTTTTGCGTGGTTCCAGAGGAAATGGGTGAGCCACTAAATGAGTACTTCGCATCACTACTGAAGGAGAAAGACATGGATGACATTTACAGTTAAGACAACCAGGCAGTTGGAAAAAAACGGTGATGCAATGAATGAATCACACAATTCATGTGGAAACATGCTCATTTACTCTTGAAATCAGTTGCTCATCTAAAACCAAGCCGAGGGATAAAGTGAAGCAACATATTCTGGACAAGCATTTTATTCTGCTCTGTTGGGTATTGCACCTATGTATTTTGAGAGGCTGTTCCTCAGTTTCTGGACTTCTTCAGTCTCTCACACCCCTGATCGTTGGCCACCCACTGTGGGGTTGGGGTGAGTGCAATAGGTAAGTTGGATGTCTCACACCAGGCTTGTACAAATTGATCATCCACAGCCCAGGCTGATAACAGCCTCTGGAAAATGGGCAGTTTGAAGCCCATGTCTCCATAAGACCATAAGGCATAAGGGGTAGAAGTAGGCCATTCAGCCTACTGAGTCCTCCTGAACATTGAATGGGATCATGGTTGATCTGAGAAGTCTCAACCCGGCTTTCCGCCTTTTCCCCATAATCCTTGATCACCTTCCTGATTAAAAACTTATCTCGGTCTGGCATATACTCAATGGTTCAGACTAAATAACCCTTTGTGCTAATGAATTCCACAAATTGAATACTCTCTTCTGTGCTGCTGGGCTTTGCAGCTTTTATTCATTTAAATAATATTCAGTTCCTCTATTCTTACCTGCAGAATTGCATGACCTCACATCTCCCCACAGAATATTCCATCTCCAAGGCTTTGCTCACTTGCTTAACCTGAACACAACCCTCTGCAGACTTTTTCTGTCAGCCGTTGCTTGCCTTCCAATATTTTTGTGTCATTTACAAACTTGAATAAAGTACATTCATTTTTTTCATTCATTCACAAGATGAGGGCATCACTAACTAGGTCAATGTTTATTGCCCGTCCCTGATTGTCCAGAGGGCAGTCAAAAGTCAACCACAATGGTATGGGTCTAGAGTCACATGTAGGCCAGACTAGGTAATGATGATAGTTTTTAATATACATTGCAAATTATTCTGACCCCAGCACTGATCCCTGTGACATCCAAATAGTTACAGGGTGCTATCATGAAAACGTCCCCCTTATCCCAACTCTCTGTCATCTCATAGTTAGCCAAACCTCTATCCATGCTAATTTACTACCTCCAACACCATGAGCACTTAGTAAGTAGCCTAATATGTGGCACCTTATCAAAAGCCTTTGGAAAATTCACATATATTACACACTGATTCCCTGTTATCTATCCTGTTTGTTAACTCTTCAGACAATTCCTATACATTTGTCAGACATGATTTTCCCTTCATGAAGCTATGCTGACTCTGATTGAACATATGCTGTAATTCTAAATGTTCTGCTTTTAAATCCCCTTTAACATAGACTCTAATATGTTCCAATAACATATTTAAGATGGTTGGCCTGCAGTTACCTGTTTTACTTTTGTCCTATTCTCTTTTTAGATTAAGTTGCAAGAATCTTCTCCAGGGGAAGAAACACAGTATCTACCCTGCAGGATGGTGGGCACACAGGGACTAGAGACTGTAGTCAATGCATGGACACATGTTTGCTGCCTTTTGTATGATTTGGGGTTTATTAATTGGGCATTTTAAGGAACTTGGATGAATCAGATGTACAATAAGCTAGATTAAAAGAGGCACCTTGTTGGCATGTGATCTTTCGTCACCTCACTTTGCAAAGTTCAACTGCAGGTGCCATCAGGGACGAGGGAATTTTGCAGCATTTTGTCACCAGTTGGTATTTGTGTTTGAACTCTGTGTGTTTGTGTGTATGAGGTGGGGGAGAGATGGAGGGAGCTCTCCTCAGCCTCTGACCCCACTCACCCTATCGAGGGAATTGCTGCTGATTGCAGGGCATTTTCCCCTCCTGCTGCCCCCAGTGCTGTGGCTCCAGGCTCTGGGTGAATGTGGCTGATCCCAGTTTGGGATTTGGTTTATTTCTGGGGATGGACGGAAGTGATAGAGAGAGTCTGAACAGGGATATTGAGGGATGAGAGTTTTCAATCATTTCAGGAAGGGTCTGACCCAAAGGAGATTGATGCCCCACTGCAACCTCTGGAACCAACTTCTCCGTTTAGGACAAAGCTGTCTTGAATGGGATTATATTCTGAAAGAATATGAATGCTCATGGATTTTAACCCCGCCAGGAATTAAATCATTCGGCTACTTTTTTCCAAGTTTCCACTTTAGAACAACGGTGAATCTTGGCAGGTGAATGTGAAACTCTGCATTTATTGCTGGTTTACACTAAACTGCAGCAATTGGACAAGGTTGAAATCTCGAGTTGCTTCTGCTAAAATCTACGATTATGTACATTAAGAGCAATAGTGAAGGTGAGATTGATCTCCTTCAAATGGAGAAGATTTGATAGTGATTTTCAAAATCATGAAAGGTCGTCGTAGAATAAGTAAGGAGATACTGTTTGCACTGAAAGGAGGATTGGTAACCAGATGGCCATATAAGGAAACAACTTTTTTGGTAAAGTGGCTAGTTGCTATGATCGAGAATATATTGCCGGAAAGGACGAAACAAGCACGAAGTATGCTTCCTGAAGCATGGACTAATGCACTGTGCAACTATGTCCAGAACTCACTTACTCATGAACCTTGTTTTAAAATATTCAAAATTATTTCCATTTTTAAGTGTTGATGTTTTATGTGGAAGATTGGTGTTTAAATGAGAAGTTATTTTGTGGGACCGATTAATGAGAGTTTGTTTGATTTAGCTCATAACCAGTTTGTTTATTGTTCATTAAGATTTGTAAACAATTCACTCTGCAGTACTCCAGGCTGGAGCTGGATGAAAGCGATGGTTTCCAGTTTGGGATTTGGTTTACTTTTGGGGCTGGATGGAGGTGATAGAGAGAGAGAGTCTGATCAGGGATATTGAGGGATGAGAGCTTTCAATCATTTCAGGAAGGGTCTGACCCAAAGGAGATTGATGCTACACTGCAACCTCTGGAACCAACTTCTCCGTTTAGGAGGAAGCTGACTCGAATGGGATTTTATTTTGAGAGAATATTAATGTTCCCATGGATTTTAACCCTGCCAGGAATTGAATTTTTTTTAGAGAAACTGGGAAATGGCCATACTTTTTTCCAAGTTTCCACTTTAGAACAAAGGTGAATCTTGGCAGGTGAACGTGAAACTCTGCATTTACTGCTGGTTTACACTAAACTGCAGTAATTGGACAAGGTTGAAATCTCGAGTTACCTCTGTTTACAAGATTGGTTCTGTATTTTCCACTTTCCGAACAAACAGGAACAAGGGTTACCGGATCCGAAACGTTAACTCTGATTTTTTTTCTTCACAGATCTGCCAGACCTGCTGAGCTTTTGCAGCAACTTTGTTTTTGTTCCTGATTTACAGCATCCTCAGTTCTTTCGGTCTTTACAAAAATAACCTATTCTACTCTAATATAAGATACAAGTATAGATTTATAGGGTGTTCCCTACCTGTCATGCTGCTTTGTAATGGACCTCTGCACAGTGTTAAATAAGAGGCCGTGACATTATTGCTTTGGATGAAATGATCATTTTAAGGAAACCCTTTTAATTTAATGACTCAGAGGTACAAAAAGCTAGATTAAAAATGCACCTTTTTCGCACATGATATTTTGTCATCTCACTTTGCAAATAGCAAATAGAGTTATTGAACATTGATAGCTTGGTGTGATGAACTATGATTTTGGTGGTTAAAATTATTTGTAAACCACTTGTTTAGACTAATTCCTAGAAGAGTATAAGGGAAATAGTGTACTCGAGGGAAATTAGGAAGGCATAAAGGGGACATGAAGTAGCTTTGGCATTCTCTAATGTATTTGGATTCAAAAGATTGTCCAAATACATTAAGCACAAAAGAGTAACTTGAGAGAATATGGCTCGTTAAAGATCAGCAAGGCCGCCTAATTGTCGAACTGCAGGGGATGTGGGAGATACTAAATGAGTATTTGCATGAATGTTTACTGTGAAGAAAGATAGGAAGCTAGAGCACATGGGGAAATGAATAGTGACATCTTGCAAAGTGTCCATATTAGAGCAGGAGCTGCTGGATGTCTTAAAATGCACAAAGGTAGATAAATCCCTGGCACCTGATCAGGTGTACCCAGAACTTTATGGGAAGCTAGGGAAGTGATTGTTAGGCCCCTAGTTGAGATGTTTGCATAATCAATAGCCACAAGTGAGGTGTTGGAAGACTGAATCAGAGATAAAAGGTACTGCAGATGCTGGAGAATCCGAGATAACAAGCATGGGGCTGGATGAACACAGCAGGTCAAGCAGCATCATAGGAGCAGGAAAACTTGACGTTTCGGGCCTAAACCCTTCATCAGAAATGGGGGAGGGGAAGAGGGTTCTGAAATAAATAGGGAGAGAGGGGGAGGTGGATAGAGGATGGATAGAGGAAAGGATAGGTGGAGAGGAGGCAGACAAGTCGAAGAGGCGGGGATGGAGCCAGTCCCATGCTTGTTATGTTGGAAGACTGAAGATTGGCTAACATGATATCATTATTTAAGAAAGGTGGTAAGGGAAAGATGAAGAACTATAGCCTGGTGAGCCTGACATCGGGAGGGCAAGTTGTTGGAGGGGATTCTAAGGGACAAGATTTACATGTTTAAGCTATAGGGAGAAGCTGAGGCTATTTTCCCTGGAGCATTGGAGGGTGACAGGTGATCTTATAGAAGTGTGCCATGCAAAGAGATACCGGTGAGAATTTAAGCATATAAAAAATTATCTGAAAGTATGAATGTGTTCTGAAGTTGCATTTAAAAATTAAGTGGATAATGGGACAGGCAGGAAACTACAGTCACATTGTTGGATACATAAAACTTTGCAGTCAAACCTTACCATTGCCCTCCTCACTATTGCTGTTCTATTCCAGATCCCTCTAGAAATGGATGTGAAAGGACCCATGCATCCCAAAAAACCCGTAATCCTGAAATCTGTGCCAAGGGTGAATGCTGATTCAAAGGAGTAAAGCACTGGTCCACTAGGAACTGTTAAAATATTTGGGAGAGTAAATACCTCAAACCTAAAGCGAAATAGGTTATGTCACTGCAAAGGAAATGAAAATACATGGATAAACAAGAAGTTTCTATCATGAGAGGAAACTAGGATTAATTGATGAGAATCTACAGTCTTTCTCCAGTTGCTAAGACTGGGTGTTGAGTGTACTAGAAAGATATTATAAGAGCGTATTCAATAGGAAAACACATCAAGGTAATATCGTACAATTAGAACGTTAAAAATGTATCTTTAAACATTTTTGATATCTTAAAGAATCATTTTGTTACTAAGGTCTATTTGATAGATGGATACGCATTGTTTCTAATATACTAAGTGTTTTCTAGTGAAAACATATCTGTCAAGGATTTCTTAAGATAATTGTATCTTTTCACTCAATTCTGTTAAGCAAGATAGCATTTATAATTAAAAAAAAGTGCAAAATCCAATTTTGACTAGCTGTGTCTAAATTACAAATTTGGGAAATGAAATGGACCTGATCAATGCAGGGCTTGTAAAGCACAATTTAACCTGCATCCTGACCCACTGAGACAGGTAGCATGCAAACTTTATTCTGCCATCGTATCAATATACAGTGAGACATGGAATGTGTTGCTGTCTGCCCCAGCAGCATTCGTGGCCAGTATGATAGATGACTAGGTGGTAGCTCTTAATGCTGCTATAAAGACACTGTGCTTGGGGACACAAAACCATTCATGGACTGGGCCAGGATAACCTTCAGCCTATCAGCGCTCACACTCTCTCAGCGTATCTGGATGCTCACAGCATCTCTGCGTTGCCTTTTTGCACCTTGCTATTACTGTCTATGCAGAGGGAGAGCTGTTCTGAGTGAGTAGGCAGCACAGTGATCATGCCAGATTAGTGGTGTTGGGAATGGGTGAGGCTGTGTGTAAAAATGCTGCAGGCCAACATTCCTCTAGTCTTCCTGATTTTGTGCAATGCCAGAGCATTGTGGTCAAAGGTGTGTGGGTGGTTACTAACCATGGAGCTTGTGCTAAGATGTTGGTGTCTTGTGCCCAACATTAAGGGACGAAGGAACACTTATTCTGATGTTTGTTTTTGGAATTCTTGACATCCAGTTTCTGTCTGATGCATGGGAGAATGGAAAACTGAGTTATATAACTGAGTTGAATAATAATGCCATGCTGTTACACATAAATTTACAGAAATTGCCCTCTTGCTGCTCATGAATGAGATTCTCAGCATCTCACCATTCAGAATTTGGTCACAGAAACTGACCTTTTGTTCTCAACATTGAGAATTTCATTTGTGCTGATTTCACATTATTTTCCCAGCACTCACCAATACCAAGTCGTTCAGGGCTGCCAAATGTGACACTTTGAACAAACTTTTATTATTTAATTTGTAACATTATCATTTCAAAGAAAAACATTTAATCAGTGAAGATAGAATTCTAGAATAAAGTCTAGAAGAAACTCCCAAATTTGTTAGCATTTCTTTTATAAGATTTCAAACTCATTGTTTTTTGATATAACTGAAATGACTCAACAACCAAAGTCACCTCAAATATCCCAGATTCCAATTCACGCAATTAATCACTAATATTCAAAACTGCTGATATTGTGTGTCTTCAATTTGAGTTAAAGAGTTTCATTTAATTTATCATGACAATCAGAATATCATTGTTGGTCACACTGAAATTCAGGTTTTCACAATTTAAAAGGCTAGTGGGACCTTAATTCCAATTTAAACTAAAACTTTAATTATCCACAGAAGAGAAAAACATGTGCTTCACAAAGACAAGTTATGTATTGTTCTTATTCTTTTTTTCAGGTGCGTTTTGAATGGCTGGTAATCAAACTAAAGAAGAAGCTAGCTTTCAAAGATGATAACATTGTCAACATTCTTAAACCAGATAGAGTTAAATAGGATGGAGTTTTCACATTCTGAGCTCTGAAATTCATACCAGTTTTTGAAAGAGACAGTCTTTTCCCAATAGAAACATGGTACAATCTTTCCCGTGATTGTAGGAACTGCCGATGCTGGAGAATCTGAGATAACAAGGTGTAGAGCTGGATGAACGCAGCAGGCCAAGCAGCATCAGAGGAGCAGGAAAGCTGACGTTTCGGGTCAAGACCCTTCTTCAGAAAATTTTCTGAAGACAAGACTCTTTCCCGTATTCCTTTTATTCCATTTTAGATTTAGATTAATTTATCTTTTCTCTCATTCAACCCAATTTTCAATTTCTGATGTTTGCTGCTTCATCTAAAACAGTAAGTCATGTCTTTCCTTTAAGCTGTTTAAAGAAAGCAATTGCAGTTTTTAAAATTACATTTTAAAATTCTAGTCTGGTTATAGCAAAGTGTTTTGGAAAATTCAAATTACATTTCAGTCAGAATCTGAAAACATTCAGATTCAGAGTCAGTAAACATAAAGTTAAAGTCAACGCGTATCAGCAAAGTGTTCTGCACCTTTCACAGACACAAAATTAAATCTTTGGTTAAATTAAATCCACATAAACAACTTTGAAATAAAATATAATACAGTTTCCAATTCTGGCTGCTCAAACTTAAAACTGAAATGAATAATCTAAACAAACACACTCACATTCCCATTATCATACTGCTAAGATACTTAGAAATATTGATTCCTGTAATGTATTAACTCAAAGTGCCAGCTTTCTTTATTCTATTCCGTGGTCTTGAGGAACATTTAGAGTTTGTATACGGAAATATATAAATTAGGTACAGGAGTAGAAGAAGGATGCAGAAATGCTTCAGTTTCATTTGGGCAAGTTGAGTGAGTGGGCAGATGCATAGCAAATGAAGTATAATGTAAAAATGTAAAAAAAGTGAGGTCCTCTACTTTGGAAGCACCATCAAATTTAAATGTGATTGTTTTTCGTATCTAGGGGCTTGGTTTAAATTGATTAGCTAAAGTTGAAAAGACTTGTTGTCTGAGTAAAAATGCTGCTTGGCTGTTCAATTAAAAATGCTCCCATTCAGGCACTCTTTGTGTGCACCTGCACTTCAGGCTGCTGGTCGGACATCCACTTTAATGAAAAGCACTGAAGAAACACTATCTTTTAAAGGGACGACGCAATGCTTTCCCCCACTTTACGATTTTACACATACCAACTTCGCAACAAAAACAATCAACTTTCACACAGGAATAAACTAATAATGAACAGAAACTGTTTCAGATGCTGTTTGAGGAATAAAGCATTGGCACAAAACTGAAAACTCACCCTGTACAAAATTGATCTTTTAATACCCATCTGACAGTAATGTTAACATCTCTTCCAGGATTGTACCTCTTGTTAGCATAGTGCTAATGCGCTCTGCACTGATAACTAATTGGATTGTGTGTTCAGACTCTTGAGTGGGGTTTGAATCCATCATCTCCTAAGTCAGGAGTAAACATAACACCTCAGAGGCCAGTATCCCATCACCAAGTCGGCATTGACTTGCACTTTATTGGAAGGTCCTTGACACTGATCCAGCTCTCTGAGTGACAGGATGTCTGAGACTCCTGTTCTTATCTGATTGGGGCACCAAGATGTCCCGGTAATTAGTTTGAAGAAACTGT
>JAHRHZ010000022.1:19121205-19135574 GCA_024137785.1 Ginglymostoma cirratum
GTAATTAGTTTGAAGAAACTGTGGAGAAAAGGCTCCCTGATTGGGGCTGTTAAATTGGTCCAATCAGGGAACTCACTGTGTGATTTCGTTACAATCACTACACCCACTGACTCTGACTCTGAACTTCAATGGCACCAAGTTGTCCCGGTAATTAGTTCGAAGAAACTGTGGAGAAAAGGCCTCCTGGCACTCAATTATAGAAGTATAAAGATGGATGCACATAAAAAAACCTCATTGGGCCAGGTTTAGTTGTGACAGGGTATTGAATAGGGTCTGCTGCTGGACCTGTCCTTTCAGCTTTTGCTCAAAAGGATTTTCCCACAAAACACTGTTGAAACATTGCAATAGGAACAATATGACGCAAGTGACACACCAACCAACTGAAGAGAGAAACAGATGTAATCACTTACCAGAAAAGATAAGGCTAAGGTCAAAGAGGCTGAATTGTATTATTTCTTTGATATTTTAGACAAATGGGTCATTGGGATTGTTGATCGAGTCGACATCCACACTGAATGCAGTGCTGGTAATCACATCTATGCTGTATGTGCCAAAGAAGCTGGCAGGAGAGAAATGCAATTGTTACAATTAAGAAGCTTTCTATTGTCATTTGACACGGAAGCACAACGTAGTATTCCATCAAATGTACAGTTTCGAAAGAAACCATTCAGCCCAGCTGATCGTTTATGCTCCATATAAACCGTCTCCAACACATTTTCACCTAATTCCACAAACATCTTCTGTTCCTTTCTCCTTCATATGATTATCTAGCTTCCACTTCAATCTCTCTGCCGTTTGGGATAATAAATTTCACATTTTTAACACTAATTGACAAGCAAGTTTCCCACTGGAGTTATTGTTAACTACACTGCCCTTTCCCTTGCTCTTCCTTGAAAATGAAAACATCTCCACGTTTACCCCTATCAAATGCCTGCAGAATGTTAAAGTTTCCTGTTTACCCCTCAGCTGTTTCTTTTCGAAATGAAAGTGTTCCAGCTTCTCCCTGATTTAAAAAAAACGGTTCCCATCTGGAAATGGATTGAGACCAGGGGGCAGCTTCAAGAAAGCAAACGTAAAGTGAGAAAAAACATTGTCGTTATCAATTGAGGCATTCCAAAGGGTTTGGACGATTATTTAAATACAAACAATGTATGAGGTTAACCCGATAAAGGCAGAAGATTGGCAACAAGTTGAAATGCACAAGAGAGCCAGTGGTCACATGATGAACAGAATGGCCTTCTTCTGTATTCAAACCATTCTGTGAATAGAAAATCCTACAGCTGGTCTCATCTTTCTACGTTGTTAGCTAGTGGATATATTAACTAAAGATTTGTTCACCCCTCCCACCAGTCTGCCTGTTCCTACGAAAAGTGGGTAAATAACAACTCCAGCATCTGCAGTACCTTTTATCTCCAGCATCTGCAGTACCTTTTATCTCAAATAACAACTTCATACTGCTTTCTCATGTGTATGATTCCAGCTTGCAGCCCACCATTCCCATGCATTGTTTGGCTGCATCATTTATGGGGGTGGGGGGCGTCTACAGTCTCCCCAGTGAAAGTCAGCAACCTTCCACCAGCTATAATACAGGCATTGGGGTTGACACCATGAGGTGGTATTTATACAGAAGAGCCGAGGACTGAGGAGCAAGAATAGGCCATTCAGCCCATTCCGTCATTCAGTAAAATCATGGCCGATCTATTTGCCGTCACAACTCCAGCTTGGTATCGGCCTCATAACCTTTGATCATCTTGTCCAGCAAAAACCAAACACAGTCTAGAATAAATTCAATGTCCAGTCCACACTGATTTTTGGGGCACAGAATTTCACAGACTTACAACCCTGTAGGGAAAATATTCTTGTCATCCTTGGCTGAAAAGTGAAACCTCTTCTTCTTGGGGTGTCTCTCCTATTTCGTTGTACATTCAAGAACCACAATGTCAGTTTATTTATATATCCTCCATGTCGTTACTGATTTTATGTCTTATTCACAGCCCATTGGTTGATCGTGACAGCAGCAGCAGAACCAGCAAATTTCCCCTGGTTACAATGAATTGAGAAAGATGCTTTCCAATCCAACAAATTTTTACCCACATTAGTAAACAAGTAAAGGCAACCGCAACACAAGCACTGAGGCTACTTGATCAACTTTTTTGAAGAGGTGACAAATAAGATTAATGAAGGCAGAGCAGAAGACGTTGTCTATATGGACTTCATTAAAGCATTCGATAAGGTTCCACATTGTAGACTGGTTAATAAGGTTACATCACATGGGATCCAGAGGGAGCTAGCAAATTAGATACAAAATTGGTTTGAAGGTAGGAGACAGAGGGTGGTTGTAGAGGGTTGCTTTCTGGATTGGAGGCCTGTGAGCGGTGGCATGCCACAAGGATTGGTTCTGGTTCCACTGCTTTTCTTTGTTTACATAAATGATTTGGATCTGAATATAGCAAGCATGGATAGTTGCAGATGACAGTAAAGTAGATGGCGTCTGGGACCTTGATCAGATGGGCCGATGAGCCGAGGAGTGGCAGATGGATGTACAACTTCAACATTTAAAAGCCATTTGGATGGGTATCTGAATAGGACAGATTTAGAGGGATATGGACCAAATGCTGGCAAATGGGACAAGGTCAGATTGGGATTAATGTTGGATGCTGCATTTTGTTAAGACAGGACTTATATAGTTCATGGTAGGGTCTTGGGGAGTGTTGCTGAACAAGGAGACCTAAGGGTGCAGGTGCATACTTTCCTGAAAGTGGAGTCACAGGTAGACATGATGGTCAAGATGGTGTTTGACATGCTCACCTTCATTGGTCAGAACATTGAGTATAGGAGTTGCGATGTCATGTTTTAGCTGTACAGAACTTTGGTAAGGCCACTTTTAGAATACTATATACAATTCTGGTCTCCCTGGATGTTGTTAAACATGAGAGTGCAGAAACGATTTACAAGGACGTTGCTGGGAGAGGAGGGTTTGAGTTATAGAGAGAGGCTGAATAGGCTGAGGCTTTTCTCCCTGGAGTGTCAGAGGCTGAGGGGTGACTTTAAAGAAGTTTATAAAATCACGAGGAGCATCGACTGGGTGATCAGCCAAGGTCTTTTCCCCAGTGTGGGAGAACCCAAAACTAGAGGGCACAGGTTTGAAGTGAGAGGGGAAAGATTTAAAAGGGACCCATAAGCTAACTTTTCATGCAGAGGGTGGTGTGTGCATGGAATGAGTTGCCAGTGGAAGTGGTGGAGGCAGGTACAACTACAACATTCAAAAGGCATCTCAATGGGTATATGAATAGGAAAGGTTGACAGGGATATGGGCCAATGGGAGCAAATGGGAGCAGGTCAGATTGGGATGTCTGGTTGGTACAAATGAGTTGGACCGAAGGGTCTGTTTCCGGACTGTCTGACTGTGAAATGTATTAGGATGACGAGTTGATTTCGGTTTGTGTAAACTGAAATTTTTGGGAAGGGTTTTGTTGGTGCCTTTTATCGTAGACTCGTGACCCAAAAAATGCTGGAATGGTGCATCTCAAGATGGATGCCAAGGTTGGGAATAAAGGAGCACTGGTGGGAAAGGCAAGTACACTTGCAGTCAGAGTACAGTCACACTCTGTTCCTGGTGGCTGCATGACTCTCATTAGATTCCCAGTGTGTTTGCGTGGGCAGGTCACAGAGCAGGCTCGGAATCAGACGTACAGGGAATTCTTTGTCCCCGAGCAGCCATCCTCTAGTTGGTGTTGGAGGCGCATAGATAATGAGAATGTCAGATTGCCTCATCATGGCTGCTGCCAGGGTAGCAGAAAACCACTCACATAACGTACCACGGATGACACACGAACTTCAGATTGACGGAATGGTACACCTTGTGGCTCCTATAACCCTCACCGTCCTCAGGTAGGACTAACACTGTTTCATAGCTGACAGCAGCCCATAGCTCGCTGACCATTATGAATCTAGCTAACATGGCAAATCCAGGAGCCTGTCCATTCTGTTTCTCCCACACGATGCAATCCCCTTGCTTAAGATACAGGGCCTCTGTCACTTTTCAGATGACCCTGTCGACAGTGTAATGGGAGACGTTGGATCTGTCTTCAGATGGGAATGGCCAACATTCAGCCACCTAGATATTTTATGCCACTGGCAGTGCCAACATCACGGTGGTGCTCATCCATGTTGAAAGAGACTTTCGAATCATTTTTAAAAAATAATTTACGCGAAGTGGCCATCACAAGCTGGGCTGGCACCCTTGATTGTCCATCCCTAGATCTCCTTAGAAACGTTGGTGTTGAGCTGCCGTCTCGGATCACTGGAATACCCGTGTAGTAGGTAGACCCACAACTCAGTTAGGGAGCGAAGTTCACTAACAGTGAAGGAACGGCAATATTTCTAAATCATGGCAGTGAGTGACTTGGACAGGAACTTTTTAGGTGGTGGTGTACCCACGTATCTGCTCCTCTCATTCTTCTAGATGGTAACAGTTGTGGGTTTGGAAGGTGTTGTCTCAGAAGCTTTGGTGAATTTCTGCAATGCATCTTGTAAACTGTACACACTGCAGCTCCATGTGTCACAACAATTCATTAAGCAACAGCTCAAAGAGATGGTGGGAAATCTACAGATCAATTCATCCACTTGAGCAGATAGTGAGAACCTGTTACTGTTTGTGGAAGAGTCAGGACTCAGAGGGCATTGGATTAAGGTGAATGGTAAAAAGTGAGTCATTAGGATCTGGAATGCACTGCCTAAGAGGGTGGGGAAGGCAGGTTTGATTGTGGTTTGGTAAAACGGAATTGGACAGACATCTGAGAGAGAAATATGCAGGACAAAAGGGAAATGAGAATGAATTGCTTGCGTTCATGCTGGTGCTCTATGTGACAGGCTGGATGGTTCGTGAATATCACATAAATTCCAGTTGGAAACTAATATTAATCAGACAGTCATTAGGCTCAGAGGATTTATGGTACAGGAAGAGATGTGTAATCTTAGAGTCAAGTTACTCACTCTTTCATGTCAGCAGATTCATTCAGCTTTGCTTTGCTTTTTGCATTCTTCACAAGATTTTCTGCATAGTGACTGATGATTGGACACATCTGGGAAGGGAAAAGAAACAGGGCAAACAATGTGCAGCACGATAAAGTTCATTCATTTACAAGGACACCCAGATAGCTCTGTACCGCAGTGTCTCTAGATTTAAATAATGCTGTTCTTTTCTTCCTACCAAAGTGGGCAACATCATTTTCTGACGTTGCATACATTTTTCAGAGACAGGATGGAGCATAGGACCTTACAGACATGAATAGGATTCACTTTGTATTTTCACTTAGATTTTAGTTCCTCCGAGTCTATCCTCATCTACAGGTAAGTTTCAAGCATATTAAAATTATTATTGGGCAATTTTGTTCCTAATTTCTATGTCGTTCATCTTTCCTGTCGAGTACAGGCAGAGATAAAACATTCATTTCCTGGGGAATGGAATGGAGGTCCGTTACCTCTTTCAGTCTCCCGCTGGTGAAAGTTGGTGAAAGGACACTTCGGATTCTCTTCCAATGGTCATCTTCAACAACCAGGATGGACTCAGTGAATGGTCCATTCAGACCAAAGTCCTGCAGAAAAATTATGACGACATGTTAGGTTCAAGAAGTATTCACATCAACCCTGCCAGAACACTTCTCCAGACCATCCAAGAGTCACTGCTGAAGCTATCCCTGACCCATATTGGTCTTTGGAAAACTCCCTGGCAACTCATTGTAATTATTCCTGTGAAGTCTGAGGTACAATATGGGGCAGATCCTTGGGATATTACCCACTGGGGACATCACCGGTTTCAAATCCAAAAATTTCTCTCTTAAAACTGTTGAGAGTCCTGGCACAATAGCAAAATCTTTAGTGAACAGTTTAAATGACGGTATCAAAAAAATCATGGAGACAAGGTGGATAAACACAGATGAAGTAAAGAAGAGCCATCCTGTGACTGAATGGCGGAATAGGTTCAGGAACATAAGATGCAGCAGCTATAGTGGTTAATTTGGCCTTTTGAGCCACACTGCCATTCAACAAAATCATGGTTGATTTTTACCTTCTTGTACCATCCTTCAATTATCAATCTCTGTCTTAAGTGAACTCAATAACAGAAAGTCCACAGCTTTTCACAACAGAGAATCCCAAAGATTCACAATGCCAGGTGAACAAATGTCTCCTAATCTTAGTCCTAAAGCCTCTTATTCTGTGACCCTATGTTCTACATTCTCCAGCATTAATCCTATAAAGCTCCTTAAGAATTTTCAATGTTTCATTCCTTCATCCCTCACTCTGAGGGAAGACGAGTCACACTTTTCCTCAGTGGATGATTCCTTCATCCCAGGAACCAGTTTAGTGAACTTTCATTGTACTCACTCTCTCTACAGCAAGTATGTCCTTTTGTTAGATGAAGAAACAGAAATTGTACTCAGCAATCTACGTGTGACCTCACCAATGAGCTCGATGATTGTAATCAGACTTCTTTTCTCCAAATCTTTTACAAAAGTTCACATAACATTTGCCTTCGTAATATTTTGCTGTACCTCCATGTTAACGTTCTGTGATGCATGCACAGGGGCATTTGAATGCAAAAATTTGCATTCTCTACACAGTCAAAAAGTATTCTGCTTTCACAATCGCCTGCAAGCTGGATAGCTTCACAAAATATACTGTAAATCTGAAATAAAACCAGAAAACCTTGGAAATACTCAGCAAGTCAGGCAGCACCTGTGGACAGAGAAACAGATTTAATGTTTCAGATTGATGATCCTTCAGGAGAACTGGGAAAAGTGAAGCAACAGAAAGTTGCAAGGGTGACAACATGTGTAAAAGGAAAAGTCTGAGAGGGGTGGAAGACAGGGGAATGAGAATGATAAAATATTTAGTGCAGCAGGGCCAAAGGGTACTGAGATGGGAGAAGTGTTAAAAAAAAAAAGTCTGTGAGGGCTCTTGGGGTGCTGTAGTATCGTCTCTATCTCTGAGCCAGAGGATCCAGGTTGAAGTCCCACCTCCTCCAGAGATGTGTAATAACATCCGTAAACAGCTTACTTAGAAAATCTATGAAAAAATCTTAAGGAGGTACTAGTGAAGAGTTGCCATCCAAAGTTTTTAGTTACATCCTGCATTCAAGATAAGAATGAGCATTGTATGACAATCTCAGGGCACCTCGTTCACATTTGCTTAAAGTTGAAATACGTCAGACAGCTTGATGCAGTGATTTTTTTTTGTTGAACTATTAGGCGCAAGGGAGGATCGGAGGACATTGGCAACTTGTAAGCAAATAGCAAAAGTGAGGGAAGGGGCGGGTTGAAAAGGTTGGGTCTTTGTGCGAATGGAGGATCCGAGCAAGGACAGAGGGTGTGGTTGTAGCATTCATGGTCTGTCCAAGGGTTATGGAGCTGACGGTGGGAGCAGCTCATTGAGGTAAAATAAATGAAGGGCAGTGTCCGGACTGACCAATATAAATCCACCTCAGGGTTTTGGTCGGAAGAGCCCTTACAGGGCTTTGAGGTCACCAAACTGCTCCTGCTAACACTCCAGTTGGATAATCTCCTTTACAACGCAAAGGCGGCAGGGCAAACTGAGCCTGCATTTTCAGCCATGTCCCACAGTGAGTATAACATCAGGCACTCACGTGAACATTCAATAAAAAACAATGCAAAAGTGTTGCTTTTTCTCTTTCTCCCCGTAACCATCCACATGCCAACCATGAGGTGTGCCAGCATATGGTGCTCTCTCATGAAGCTATTTTCAATAAATAATGGTGATGCGCATGTGAATAAAGTGAAGCATACAAGATCGGAGCAGGAGGAGGCCATTCATCACGATCATGGCTGATCATCCAACTCAGCAGCCTAATCCTGCTTTCTCCCCATAACCTTTGATCCCTTTTGCCCCAAGCGCAACAACTAGCCGCCTCTTGAATACATTCAGTGTTTTGCATCAACTACTTCTTATGGTAATGAATTCCACAGGCTCACCACTTTTTGGGTGAAGAAATGTCTTCCTCATTTCCGTCCTAAATCGATTACCCCAAATCCTCAGACTATGATTGCTGGTTCTGGGCACACCCACCTTCGGGAACATCCTCCCTGCATCTACCCCGTCTAATCCTCTTCAAGTTTTAAAAGTGTCCATGAGATTCCCCCCCTCCATTCGTCTAAACTCCAGCAAAAACAATCCTAGTCAATCTCTCCTCTTACGTCAGACCCACCATCCCCGGGGCTAGCCTGGTAAACCTTCGCTGTATTCCCTTGAGAGCAAGAGCATTCTTCCACACAAAAGGAGACCAAAACTGCACGCAGTATTCCAGGTGTGGTCTCACCAATGCCCTGTACAACTGGAACAGCAACATCCCTGCTCCTGTACTTGCAACCTCTTGCAATGAAGGCCAGCATACCATTTGCATTCTTTACCACCTGCTGCACCGGCATGCTTGCCTTATATGGATCTATATGGACTTCAGTAAAGGCGTCTGACAAGGTTCCTCATGGTTGACTGGTTAGCAAGGTTAGATCACGTGGAATACAGGGAGAACTCACCATTTGGATACAGAACTGGCTTGAAGGAAGAAGACAGAGTGTGGTGGTGGAGGGTTACTTTTCAGAGTAGAGACCTGTGACCAGCGGCATGCCACATGGGTCCACTGCTTTTCTTTATTTATATAAATGATTTGGATGTGAACATTGGCGTTACAATTAATAAATGTGCAGATTACACCAAAATTGGAGATGTGGTGAACAGCAAAGGAAGTTACCTCAGAGTACAATGGTACCTTGATCAGATGCGCCAGTGGGCCAAGGAGTGGCCGATAGAGTTTAAATGCAGGTAAATGTGAGGTGCTGCAGTTTGGAAAGGCAAATCAGGGCATGACATATATACTGAACGGGAAGGTCCTGGGGAAAGTAGTTGAACAAAGAGACCTTAGGAGTGCAGGTTCACAGTTCCTTGAAAGTGGAGCTGCAGGTAGATAGCATAGTGAAGATGGTGTTTAGTATACTTGCCTTTATTGCTTGCATCGGAGTTGGGAGGTCATGTTCCGGCTGTACGTGGCATAGGTTAGGCTGCTTTTGGAATGCTGCATTTAATTCTGGTCTCCCTGCTATTGGAAGGATGTTGTGAAACTTGAAAGAGTTCAGAAAAGGTTTACAAGGATGTTGCCAGGGTTGGAGGGTCTCAGCTATAGGGAGAAGCTGAATGGGCTGGAACTATTTTCCCGAGAGGGGTGGAGGCTGAGGGGTGACCATATAGTGGTTCATAAAATCTTAAGGGACGTGGATAGGGTGAATAGACAAGGGAGTACAAAACCAGGGCACAGGTTTAAAGTGAGAGGGGAAAGATTTAAAAGGGACCTAAAGGGGAACTGTTTCCACGCAGTGCCCATCCCTAATTGCCCAGAGGGCAGTTCAGAGTCGACCACATTGCAGTGGGTCTGGAGTCACATGGAAGCCAGACCAGCTAAGGATGGCAGTTTCCTTCCCAAAGGGACTTTAGTGAGCCAAATGGTCATCATTAGATTCTTAATTCCACATATTTTATGAACTCAAACTGCACCATCTGCTGTGGTGGGAATGAAACCTGGGTCCCCCAGAACGTTATCTAGGTCTCTGAATTAACAGTCCAGCAATAATACCAGTAGACCATCGACTCCCTGTGTATTTAATGAGCTGCCAGAGGAACTGGTGGAGGCTAGTACAATCACATTTTAAAGGCATCTGGATGGGGTTTATGAATAGGAAGGGTTTAGAGGCCTCTGGGCCAAATCCTGACAAATGGGACTAAATTAATTTAGGATATCTGCAAGTTGAACTGAAGGGTCCGTTTCCATGCTGTGCAGTTCAATGATTCTATGTCTTTAAATCCTTCTGCTGCATAACAGAAATCAGGGTGCAGAAATCTGTCAGAATTCACAATGATAACAGATGATTCCAAGTTCCAGGCAGCAAGAAAGAGAAAGCTGGGTAAGGTGCACCTTCTGTCAGATGGAGAAAACATTGGAATCAAATTATATTTCAGATGAACCACTAAAGCAATTCTAACATTCAGGTAAAGAAAACGAGGGTTTATTGCTGTAGTAAGAAGAACCAATAAAAAAGCCAATAACCTTCAGCGCAGTTCAATACTTACCCTCCTGTTAGTGAATAAAGTATAACATTCTTTTACAAAAATGGTTTTAATGAGGTCAGGATCCAAGATGGAGAGAATGGGCAACCGCCCATCATAAATCCTGAAGGGAAAAAGGTGGAACTGTTAAAAAGTGAACGTGGGCTTCAGATAAATTTTGGGGTCTGACTGGGAGACTTGGCTGACTTACTGCAGTAACTTCAGGTGCTTTGGACAGCCAGCTCCCTGTTGCTATAAACTTAACACAGACATATGAACACTTCTTCACCACCACCCGACTCACTCAAAACCAGGTCAGAGAGAAAGCCCAGGCCCAATATTTACTATGAGCAGGAGCTGGGCACAGAAAACTCAGATACACAGGTTTCACAGACACCGTGCAGAGTGTAATGCAAATCTGTCATCAGTTCTCCCTGCTGAAAGGAAGCCTGTTTGAGAAGCTGCCTAATTGTCAGGTTGGTAAGTGCTCCAGCACTAAACTGCAGTAGACATCAGGGATGGGGAATTTGAGGTAGCATCGGCAGGGGCAGTTTGAGAAGAGGTGGGGTCAATAGGACATGGCCAGGAGTGCACTGGAATGGTTCAGGTCCAGGAAATCCTGCCAAAAATGGACATTAATAGAAGGATATAGAATCAATCCTTAAAACCTTTCATCATATGACTCATCACCACCCTGCGAGTGAAACTAGTCCCCACCATTCATCCTGAAGCCCATCCTTGTCCAAAGGCAGATAAGAATTTAAAAGTTCTCAGCATATCAAAGGTCACCTCTGGAATCAATAAACCTTGAGAGGCTATTGGGACGTTTCCCAGACTCTTGCCAGTTTTCAATGGTTGAAATTCCTGCCATAGACAAGGATGTTCCTCCAGAAAACTTGCTCCCTTGCTACAGAGAATAGACACAATTCAGCCCAATGCATTCCCAGAATTCCCGGCAACAGTGAAAATGGGTCAATTCCCAGATCGGATCTTCACCCCATCATTCCGGTGACTTGGAGGGAAAAGTGTACAACCTATGTTTGAATCAAATCAGATTGAATGTCAGGCTTGTTGTGAAGGCACCACTGGAGACATTTTTCAGAATGAACAAAAGGACACGAAGGTTGAACATCCCTCCCCAAGAACTTCAAAACATCCTTTCGCATGTAAAGTGGAAGTATCTTGCCAACAGTGTGCCAATTTTTTGAAGTGTAATGACTGAATCAATGTCAAGACTGGAATGATCTTTAAACTAAGTTGACCACCCACACTTAGGTGGCACTGTGTGACTGGCGTAATATGGATTACTGAAGAAGATAAAAATCCAAAACTTCACTTATGTCACTGGTTGATTAAATGCACTTACCCCCATATCTTTCCATATTTCTTGTAGCATTCTGTGTCGAATTCACACATTCCCTGGCCAGGAAGAATACAAAAATATTTGCATGACAAAGCACAAAGAGGGTGGAAGGATCATTACATGTATGGGTGCATGTGTTTGTGTCGTGTGGTGGGTGGGTTCCAAAGGCTGGTGCGAGGTGACAGGAGCTAAGGCAAAAATTTGGGGGCAATGCCAAGAGCACCATTCTGCCTGAACTCCAGAGAAACATAATCCTGCCAATGTCCTATGTTGGGAGATCTGAAACATGTTCTCGTCAAAAGAATCTTCGGGAACCACCACCAAATGCACCTTTGTAATTCTGTTCCATTTTGGCATTTTGCAACTATACGTTAATGCGACCTCAACAGAATCAATCACAGCAGACAGTTTGAAATCACTTTCAAACATGAAGATCGGCTATTTCTGGCCATTGTTGTATTCAGGCATGTCCATGACCACAGTATATAGAACATAGAACAGTACAGCACAGTACAGGCCCTTCGGCCCACAATGTTGTGCCAAACTTTTACCCTAAACCTATCTAACTCCACCCCTACCTGAAACTATCATCCATATGCCTATCTAATAGCCGCTTAAATGCCCCTAATGAGGCCGACTCCACTACCCTCTCCAGCAATGCATTCCACGCCCCTACCACTCTCTCAGTAAATAACCTACCTCTGACGTCTCCCCATATCTACCTCCGCTCACTTTAAAACTATGCCTCCTCTTAATAGCTACCTCCACCCTAGGAAAAAGTCTCTGGCTGTCCACTCGATCTATACCTCTGATCACTTTGTACACCTCTCTGAAGTCATCTCTCATCCTTCGTCATTCAAAAGAGAAAAGGCCTAGCTCTCTCAACCTTTCCTCATAAGACCTTCCCTATGTTCTAGGCAACATCCTGGTAAATCTCCTCCGCACCTTTTCCAAAGCTTCCACATCTTTCCTGTAATGAGGCGACCAGAACTGGACACAATACTCCAGATGTGGCTGAACCAGGGTTTTGTATAGCTGGAGCATAACTTCACGGCTCTTGAACTCAATCCCTCTGTTAATGAAAGCTAAC
Source organism: Ginglymostoma cirratum (assembly GCA_024137785.1). Classification (NCBI taxonomy): domain Eukaryota; kingdom Metazoa; phylum Chordata; class Chondrichthyes; order Orectolobiformes; family Ginglymostomatidae; genus Ginglymostoma; species Ginglymostoma cirratum. The sequence goes on from JAHRHZ010000022.1 coordinate 19,133,772, forward strand.
ACACCATATGCCTCCTTAACAACTCGATCCACCTGGGTGGCAGCTTTCAGGGAACTGTGGACATAAACCCCAAGATCCCTCTGCTGCTCTACACTACCAATAATCTTTCCATTAACCCTGTATTCTGCTTTCAAGTTTGTCCTTCCAAAATGAATCCCCTCACACTTTTCAGGATCAAACTCCATCTGTCACTTCTCAGCCCAGCTCTGCATCCTATCAATGTCTCTTTGTAACCTCGAACACTATCCACAACTTGACCCATCTTCGTATTGTCTGCGAACTTACTAGTCCACCCTTCCACTCCAAATCATTTACAAAAATCACAAATAGAAGAGGACCCAGAACAGATCCTTGTGGTACACCACTCATAACTGAGCACTATGTTGAGTATTTCCTGTCCACTACCAGCCTTTGTCTTCTAAGGGTCAGCCAATTCTGAATCCAATCTGCCACATTTCCCCCTATCCCATGCCTCCTTACTTTCTGCATGAGCCTACCATGGGGAACCTTATCAAACGCCTTACTTAAATCCATGTCTACCACATCCACTGCTCTACCTTCATCCACGTGTTTGGTCACCTCTTCAAAGAATTCTGTAAGGTTTGTGAGGCATGATCTACCCCTCACAAATCCATGCTGACTATCACGAATCAAACAGTCCCTGTCCAAGTGATCATAAATCCTATCTCTCAGAGCCCTTTTCAATAATTTTCCCACCACTGAAGTAAGACTAACTGGCCTGTAATTTCCTGGGTTATTCCTATTCCCTTTTTTGAACAAGGGAATGACGTTTGCCTCTCTCTAATCTTCTGGCACTACACCCGTGGACAGTGAAGACGAAAAGATCATCGCCAAAGGCCCTGTGATCTCTTCCCTCACTTCCCATAGAATCCTTGGATAAATCCCATCAGGCCTCGGGAACTTACCTATCTTCAAGTTCCTCAAAATTCCCAGTACATCTTCCTTACTAACATCCACGTCCTTGAGCCGACCAGCCTGTTTCACACTGTCCTCCCCTGCAACTCGGTCCCTCTCAGTTGTGAATACCGAAGAAAAGTATTCATTAAGGACTTCTCCTATCTCTTTAGGCTCCGTGCACAAATTCCCTTTACAATCCTTGATTGGCCCTGCCCTTTCTTTGGTCATTCTCTTATTCCTCATGAACATGTAAAAAGCCTTGGAGTTTTCCTTGATCCTATCTGCCAAGGTTTTCTCATGCCCCCTTGTAGCTCTCCTAAGCCCCTTCTTCAGCTCCTTCCTGGCTAACTTGTATCCCTTGAGAGCCTTTCTAGTATGTACTTCAGAACTTTGCTTGTCCAGACTGAGAATGAGAGAAGGACATGGAGCTATAGCAGCCTGATCCCATCAACTGTATGAGGCGATCGGATGAAGACAGCTTCTAGTGAACAGTCTGATGACAGGTTCGCTCAAAACCACATCTTCCTTTTCAGGTGCATGAGAAAGAAAGATCCCACAGCACAATTTCTAAAATGAACAGCGAGTACTGCTTGCAATATTTGTCCCTCAACCTCTATCACCAAGTCAGATAATCAGGTCTTTATTGTTGCTGACTTCTTTCTTGCCTGATGCAAGTGAAGCTGAAAGCAGGCACTGAGGTTCAGCATGGAACTTTAATGGAGGCTTCCTCTGTCCTGTTGTAATAACCACCTCCTCCCACCCAGACTGGAGGCCTGCGACCACTGGTGTTTCACTGGGATTGGTACTGGGTCCACTTTTGTTTCTCATTTTTAACTGATTGCGGCTAGCTCACTAAATAAAGTATGAAGACAGTCAGCCAGCACC
>JAHRHZ010000022.1:20990101-21111781 GCA_024137785.1 Ginglymostoma cirratum
TGTGACAGGAAATCTGCTTCCAGTGGGGTTCAGCATGGCTCGGTGCTAGGACCCTTGGTTGTTTGTGGTGTACAAACGCAAATGATTTGGCTTTAAATGTAGAGGGTATGATCAAAACATTTGCACAGACATGAAAATTGTTAGAGTGATAAATAGTGAGGAGGACAACCATAAACTGCAGGAGGAAATCAACGGACTGGGCGGATGGACAGAGCAATGGCAAATGGAATTCAACCTGGAATCATGTGAAGTAATGCACTAAGAGAGGGTTGATCTAACCATGCAACAGATTACACTTTAAGTGGTAGAACCCTGGGAAGCCCTGAAGACCAGAGGGACTTTGGTGTGCATATTCTTAAATACCTGAAGTTAGCAGGGCAGGTTGATAAGTTGGTTAAGCAGGCATATAATACTTGGCTTTATTAGCTTGAGTGCAGGTAAAAGGCCAAAGGGAGGGGTCTATGAGGATGGACAGTGTTGGAGGAGGGTGAAGGGACAGGGACAGGACTATTGTCCAAAGAAATGGGCATGGAGGTGAAAGTGACGAAGAAGAATTCAATGTCATGTCATGTCCAAAATTCATTGAAGTGGGGCACAGGAGGATTTCTCTAAGACCTTCCCTGAGTACAGAACGTACAGCATCAGAGAGCAGAAGGTCAGAAAGGATAGCAAACACACGATGGGAGATGGGATGGAGTCAGAGGGAAGAGGTAGGGTGGAAGGTTCCAGAGGGGCGTGGGTATCTCCAAGTTGTTGCATTTTGCGTTCCTTAATGCCCAAAAGGAAAAGACAAAAGTTTCTTGTTAGAACATTGAATGAGCCAGAGGGTAAAGGGCAGCCCTGAGCTAGCATATGCAGTGCTAATAGAGCAAGAGGTCAAGAGTTTGCACATGGCAATGTATGACACTGAGTGTGGATCTTACAATGTGGAGAGAGCAGTTCTCTGAGCAGTGTTGTACATCACTGTTTTCCAGTGTTGAAGGTGCTGCTAACTCACAATATTTTCTGAAATGTCCCAACTGTCCATACTTTAATGCACTCAGCTCTCCCTGTTGTGCATCTATTGCGCTCATGTTTCTGTTTGGAGCCACATCTCATACAACCTAATAATTGATGACATTGATTTTTTTTGACATTTTGATGAACTTTCAGGAGATTAATGATGTCTTCTTGCTGCTGATACTTCCAACTTTGTCAGGAAAGTCCTCAATGTTTCCTCACAATACTTATTAAATTTGAGCTGAGATTTCTACCTGGTAGCGAATTTGATTGCTCATTTCAATATTAAGTCCTCCTTGGATTCAAGCAATTTTGATACGTTCACATGTCTTACACTGATTACTAAATGGTCTCTAATTCATCCTGAAAAGCTTCATGCTCACAGCATCCTGCTTAACAATATAAATATGTTAAAATGGCTTCTATTGATTCACCTAAATGCTGAGATTGTTGATTAAATCTTGACCACTTAATCACTAAATTATTTTCTGGGTTAAAGTTTATGTTGAATTCTTTAATCAATGCATCAGACCTTGTAGAACTTTCTTCTACACTTTGGCTTTCCAGAACATCATCAGTTACTAGCCCAATTGCATATAAAAATGTGCTGACTTGGTAGCATTGCTTATTTATGTGTAAGTCTGAAGCCATTCAATGATGTTGAAAGTACTGCTTTCAGATCTCCCACTTTGAGCCTTCTATGTTTTCCATGGGTTAAGGTAATGGCAAGGTGTCTACTGGAGCTGATATCACTATGGGCAATTATGCCTGACTGATCTGCAACAGTACTTGGATGTTTCCTCTCTTGAGTGATTTGTGGCCAGGGTCAAAGTCTTCTGAGGTTCTTCCCTTCCCCCCAACCACCTTTTCAAAGCCTTCCCATTCTGTAGCCTTGCAAATGAAGTCTTCCAAGGTTTTTTTCCCTGCCTTTGGAGTTTTCTCCACATCCAGCTTTTCTCATGAATCCCCTGAGGTTAAGGCCTGCATTTTGAACCCTCCTTCTGTTCGCTCGGCTACATCATTGATATCATCCGAAGTCCTGTCCTGCCTTTGGAGTCTTCCCTTTTCAGCTGTGTCCCTTGGACTCTGCTTTAACTTCACATTTTGGCTCTAGAGGTTTTTTTTACTTCTCTGTCTCTGCGCTTTATCTTGCGCCTTAAGTTGAGACTGTTACCTGTACTTTATGTTTTCTGACTGGAATGTCATGGGCTTTGCAGTCTGCACATACACCGTCCCTGAGGTTACTTCCTCCTTATCATTATATGGCTCTTAAACTACATATGTGTTGGTACACTACTTTTTTAAAACATCTGTTCACACAGATTGTTCTTGATTAATGTGATTTTACCATGTTGTAGTTGTTATAGCCCATGATTCTAGTAACATGTTCCTGATTTGTAACAATACAGTTTTTACTCCTCTCCCAACAGCTCTAAGGAATGAATGCCTGCCCAGACACAGCATTCTGAAGCAAGTTCTTGTTCATTCTGCTTGTTTTGACTGTTGCCTGCTGGATTTTTTTTTAAAAGATGCTGTCCCGAATGGAACACAACCCTCCACCTCCAAAAGAAGCAAAAGAGCGGTCCAATGATCCACAGCCTTCAACTTGCAGAGGTGCAGATCAGTCAAATGAAGATCTACAGTCTTCACCCTCCAGGTAAACAATCTTGTATATGAGGCAAGGAGCATGCAAAAATATTCCATTCACATATATTTTCATGTCTGCTTTGGTGTTTTATATTAACCGTACGCTTGTATTCTGTATTTGCTTGATATTCTGGAAACATAACCTGAACATGTACATGGGTTTCTATGAGAATGTGCATTTCATTTAATGCAGTGACTTCCTTTCACTTAACTATTATGTAAATCAAGGGCTACAAGTGGGCTATCTAATACAGCTCTCTCAATGACCTCTCTCCTCACATACTCATTCTAGCCTAGTGCCTTCTCCCTTACCAATGACAAAGTCATGTCATCAGGTACATTGTCACAATTTACACCAATTTCACCAAATGACACCCAGCACATTGTTTGTTATATTAATGATCGAACATTTGCAACTATCTCCGCAAACAGTGCCATAAATGATCCGTATTGGCCTCCTCCTCAGGGTCCTATCATCTCAGATGCCAGTTTTCTGCCAAATTGCATTCCATGTGACTTCAGGAAATGGCTGATTATCGATCATTGCAAAAAGCCATGTACAAGGTATTAGAAAGTGTGCTTGCCAGTGCTGTTAAGTGGTTCTTATTCATGAGTTTGTGCCCCAGACCCTATTACGACGTTCGTCCAACCTGGACAAAATGATTGAATTGCAGATCTGAAAGTGACAATAATCTCAATCAATTCATCCTCAAAAGATTGCTTTAGGTGTTTATCAAACCAGTGTCCTAGGCCCAACCTTTTTAGCTGCTTCATCAGTGACCTTTCCTCCATCATAAGAACAGAGATGAGATATTCACTGATGATTGCACAATGTTCAACACCATTCATAATTCCTCGGATACTGAAGCAACCTGTGTACATATGGACAACATTCAGGCTTAGCTTGATCACACAAATGCTTCACAGTAATCATCTCCTTCACTATGAAAAGTGATAAATTCTATCACTTCCCTTGACATTCAATGCTATTGTTATAAAAATTGCCGTCATCAACACTTGGGAATCAGCAAAGAAGTCACCAGAAAAGAACTAGAGTAATCATACAAGTGCTGAGGCCGCAAGATTAGGTCAGATGCTAGGAATCCTCCAATAAGTAACACCTCCTGCCTCCCCAAAACCTTTCCATCATCTACAAGACTCAAGTCAGGAGCTCTCCCCTTACCTGTATGAGTACAGCTCCAATAATACTCAAGAAACTCAACACCACTCAAGAAAAAGCAGCCCACCTGATTGGCACCCCATTCATGGCACATAAGATACATTGCAGCATCATCAAGGTTCCATGACTGCAACTTCCAAATCCATGGCATCGATCAACTAAAAGAACAAGGTCAGCAGATATGGGCCATTTGGTCCATCGTGCCTGCTCCAGTGCATCACTGCCTGCAAATTTCTCTCCAAATGAAAAACCGTCCTGATTTGGAACTATATCACTGTGTCAGTGATATCGAAATTCTGGAAAAGCCTCACTTACAACACTTGGGTGTAGGTAGTTGTTTGGTAGCACAGAACTTGGGTATTACTGAAAAAAAGACAGATTTTGCCAAAGTGTTTCATCTTGCATTCATCGGGACAGTTCATAGGGAATACCATAGTCAACATCCAAAACTGCAGCTCACCAGCACTTTCACAAGGGACATTAACAATGGCAAATACTGGTCTTACCAGTTATGTTCACGTCTCAGGCATTAATTAAAGTATACATCCTAAAGCTTATTTAGAACCAATAGTTAGGTTTTAACAATGTTAGGAGTAATAATTTGGTGACTTTGTTAAACAGCAAAGCTAAAGTAGTTTGTGACCTCAAAGATCAGCCTTTAACTATTGGCTTGCTTTCACTGAATTAAAGATCCTCTTTCAAATTTTTCTCTAACCTATTTTTTTTAATCAACCTGTTCAGAGAGATATTACTACACACCTCTGGAGCAGGTGGGACTTGAACCTCAGCCTCTCAGTCCAGAGGTTGGCACACAACCACTGTGCCATAAGAGCCCAAGATCTTCTTTCATTTGCATTGCCTTGTTCATTGGCAGCTGTATCAACTACTGTTTAATACCTAAGTGTCTAATTAGATGCTATCTGCGTTGAAATTTGTAATCAACTGAATCATTGAGTAACAGAATTTAAGTGGTTTCAGAGCTCTATTATTAATATAACTGCATTGCACCTGTTCTATTAAGCCCTCAACTGAACTGGTTCTTTGTTTTCATTCCTTAAGATGTATTCAGACTGTTACGACATGCAATTAAATTCTTTTGATGAGCTGACGGTACTCACTTAGACTAGGGTTGTTGCTACCCCAATGAAGTGATACAAGGTATTTCTTTAAAAGCCTTTCACCAGAGAATCCGACCCATCTCAAGCAATTCAGTCATCAAGTTGGGACTGTCGCTGCAGTGTAGAAGAGGGTACGTTGCATTGGCTGAGGTGCCAGCCTTCAGACAAGATGGTAAATTGAGTTTCTGTCTGCCTGCTTGGTTGCATGTGAACTATCTCATAATGTGATTTTGGGGAAGAGAATTCTAGTTCTCACCTGTCACTTGGCCAACGTTTATCACTCAACCAACGTTGGTACAAAGAAATGATGTGGTCGTGATCGCATTAGTTTTGTTAGATCTTGCTCTGTAAGTACTTTTTAAACAAGTCCATTAGTTGATGTGAAGGACATCTGGGTGTTCTGAAATTGTATAAGGTACTTTAGAAGTGTCAGCCTTGTGTTCTCTGCTTATGATGTATTATATCTTAGTAGGAGGAACAAGGACAAGCAACGTAAAGCAAAGTGCCCAATTCTAAATGGGGTGCAGGATCAGAGAGTCCTGTGACATGCATGCACAAATTGTTGAACATGGCAGGACAGTTTGGAAAAGGGGACTGACATAGTAAATTGCTGGAGGGATAGGTCATGCATCAAGAGACCGTGATTTACAGTGAGTGGTAAAAGTGACACAGGGAAAAACATTTTTTTAATGTAGGGATTTGGTTAGCATCTGGAACATTTTGTCTCAGGATGTGGTAGAGGCAATTACAATCAGGGATTTCAAATAGAGAATGGATTTCAAAAAAAGTTGCAGGGCAATGGGGAAAATGTAGGGGAGTTTTTTTTTAAGTTGCTCTTTTGGAGAGCTGGTATAGACATGATGGGCTAAAGAGTTACCTTCTCTGCTGTAACCATTCTATGCTTCTATGAGTACAGCAACTGAATGGTAATGATCTGAACCTGTGACTGCTTTATTTCTACGTTCTAATCTAGAGTGCTTCCCAAATGTTCCAGAATCCAGGCAGCTGCTCCATGTTCACACACTTGCTGACATTTCCTACCCTGAAATGACTTCCAGCTGGTTTTACCACATTTTTTCTTTCCCTTCGCCTGGGGGTGTTTTTTCCCTTCTGTTTTAAATGAGTTTTATTTTTCCTGTTGGATCTTGAACAATGGGCATCTGTGACTCTGGAGATTTAACACACCAAGTCCCAGACTGGTTCCAGTAATTCGAAGGGTGGCAATCTTAGAGTTTAAAGCCAAAGCAAATAACTTTCGGTGCAAAGGAGTTGCTTGCCAATGCAAACAGAAACAATAACCCAGATCAGCACTTGGCTGTATCATTGTGAGGGGTGAGGTTGAGACAGACTGAAGAAGATTATTGTGTGCTGAGAGGAAACTGGCTCACATCAAATGCTTCACTGAAGAAGAGAAGGGAAGAGGAGCAAGTCCTTGGGTAAGTTGTTTAAAGTATAGCATGAGGAAAAATTAAAAATGAGGACTTGCATTTATGTAGCACCTTTATGGACCTCAGGATGTCTTAAACCTCTGCAGCCAGTGAAGTGCCATTTAAATTGTAGTCACTGCAGAATAAAGAAAACATGGCAGCCAAGTGCACACAAGACGTTCCCACAAACAACAATGTAACAGTGTTTGGATAATTAATCTTGTTGATTGAGAGATGAATATGGGTCTCTTCTTTGAAATGCCACAGGATCTTTTATGTTTATCAGGAGGTGTATTAAACTGTACTCAACGGGACTGCACTCCTTCAGTAGTGCCCTGGATTGTCAGCCTAGCTTTTTGTACTCTGATCTCTGCAGTGAGTCTTTTGCCCAAGAACGTGTGATTCATGAAGAAGCTGCCCAGTGAGCCATTGCTTGGGTTGACAGTATGTTACCCAATTTAACTCACTGACTGCATCCATTCACATCTTCAAGTAGATTAAAGAATTTATCTTCTTCTTTCACTGAAGACTAAAGCAAGATATGTAATAGTGAATGATTATTGGAAGATTGCAAGGTATTGTAAGTGACTTTCAAAGGGAATTGCATGAAAACTTGAAAAGTGAGGGGGTAAACTGCAGAAACAAAAGCAGACATTGCTGGAGAAACTCAGCAGGTCTGGAAGCATCTGTGGAGAGAAAGAAGAGTTAACGTTTCAAGTCCAGTTAGGTCCTGAAGAAGGATCACTGGACTCGAAACATTAATTCTGGTTGTTTCTCCACAGATGCTGCTAGATGTCCTGAGTTTCTCCAGCAATTTATTTTGGATTTCCAGTATCTACAGTTCTCTTTGTTTTAAGGGGTAAGGTTGCAGGCTACAGGGAAAGGGCAGATGTTAGTGGGATTAATTGTACAGCTCTTTCAAGGCAATAGCACAACCACAAATGACTAAATGTCCTCCCCTGTGCTCTAAGAATCTTTGGGTTTGATTTTAATTGCTTTCTGGTGATTGGGTTTTGATTGAGTTAAAACCTCAACTGTTTCCGATCAGAGCACAAGAACAAGTACAGAGCAAACCCTCAATATAAACACGTACTGCCCTTGTAAATAAACTGCAATCTATATATTCATTTCTGACCTTTTAGGAAGTACATAATTAAGAATAGGCTGCAACATGTGAAATACTGAATTATATAGAATATTGCACAGCTCGGCAGTGACAGGAAAATGTTTACATTTGAGTGCTCAGTTAGAGTTGCTGGAAATCATGTTAAATTCACAAGTGTTCTGATGGGACTGTTTGGTTGATCTTTCTAGATTGATAAGGTATGACAGTGTAATTTCAGATCACTTGTTTTATTTACTAATGTCTTTCCTGATATGTATTAATGCCCTTCAACTTGGTGCACAGAACAGAACTCCAAAGTTTACGAATAATACAAAACTTGGAAGCTTGTAAACTGTGGTAGATAATATAGAACTCCAAAGGACATAGAAAAGTTGACGCAATGGCAAACAGATGGTTGATGAAGTACAATTGGAGAAATGAGGTGATTCATTTTGGAAGGAGAAGCAAAACAAAATAAAAGGTGCAACTCTCAAAGGGATATAAATGCAAAGGGACCTCAATATATATAGGCATAAGTCATTGAAACTTGCAGGACTAGTTGAAAGAGTTGTTAATAAAGCATAGATAATCCTAAACTTTATTCATAGGAGCATAGACTATTGAAGCAAAGTGCTGATGTTGAACTTGTCTAAGATGTTAGTTAGACAGCAGCTGGAGTATTGTGTATAGCTCTTGGCTCCATACTTTAGGAAGAACGTGAATGCATTACAGAAGGTGTAGAAAAAAACACCAATGCCAGTTTTTCAAAAGAAGACAAACTTAAGTTATCAAATGGGAGAAGTTGAGACATTTCCTTGAAGAAAAAGAAAGCTGGAAAGAGATTTGATAGAAGTATTTAAAATCCCCGAGGCTGGACAAAGTATATCGAGAGGAACTTTTACCATTCATGAGACAATTGAGAATAAGAGAGCACGGATTAAAAGTAACTGGTAAAGGAAGCAAAATTGAAATAAGGAAAAACTTAAAAAGTTATGGAATGCATTAGCTAAAAGTATAATGGAGGTAAGTGAAACAATGAAAAGGGAATGCAACTGTTATTTTATGAAAAAGGGAATGATTTGCATGGGTAACAGGGTGAGGGTGGGAGAATAGCATGAAGTAAATTACTCATTTGGAGAGCTAGCACAGATGTGATGAACTGAATGGCTTCTGACGGTTCTGTAACAATTCTGTGAAAAAGCAGTTATGTCTATTCTCAGACATTGTGTTCATTCACTGTTAGTGCATTAGAAAATCATTTGTGAGGAGTTTTAAACCATCAAAATGAGCCACTTTGCCACAAACCTCAATTTGTCCCTCCTCTCATAACCTCAGTGGCAGCCTGGCACTGTGGGCCCTCCCTGTGAGAGTCAGTCAGTCAGTAAATCACTGCACCTGGCAAATGGAGTTACCGACCTGGATCAAGCCCTCCTGTGAAACTGGTCAGGACCTGAGCTAAACCCATTCTTCTGGGTTTGCAGTCTGTACAACAACATCCCCTCACCCCTCAGCACCCAGAACTCCCTCAGCACCCCTTCACCCCACATCTTCTACACGTCTACAAAACATAACTCAGTACCCCCTCGTAACTCAGCTCCCTCCCCACCCCACAGCACCCAACATCCCCTCAGTACTCTGCACCTCCTCATTTTGCAGCATCCAGCCTCCAGCAGTGCTTACCCTACAGCATCCCTTCACACTGCCCCACTCCCAGCTGCCTGTCACTATCAGGACACCAGATTCTTAGGTTACAAAAGGAGGTCTTTTGCCCCATCATCTCCAATGGCCCTTGTGAAAGAGTTAACAATTCAGATTTATTCTCCATACTTCACTCCTACAGGTCTGCATTGTTTTCCTTTGCAACTGTATGGTCAATGTAACCATATGATTGGATCTACATCTGCTGCCTTTGAAGGCATTGCCTACAAATTAACAATCCTCTCCTCTTAATTACCTGCTGCTTTAGATGTTTATACTTAAAATATTTTCCCCATACTGTTCCAATTTTTCAATCCAGTTTGATTATAGCATTCTACTGAAGTGCAGTGAAGTCATGGTGTGAAATATTAACATACGGACAGGTTTCTGAGAAACCTGCTTTGTAAACCAAGGCATTAAAATTCGATTCAACAAATTAGAGCAGGGGATTTTGGTTCGCTACAGTCATCGTGTATTAGCTAATAATACAGTGCAATTTTTAGATGTTTCAATAATGCTCTACAGCAGATTTAATTATATCTTTGGAAAGGGAATTGGATGAAGAGTTGAAAGAAAATTTGTTCGATGCTATACAGAAGGCGCAAAGGAATGAGATTAATTAGGTAGCTTTTTCAAAAAAAATGATGTTGCAGACAGGTTTCTTCTGTGTCTGATCATTCCCCGATATTCAATTGCCAAACCAGTCGATCAGGTTTAAATCTAGAAGGCAGATAGCATCTGGTACCTACAGATGCATATAAATTTACGTTGAGTGATCTGCGTCCTGGGAGTAAGTTAGTCGCTTGTTATAACTCAGTTAAAACTTTAAGTGTGTGTGTTTGAGGTGAATTGGGTTTGAGTTTGAAATTTAAAGATTTCTTTTCTATCCCATGTGACCCAATCTCACCTGTTTTGGGGTTTAACGTTTCCCCTGCTGTATTTAACTTGAATCAGCAACCACACATGAAGCATTGTTAGTGAAAATAGAGAACAAATCCTGTTTTACGAACATTAAATTAGCATTAGTACTGATGAGCTGTGTTATGATCTTTGGAGTGATTTCCCTTTAAAAAACTTAATATACAAATGAGCCAAGTACCCAGATGCTATGACCGCAGATTCTGTATTGTAGCACTAAAGGCATATGCTGTGTTTGGTACTGGGTCCACTTTTGTTTCTTATGTATATGAACGATTTGGATGAGAATTTAAGAGGCGTGGTTAGTAAGTTTGCGGACAGCACCAAAAGTAGTGGACAGTGAAATTTATCAAATATTACAAAGAGACCTTGATCAATTGGTTCAATGGGCTGAGGAGTGGCAGATGCAGTTTAATTTGAATAAATGCAAGGTATTACATTTTGGTAGAACAAACAAGGGCGAGATTTATACAATTAATGGTGGGGCCTTGGGTGGTGTTGTAGAGCAGAGAGACCTAAGGGTTCAGGTATATAATTCTTTGAAATTTTGTAATGTATAGACAGGATTGTTAAGAAGGCATTTAGAATGTTTCTCTTCATTGCTCAGACCTTTTGAGTATTGGAATTTGGAAGCCATGTTGAGGTTGTACAGAACGTTGGTGAGGCTTCTTCTGGATTATTGCGTATAGTTCTGGTTGCCCTGCTATAGGAAGGATGTTATTAAATTGGAGAGGGTTCAGAATTGATTTACCAGCATGTTGCTGGGAATGAAGGGTTTGCACTATAAAGGTTGACTGGGACATAGGAGGTTGAGGGGTGACCTTATAGAGGTTTATAAAATCATGAGGAGCAAAGACAAGGTGAAAAACAAAGGTCTTTTCCCAAGGGTGGGAAGTTTAAAACTAGGGGGCATATTTTTAAAGAGTAAAGAGAAAGTTTTAAAAAGGACATGAGGGCAACTTTTTTTATGTAGAGGGCAGTTCATGTGGGGAATAAACTGCCAAAGGAAATGGTGGACAGTTAGAACATTTAAAAGACATTTGGATAAGCACATGAATAGGGAAGGTTGGGAGAGATATGGGCCAAGTGCAGGCAAGTGGGACTAGTTTTGTTTGGGAACATGGTCAGTGTGGACTAGTTGGACTGAAGGATCTGTTTTCATGCTGTATGACTCTGTGACTCTGTACTGTATATATTAGCCTACCTGTAAATAAACGCGCCAGAAATCTTCAAGTAAACAGAATCGAAGTACCACATTTGAGTTACATCTAGAAGGTATAAAAATGTTATTACATGGCAGCAGCTGTTGGATGCAATAGGTAGCAGGTTTCCATTAACAGTGGGATTAATTTAAGCTGCCTGAGGAACCATCAATCCAAAACAGTTAATGGCCCACTAACTAAATGCAATATACGATATTATCATTCCCACCTGCCCCAGGGCTGTGTAATAACACATTTGAACAGATTGGCTCAAAAATATCTCGAAGGCTAGCCTTTTAAGGGGTTCTTGTGGTGCACTGGTAGTGTCTTTTCCTCTCAGCCAGGAGGTTCAGATACTGGCCATACCTGCTCCAGATGTGTGTCATAACATGTATGAACAGGTTGATTCAAGGTAGATCTAGGACTCTCGTCGTGCAGTGGTAGTGTCCCTATTTTTGGACCAGGAGGTCTGGGTTTAAGTTCTATTTGCTCCAGATATTAGTAATAACATCACTGAAAAAGTTGTTATCGGGTAAAATATCTTAAAGGATAGCCTGGTGCCCTAAAAGAGATGTCAGATATGCGCAGATGCTTTAGACATTAAGGAGATGAGCCTGCTATGTCAAGAGGCATTATTTTCAAAGGAAAACAAATACCTTTTACATGAAGATCTTTGGGAGATGTTGTCACAACCACACAAGAATGTATGGGCAGAGAGTGAATGAGACTAGTAGATGAGGCTATTGACCAGGGCTAAATGATGACATTGAAAAGTTAGTGAGGATGTGCAAGATATAAGCTAGAGCCATCTGTCACAGCAATGTTGAAAATACCTACACCTGCACCAAGATTTTGTCAGTCTCTTGGTCCAAAATCACACCAATCAATTTACCATCAATAATAATTTTTATTCATTTCAATCAGTGGTAATTTTGTCAAATTTCCAGTTGTTGGACAGGTAAAGAACACTTCAAGCGAGTTCAAGGCAGGCTCATTGAATGCCATGTTCAGTTTGACTGATGCACCACAGAGAACATTTCTGGCAATGCGCCACAGTATATGAGGAGACTACTGAAAGATTGTCATGAACACCATGACATCCTCATCACTTGCACGCCAATCAGTCTCGCTATGTGAATGGCGCCCAGCTATAAATCATTTGATCTGAAGTGTGTGGTATCAAAACAAAAGTTTTTTTTTTGTTTGTTGTGTTTTGCCTCAGAGCTATACTTTGGATATGGTATCACCTTCACTGGGCAGAGGTCATATTTAGAAGCAAAATGAGAGCCTAACCTTGCTAAGCCACCACCTTTCCAAATTCTCCCAGATGCAGGATGCACTTTTTGACAAACCAGAGTGAATGACAATGGTTCATGACTCGTGTAGGTATAGACCAAACCCAACAACACATAGGGCCAAAGTGTCAGTCACATTTCACTTGATGGGAGCATGGTTACGTTCAAAGTTTTCCAAATATGTGGTGAGTTCAGACCTGAGGGATTCAGAATACATCCTGCAACAATGCTGAGGAGTAACTATAGCCAGTGAAGGGTCGTGTACAGTATGCTAATTGTGCACATTGAAGATGAAATAACACCCAGGTAACAACGGTGTAATGTAATACCAGGACGATAAACAAGTCACTGATCACAGCCAAGTGTTAGATGCATACTTTCAGGAGGTTACACCATAGCAAGATCTAGAAGAGTTGTCAAACAGCAGAAATTATATATGGATTCTCAGGACTTTGTGCCTTGTAAATTTTACAATTCCTATAACTGCATAACTAATTTTGCTCTTACTAAATGTTTAACTGTTTTCACAAATAGGATAAAAGAGACATCTTTGGAAAATAAACAGGGATGTTGTGTATTCACCCTCAAAGTGATACCCATCTATGGTCAAGGAAGAGCTGATTCCAGAGGTGAGTTGAGATTGACTGTTCTTGACATCAAGGCTGTATCTAATGGAATGTGGCATCAAGAAGCCCCACTTGATTCACTGGGGAATCAGGAGCCATACCTGACACACAGGAGGATGGTCGTGGATGTTGGACATGTCATGCCTCATTGGGATAGCACACTGGAAATCACGCCCCTCTCTTCCCAGAATCATCAAAAGCATTAGATTCACAGGAATGCCACCATCTGCAAGGCTCCTTCTAAGTTACTCATACCCTGATTTGTAAATATATCACCGTTCCCTCAGTGTTACTGAGTCAAAATCCTGGAATTCCCTCCCTAATGTTATTGCAGGTCTATCTACACCAAATCAAAAAGAAGGCTCAAAACCTCTTCTTAGAAGCTCAACACTCAAATACGCCCAAGTACCTGGATGTTATCACATGACTATAAGCCGCAATCTTCTGTACTGTAGCACTCGAGGCACAGGCTCTGTCCGGAGATTACTCTGTGCTGTATATGTGTTAGCTTAGTTGTAAAAAAAAACCCACTAGAGATCTTTAAGTAAATGGAGAATTCTAGGGGGTACGAATGTAGTTACAGGTGCCTCAAGTTGGCACAGGCAGAATTATAACTATTGAGGCAGGAAATGAGTGGATCCATGTCACACATTCTCTTTCCTGCAAAAACCTGGTTCAGTTTCACATGAAAAGGTGCAACTTGTTATCAATCTGAAGCAGTAGCACAGCCAGTTCATGTTGCTTTATTCAATTCAAGCACCTTCCTGCCCTGCTTTTCCCAATCTGGCAAAAATAGCAATTTGCTGAAATGAAAACTAGCGCTCTCCTGATCCAGTACAGAGTAAAGAGGATGCACTCAGTTGAAGTGTATTCCAAAGGTCACATCTCTGAGGTGAAACCTGACAAGGTAAGCTGCTTAAGTTTCTGTTTCCCTTCATCTGTGTCTGTCTTCTACCCAAGCTACAGGTTATATGAAAATACAATGAATAGCACACTTCTGATTGCAGGAAAATCTCACTAGTTCTGCACTTTAAGAGTCTAAAGGTCTGAGTTCAATTTTAAACAAAATCTTTATTTTGGCGGATTAAGTGAGCAAATTATCCTTCCAAAGTGCAGGATGTTTAAAGAGCAATTAATCTAACAGTAACAATGTCCAGGTTAAAATTTATTACTGCAACCTCCTGGTGTGGATAGAAATTCACTACTGGGAGATAGTTTTGGAAGAAGAATAGCGAGCAAAAGTGGGTAAACAGAGATGAGTTGTAGATCATGCATTTTCTAATCGAATAGCGTAAAATGGGTTTGTTGCGCTCTCCTGTGTCAAAGTCATAAGTCACATGACACCAGGTTCTAGCCCAACAGGTTTATTTGGAATCACACAAGCTTTCTGAGTGCAGCGCCTTTGTCAGATATCTACTCCTTCAATTTACTGGCCATTAATTTTCAATGAATATGTGCTATTGGAGTGGAATCTTGCTGCTGGGAGAACTCACTGGGAGATTGCAAGCATGGTCAAAAACTTCGGGGGGGGATTTGTGTCCCATTCTGAGAACAAAGAGGTGCGGGGGCAGGGTGTTCGTCAGGCTGCATTTTGCAAGCATTTGTAAAATTCATCCACTCAAAATGAGTAGAAGCTTGCTGAAATATGAAATTGCTTATAGTTGTGTTACAGACATCATCCTGTACTGTGAAGAGAGAGCTCCATGGATACTGAGGAGGCAAACAAATTGAGACTCGTTCACAAATCAGGGCAAGGAATGAGCAGGAAGAAAAATCAAATCAAATTATAAGGGCAATAGCAGTAGGGGAAAATTATGCTGGAGGGGAAGTCTCATTTAAAACAGCAAGCATACCCTAAGCTTGGGAGGAATGCAGCACCTGATTAAATATCTGAAGATCAAGCTTGGATTTGTTCTTTTTTTTGCCTTGCGAGTGTGAGAGCCCAAGAGAAAAGATTAGCACAGAAGGCCATTAACGGGGTGAAAAAGAAAAGAATTCAGCCATGGCAGTAAGATGACCAAAAATACTGCAGCTGCTGGTGACCTGAGGCAAAAGTAGTTGGAGAGAGGCCAGATAAGTCCATCTTCAAAATATAAAGATTGTCATAGATAATCAGAAACAGAGCAATGCATTGAATGAGGAACATATCCATTGACCATGTGAGAAAAGATGAAAAATGACCCGGCCATAAAATGTTAAGGAGGAGATGGGGGGAAACGATTTAGGGGAAGAAGTTATGAAGATCAAGAGATAAAAGAGAGCCACTTTGAGAGTAGTCAAAGATGTCAAAGACGTCAAAGAGATACTGAAAGTGGGAGAGGGGCCAAGGAGCGAGAGAGAAATAAAGCAGGAAACTTCAGAAACTGGCAAAATGAAGCAAGCCCCAGCATGTGAGCTGCATACTGTACTAAAGGAGGAACAAGGACCTGAATTTAGAATGTATACATAGAGAATGTGTCATGGATTACTGTCAGTTCGGATGAATATCTCAGTGAATGAAGCTTGGTGCATGCTGACCCGGGATGAAGGAGTGTCTGCGGGTTACGTTTATGGTGCTTTTAGATGTTGCTCAATGGCAGTATCATGGGCACAGGCAAATTAGTTTCAGCTGTTTTATCATTGAATTCTGATGGAAATATTGCCTGTAAAGTTCTGCTCTACAGTCCTGTAAGTGCTGGCACCAAGGAAACCTGAAATTTCAGAAGAATCCACCAGACATTCAGGCTTACTGTGAGTGGCGCTGTCTGACTGTAAGGGCACTAGCATGTGCTGGAAACATGCACAGTGTGCAAATCCTGACATCAAACAGCGTCTGACTTGGCATCTGATTTGCCATTTTGGACCCTCCAGGTTCAGTTAATGTTTTCTTTTAATCACTCTCAGATGAACATGTGTTCAACTGCATGAGGACCCCATACCATGAATGCTAAATAAAGGGAACATACTTTAACTTTGAGCCACTTTAGAATTCCTGTTGCCGCTCTGTTCACTATTCAGATGTTTTCGATTCAAGGCAATGGGAACGTAAGCAGACCATTCAGCCCATCAAGCCTGCTCCATCATTTAATTTGATCATGAATAATCATTTACCTCAATGCCACTTGCTACATGATTTCTGTACCCCTTGATGTGTTTCTGGAATCCATTTTCTTGAATTTCTGGAAAGGGTGATGAGCTTTGATAAGGATATCAGAAGAGATGTGTGGGGTCAGGGGCACTGTCAGGAGAAAGTCTGCTTCAGTCAACTGTAATTTCTCCTGGAGCTACAGCGTGACCTGGAAAAGGAGCAGAGGCAGCAGAGAGGGGAGGCTGTCTGTAGATGGAGGAAGAGGATGGCTCGCAGGAGGTCGGAACTGCCAAGGTTTGCAGACAGTACTTCACCTACCTGCAAGTCAGCCAGAGTCAATGTCTGAGGTAGCCACATGTTCCCAAGGTGATGGTCACTGAATTGTGTCACCTCCTGTGATTGGACCCATGGTGCTACCAGTGGTTATGAAGGTGGATTGAGGTGGAGTGTAAGAAATTCATGGTCACACGGTCATGTGCAGGTTGCACTTCATGTCAGATAGCAGAATGTGGAAATTGAGAGAGGCATTCTGTCATCCAGAATGTTCTCAGTGACTCCAGGTCTAATGGTGTTAGTCACAACCAATAAGGAACTGTCCCCTGCCCCGCCCCCAGGGGATCAGGGCATGAAGGCATACCTGTGTCTGCCAGCTCTCAGTTGCTTCATTTGGAGATGTGTGCTGTGAAAAAGTGTGAAGAATGCCAGTGAGGGCATTGCGCCATGTTGCGCCATTTCCTGTAATAACCAGATGCAAGTTGGTGGGTATGAGGCTGGTAACATTGGTGTATGAAGATAAGGTACAGTTTGTGAAAGTTAGGTTTGAGTTGTGATTGCTGATGGGGTATGATTTATTCACATAAGTAATAGATTAGCAGTGTGATGGGTGAGAGATGGTATTTGAGGACCTGTTGCTGAATGGCCTAATTTCTGCTCCTATGTCTGAGAGTCTTATGGTCATGTCCTGCTTGAATTTCCTCCAGCACCACAGCTGGGTTATTTAGGCTAGACCCTGGGAAATGACCCTCCCAAATGATGGCCTGTTTACAGCCTCCTGACCCGGGAAATATGGCCTCTTTCCTCCTTTCAGCTGGTATTGCTGAAGCTATCAGCGTGACTTCAGGAAACCTGAAATCCTGTTCTGGTGCTCCATTACCAGAGCCTTCCAGAGTCTGTTCTGTCAGCTCCTGCAATCGGAGTGCAACACCCCCAAAAACCTACCCTTCTCCACAAAAGGGCAGCTGGTTTTCAGAGGTCCAGGCCTGCAGTGCACTGTGCTAGTCTTGCATGACACTGGGTCCCTCCACTGCTGAGCATGCAGCCAGTCAGCAATGCATTTAACACCAGGTTGCTTCTGACATTCACGGTCATGAATAGGCAGCGCATTGTTTGTTCGCTGTGCCGGGACTAGCTGCCAGGTAATCATGCATCATAATCCCCATCCCTAGTTTCAGGCCAAATCAAATGTATCTCCTGCACTTCTGCTCCTCTCCTATTGAGGTGTGGTTTCACCGGCCTGCAGGCTGTTCACCAATTTTTCAAAATTCTGCTGCCCTTAACATTGTCACATTGCTTTCCTTTGTCAGGACATTGAATCCCTACAAAATGGAAAGAGGCCATTTGGGTTTGCACCAACCCTCCAAAAAGCATCCCACTCAGATCCAGCACCCCCACCCTATCCTTGTATTTCCCCATAGCTAATCCAACCAGCCTACCTATCCAATCCACATAACCTACATATCTTTGGACTGTGAGAGGAAGCCAAAGCACTTGTAGGAAACCCACACAGTCACAGAGAGAATGTGCAAACCCCACACAGGCAGTCAGCCAAGGCTGGAATTGAACCCTGGTCCCTGGTGGTGTGCAGCAGCAGTGCTAACCATTAAGCCAGTGTGCCATCCCTGCTTGATATGATTCCTTCCTACTAACTGTGCTAGTCTAAATATTTACTTGCTTTGAGCAAAATAAATATGATATAGTTCATACTCTCAGGGGTCACAGCATTTCCTCAAGTCAGAAACACAGTAATAGAAATGATTTACACAATCAAATAATATACAGAGGCTAATGTAAAACTTAAACAGATCTGCAAATATTGAAACAATGTCAGAAATCTGCCAATTTTAACATTATATATACAGAGTAGATCTGACTATATACACGGACTGCAGATGTTCAGGCTCCTTCAAAGTGACTATTACCAACTTGGCTTATTTGGTAGTACACTGAACTCAGAGATTTCCTGGCTGTAAGCTATGCTTCAGGCATTTAAGAACATCATCTGGGCTAACACTGAGGAGTAATAGTACTGGTGAGTAGCACAAAGTAAGTGCTCGAGTAAAACAATATCCTTCTTTGCTTTTACACTGATGAATTACACTAAAAGGATACCATCCTTCCACAGAGAAGTATTTAACTCAGGCATCCAAGATCAAAGATTCTGTTGGCCCTATTTCAGGCATAACTACAATGATCTTCAAAAAGTCATGGTATCCATTTGTGGAAATGGAAACACAACCCCTCAAGTTTGCTGTGCTAGGTATGATTAGGTCATAGCTGATTTATACCAGATCCCATTTGCATCATATTCCTTGCATCAATCTCAAGTTTTGCCAACTTCAGTTGAGGCACCGCAGTGATTTAGAGAGAATTAGTTCCAGATCTTTATGATAACTTTGAAGAAGATCTGAAGTAGTGAATGCAGATGAAGTAACTCAGTGCTGTAAACAGCTTCTCATGATAGACAGACAGTCAGCAGAACTCCTCTGTAATTAAACAGTCCAATCCCGCTCAACTTTGTTTTCCATCGACATTGAAGGAAAAGAAAATCAAAAGGGATGTAACACCAATTCACTACCACCCTGTGTTGTTATATATCCCATAATCAATCACATCTCTTGAACATTTTCAAGGAGTTAAATTCCAGGGTCAACCTCTTTAATGTATTCTTTGAGACATGCTCCTGTCCCAGCTGTACAACCTTATATTCCTCTATAGGAAGAAAAGTGCTTGCTGGGAGGTTGCAAGATCTTGACTATAATCAAGAAGGACAGAAATCCAAATGTGATAACTGTACAGGGGTGTCTCTGCTGTCTGCCATAGAGAAGATCATTACAAGGATTCTCCTCGACTATCACCTCCTAGGCAGTGAAGAACTCCTTCCAGAGTCACAATGCTGTTTTCGCCAATTGAGAGGTATCACAGATATCATTTTCATCGGACGGCAATATCGTAGGAAAATATGAGAGCCAACACCAATTACAGTCCAAGGCCATTCATGACCAAATGAAAACCTGTAGCTCAGTGCCGGTTAATGGAATACCCACCTCAAATTTGTCTGTCCTCAGAAATTTGTCACAATTTTCCACCCCTACTGACTGCACAATAACATGTTAGCTATAATTCTCACCAACAAATCTCCACAATCCCTAAGCCAGTGATTACAGGGATAACACAGGGCTTTATCATTTCATCAGCTCCCTTCTCCAGTTTCCTCTCTGCAGCACTGCATCTCACCACCAGCAAGTATTCCACAGGCATGGAGATAATTGACAGAGCAGACGGGAAAGTATTCAACCTATGAAACTTTCAAATTAAAACCAAAGCCACTCCAACCTCAGTTATTGAACTTCAGAAAACTGATGATCCTGTATATGCACACTCTCAGAAATTGAGTTCCAGTCATTGTCCATTCCTTCTCTGAACCATGTGAGAGAAAGAATTTTTCACAAAACACCAAGAAAACTGATGTCCTCCTCCAACCCACTCCCACAGCAAACACCTCCCTCCATTGATTAAGATCAACAGTGAGATGGTGGGCCAGGTGTACCATTTTCCTTGCATTGGTTGGCTTGGCTTGATGGAAGCCTAAGTGGATGATGAAATTCAAATTCAGTTCCACTATGCCAGCTCTGCTTTTGGCCAGCTGAGGAAAAGAATATTTGACAATCAGTACCTCTGTCCCAATACTCAGGTTAACCAAGCAGCAGTGATCTGTGTTCTTCTATAATTCACCAGAGTGGATAACACTCAGCAGGTACTCGGATGCACCGAAGAAGCTCCAAAATGCGGTGCCTTTGCAAGATTCTCCTAATCTGATGGCAATTAATGCAATTAGCAGCAATGTTCTCTTACAAAATACCTAGCAAACAGGCATTAGTCACACAAAATCATCTCTGTTGGGTACAACATGTCATTTGTGTGTCTGAGATCAAACTTCCAAAGAACTGCTCTCTGTGGCATGAAAGTCCTAGGAAGTGAATGGAAACGTTTTAGAGATATCCTCGAAACAATCTTGAAGAGGTTAAACACCCCATAATTTGGGAACATTCTGGCACGTGAATGATCAAACAGAGGAGGCCTCGGGATCAGCGAGGGACTTCACTGGGAAAGTGCAGAGCAACCATCTCTTCAACCCTTCAAGTGCCACCTGGCCCACATGTGGCAAAATCTGCAGATTGCGCGTTGGATTGATCAGAAATTTCAGAATGCATCGAACCAGAATGGAAACAAGTCATCCTTGATCTAAGAAGAACAACAAAAGAAGGAACTTCACAGTTTTCAAACAGCAGGTGAAAGAGACATATTAGGGTAATTCTCCTATGATTATATCTCATTTTGAGGATGGTAAGCTCGCAGGCATAGTAATAATACAATGACAAAATGACAGGCATTACGCTGATATGACTAATAGAGTCATCAACAAATGTGAGAAGTTTGCCATTGAACAGGTTGAAGAGAAGGTATTAACTAGTTTGTTTTATTTCATTACTACATTTTTACAATCTAACACATCCAACAGTCAAAACAATTCAGCTTTGTCATTACTAAATGAAGTGGAACAGATGTCCTCCTGATATCAGTCTATAATCTTCACAAAATTTGTTGCCCTTTTCCCATTTAAAAAGGAATAGTCTTAAATCCCTATTCTTATGAATGCCAAACTCTGCATTCAGCCTTTGCCTCAAGGTATGAAAACAGACAATGAAGTGAGTCTGTAAATGTTGCTTTTCAAATTGTGTTTGGAATCAGTTCCTCCCCTTGATGGTGAGCAAGATTGTTTTCTTTGCAACGTTTGGCAGGTGTCACAACTTGAGTTCATTGGCAGCAGCATTGATTGCTTCTAAATGAACAAAGACACATACAAAGGAAATTTGGCATCACCTGCAAAATGTATTTCAAAAATGTCCTTTAATGACAATCAACCCCATAATGGTACTTTGCGACTGTAACACAGAGAACCAGCCTATTTTTTAAATTCTGAGAATGTTTGATATTGAACAAACAGAATTCCACAGCTAATTTGAACCCCATTGACATATAAGAAACTTATGGATTTTTAAAAAAGGCTTATTTGGTTCGACTAGTTTACACTATCGAGCACAAACCACATTAATTGTAGATTCTCTCCAGTTTTTTAATCTGAACAAAGATACTGGAAAAGTTTCATTGTCCTTTATTCACCCCAAAGAACTGCTGTCAGGTGTTGCTTAGTTGGCAGGATTCTTCTTCTGAGTTGGAAGATGTGGGCTCAAGTCCTATTCCAGAGATTGGAGCACAAACATCTGGACTGCCTCTATAGAGCTGTAGAATCTTGCAGCGTGGAAACAGACCTTTGGTCCAACAGTCTAAGTATGAGGGAATGTTGCTGTTCAGAGAAGTGTGTGCTGTTTGTTCTACATTTCCTTTTAAGGTGAATTAAAAGATCTCATGAGTTGTTTATATAGAAGAGTAGGGAAATAACACCCTCCACTGCGCGCACCTCCCCTCCCTCCTGTGTTGCGAATAAATAATATGTATCACGTAATATGTGGCATCGCGCTATGTATGAATTACTGACACTCTGATATTGCAACAGTGACTACAATTCATAATAATATTCAACTGGTTGTAAAGTGCTCTGGGGCATCCTGAGTTTGTAAATCAAGCAGTGAAGTAAATGGGACTCTTTCTTACAAGTAAAACCCCACACTGCATGGACTGGCAAACATGTGGAATTAATCACAGAACTGCATCAACTTTTTTGATGAAGATTTCATTTATTTTGTGCTTGTGGATAAAAATGATCTTTGCTTCACTCCACTTCTTCATTGTGCAGAAATGAGTGTCATTGGTAAGGCTGCCATTTACAGCCTATTTCTAGTTGCCCATGAGATGATGGTGTTGAATGGTCACATTTGTCAAAGTGTCTGGGGCAGCACAGTGACTCAGTGGTTAGCACTGCTGCCGCACAGCGCCAGGGACCTGGGTTTGATTTCACCCTTGGGCGACTCTCTGTGTGGAGTTTGCACATTCTCCCTGTGTCTGTGTGGGTTTCCTCCGGTTTCCTCCCACAGTCCACAGATGTGCAGGCTCGGTGGATTGACCATGCTAAATTGCCCGTAGTGTTCAGGGATGTTTACGTTAGGTGGGTTAGACATGGGAACTGCAGGGTTAGGGGAATGGGTCTGGGTGGGATGCTCTTCGGACCTGTTGGGCCTGAATGGCCTGTTTCCACACTGTAGGGATTCTATTATTCTAACTCTCATGGTGTTGTCACATTTAAAGAGCAGCAAACCTATGAGTACGAAGCTGCAAGTGGATTGGGTGTGTTTGAAGGCCTTTATCTAAGAGTCGCTGGTTCAGAGTTGGCATGTTCTTTAAAGTAACATCCCATGACCTCAAGTACCCAACCACCCAAACCCACCACTGTTCACCTGACATGCCACAGTGTCCCTCCTTCCCATACCGATTGGTAATTTTTGGCTGTCAATTCATCCATTTCTTCCCTGTAACCAATATTTTGATAGCTTTTTTTTATTTATTTGTGGGATGTGGGTGAGACTGGCTGGGCCCAGAATTTATTGACCATCCCTATTTGCCCTTGAGAAGGTGGTGGTGAGCTGCCTTCTAGAATAGCTGCAGTCCACCTGCTGTGAGTTGACCCACAATGCCTTTAGGGAGGGAATTTCTGGATTTTGACCTGGTGACAGTGAAGGAATAAAGATATATTTCCAAGTCAGGATGGTGAGCGGTTTGGAGGGGAACTTGAAGGTAGTGGTGTTCCCATATATCCGCTGTCCATGTCCTTCTAGATAGAAGTGGTCATGGGTTTGGAAGGTGCTGTCTGAGGACCTTTGGTGAATTTCTGCAGTGCATTTTGTAGATAGTACACTCAGCTGCTACTGAGCGTTGGTGATGGGGGGACTGGTGTTGTTGGAGGTAGTGCCAATCAAGCGGGCTGCTTTGTGCTGGATGGTGTCAAGTTTCTTGAATGTTGTTGGGGCTGCACCCCTCCAGGCAAGTGGTAAGTATTTCATCATTCTCCTGACTTGTGCCTTGTAGATGGCATAATAATAAAAAAATGTTTTGAATACAGCTGTAATTTTTCCCCAAGGACTTTTTCTTGCAGCTGGACAATTATCTTAAATGCTTGGACAATCCAGGAGGTTTGGCCACCTCATCCTGTTTTATGGATATTGCCAGGGATAAATATTGATCATTTTCTGTATCTTCCCCTGCACAGGTTATTCTGCAGTTGAAGGATGAAGGCTTCCATTGCTCTGATTGTTTCCTTCCTAGCTGCTGCCGCCTCGTCCAAAAGAATTCTCTTTAAAAAGCAGTCGCTTCAATCTTCATGCGTCCGATGCTGTGGTCCTTTGGAGAAGCCAATGTATCTGTATGGTCTGTCGTCTAGCCAAAGGGTGGCAAGTGACCATCCCACCTACGCCATTCCTGAGATCAAGCCAAAGATAGACATGACTATACTAAAAGGTGAGAGCCAGAAATTTCTTGGCTGTTGGTTGTGGCAGAACAAGTCTAATTTTAGCTCCAAAGTGCCATTTTACCACATTCATGCTTCTGTTGTGAGCAACACCAGTCACCCATTTTATCGTGTGGGAAAGTGTGAGGTTATGCACTTTTGACAGGAAGAATACAGAAACTGAATATTATTTATTTAATGGAAAAAGACTGCAGAAAGCTATGAAACAGAGGACTTTGGAGCTCCTGTAAGTGAAGCACAAAAAGCAAGCATCCAAGTTCAGCAGGTAATAGGGAAGGGAAATGGAACGTTGGCCTTTATTTCAAAGGAAATGGTGTATAAAAGTTGGGGAGGTTTTGCTCAAAGCACTAGTCAGACCTCAGCTAGAAACTTTGAGCTGTTTTGGGTCCATAATCTAAGGAAAGATATATTAGGTATTGGAGGCAGTCCAGAGAAGGTTTACTTGGCTGATACCAAGTATGGGCAAACTATCTTATCAGGGAAATTAAATAGATTGGGCTGGTACTTGTTGGAATTGACAAGAATTCGAGATGATCTCGTTGAAATATGCAAGATTCTGAGGGGACCTTAGTTGATGCAGAAAGGTTGTTTCCCCTTGTGGGAGAGTCTAGAACCAGAGGGTACTATCTCAGAATAAGGGATCATATATTTAAATCAGACATGAGGAGGAATCTCATCTTTCAGAGGATAGTGAATCTGTGGAATCTGCGGTTGAATGCCTTACTTCTGCTAGTGCCTGCAGCTAGAACTGCAGACTGCAAGCAGGATGAGGGTGGTATTGCAGTAACAGCGAAGAGGACCGTGACCATGAACTTTTATACAACATCCTGGCTTGTGAAGGTGTTATTTACAGCTTGTCCCAGATTTCATTCACTGTTGCTTAAGGAACATCATTTAAGAACCTATATTCCAAGTCAGCTGAATAGATCTCATGCTCCCTTACCAGACAGAGTGATTGGAAAGAACAATAGCTTTGTGAGGATTGCAGGCTGTTCCACAGCTTGGGATACTATTTACTGAATGCACATCAACTTGATTGCTCCACTTGTCCAATGGCATCAATGTGGATTTCACAAGCTTCAAAATCTCCCCTCCCCCAACCGCATCCCAAAACCAGCCCAGCTCATCTCCACCTCCCTAACCTGTTTTTCCTCTCACCCCAAGCCACACCCCCATCTCCTATCTACTAACATCATCCCGCCCCCTTGACCTGTCCGTCCTCCCTGGACTGACCTATCTCCTCCCTACGCCCCTACCTACACTCACCTTTACTGGCTCCATCCCCGCCTCTTCGACTTGTCTGCCTCCTCTCCACCTATCCTCTCCTCTATCCATCCTCTATCCGCCTCCCCCTCTCTCCCTATTTATTTCAGAACCCTCTTACCCTCCCCCATTTCTGATGAAGGGTTTAGGCCCAAAACGTCAAGTTTTCCTGCTCCTATGATGCTGCTTGACCTGCTGTGTTCATCCAGCCCCATGCTTGTTATCTCGGATTCTCCA
Organism: Ginglymostoma cirratum; assembly: GCA_024137785.1. Lineage (NCBI taxonomy): Eukaryota > Metazoa > Chordata > Chondrichthyes > Orectolobiformes > Ginglymostomatidae > Ginglymostoma > Ginglymostoma cirratum. The sequence continues at coordinate 21,015,643 of JAHRHZ010000022.1, forward strand.
GCATCTGCAGTACCTTTTATCTCTGCTCCACTTGTCAACTTTTTTTGTCCCTTTATTCATTCATGGGATGAGGACATCGCTGGCTAGGCAGAATTTCTTGCCCATCCCTAATTGCCCCGAGGGCAGTTCAGAGTCAACTACTTTGCTGTGCTGTGGGTCTGGAGTCATATGTAGCCAGACCAGGTAAGGATGGTAGTTTCCTTCCCTAAAGGAAATCGGTGAACCAGGTGCATTTTTGTGACAATAAAAAATGGATTCATGGTCATTATTAGACTCTTAATTCCAGATATTTTATTGCATTCAAATTCCACCATCTGCCGTGGCAGGATTTGAACCCGAGTCCCCAGAATGTTATTCAGGTCTCTGGATTAACAGTATAGCAATAGGCCATTGCTTCCCCTACTGAGAAGTATTCTGACTGAAAGGGATTCCATCCTCGTGACATTGTGCAGGCCTCCTCAGTGTATCAAACAGGTCAATGTCCAGTATCTTGCTGGTCGCATCCCGTGGTACCCACATTTGAACCACCACAACAAACCAGAGGGTGGCTACTTGGGTGACAAGAGCAAACTGTAAAGGATATGTGACTCGAGTGCAGAATGAACCCTAACTTGGGCTGGCACATAATCTGTAATCAAACAGACCTGTGGTGTTCAAAAACAATGCTTCCGCTGCCTGAATCTGCTGGAGTCCTGTAGTGGTCATCAGAACCTATGTCAAGATGTATGGTGGTCAGTTTCATACTGTACAACCTCACTATCATGCAGACAAAGAGCTTGTCACCAGATTCATGGCAGCAGCAGCAGGAAGATGAACAGGGAGACGAAGAGAAAGTCCGAAGATAATCTGCACAACACTTTCTGCTCAAATTAGCTATAACTGAATCATTTGAGTACAATAGCAGTAACTGCAATTAATAACACACCCATTGTCCATTCTCCATCAGTTCTGGATGTTATTTTCCTGCTGTATCACATCTTTCCACCTGAACGACCACTGCTCAATGCTTGTAGGGACAAAGCCTTACCTTCAATTTGGGAGTACCATCCGTTGTGTTGTGTGGCAATGCCACCCGACAAAAATTGGAAAGATTCATAACAGAGCTGGAAGCTCAAAACTGGGCATCAATAACGGTCATCATCAGCAGCATCATGGCCTAACATAACCCCCACACTACCATTACGGTAATCAATCCTGTTTCAATGAGTCACAGAACCATACAACATGTAAACAGACCCTTTTGTCCAACTCATCCATGCTGATCAGGTACACCAAACTTAACAAGTCCCATTTGTCTGTGTTGGTCCACATCCCTCTGAACATTTCCTACTCACGTGCCTGTCATAACTGTACGTCAACATAGAATCCCTACAGTGTGGAAACAGGCCATTTGACCCAACAGGTCCACACCACCCCTCCGAAGTGCATCCCACCCAGACCCATTCCCCTAACCCTGCATTTTCCCATGTCTAACCCACCTAACCTAACCTGAACACTACAGGCAATTTAGCATGGCCAATCCACCTAGCCTGCACATCTTTGGACTGTGGGAGGAAACCTACACAGACACTGGGAGAATGTGCAAACTCCACACAGACAGTCACCTGAGGGTGGGATTGAACCCAGGTCCCTGGCGCTGTGAGGCAGCAGTGCTAACCACTGAGCCACCGTGTCATCTAACTACAATTTTACCTGCTCAGAGGCTCGAGGAGCCCCGTTTGCATGCAGCTAAATCTGAATGACATTCAGGTATTGTCTGATACAAGGCAAGTGATGTTTACCACACAAGAGATAAGCAATGACTCACTGTCAATGTACCCCAATGTCTCAGGTCAGGGGAATATTTATCAGTACAGGCAAACAAGGCAATTCTGACTGGGTGATAATGTAAAATCCTTTAATTTCTATTGATATATGTATAAGGTATTGATTAAAATGAAAATTCCACTGTGTTTAGTGCTTTGATGATATTATGTAATGAATAATATGTAGGTGAGGTCTCGCTGAGATATTTATGTCACTCAAAACTTTCACTCTTAACATGCAGGAATTTCATTGTTACTTAGTTATTCCTCATTTTGTCTAGAACAAAGAACAGTATAACAATCCAGCACAGGAACAGGCCTTTTGGCCCACCAAGCCTGGGCCGATTCCTATTCCTTATTTAGACATGCTACTTATTGCCCATACGTGGTTTCTACCCCTCTGTTTGCCTCCTGTTCATGTGTCTATCAAGATATGCCTTAAATGTTGCTAACGTATCTGATTGTACCACCGCCACTGCCAGTGCCTTCCAGGCACCCACCACCCTCTGTGTGAAAAACTTTCCCTGCAATTCTCCCCTAAACTGTCCCCCCTCACCTTGAACCTGTGCCCTGTTGTATTTGACCTTTCCACTGTTGGAAAAGACCTCTAACTATTTACCCTATCTATGCATCTCAGTTTTGTTGACCTCTATCTCGTCACCGCTCAACCATCTTTCCTATGAAAGCAATGAGTTTATCCAACCGCTCCTCATAACTAAACCCCTTCAGAACTTCAATGACCCTTCAGCATTCTGGATCAAATTACACAATGCAGGCAAAACAATGGATGAATTTTCTTCTCCAATTTTCTGATGGTGAGGTTAAGTTTATCTCTAGTTACACCAGCCTGGTGTCAGCACACATAGCTGATGTGATATGTTTCAATTAAGTATAGTGGCAGGAGCCTCTTGCCGAGCTTGAACACCAGTATAGATCAACTGGTGTTTCTGTACTGTGGGTTCAATGTAATTCCATGTAATAGGCACGCCTCCTGGGGAAAACAAAATGCTAACACAAATTGAATATTAATCTCTTTGTACAGGCTCCAAAGGAGAGAAGGGGGAGAGAGGAATGCCAGGAAAAACAGGAAAAACAGGACCCAATGGTTCCATTGGTATCACTGGCATCAAGGGAGACAAAGGACAAGCAGGCATTCCGGGGCATAACTGTAAACAACATTATGCAGCATTCTCGGTTGGCCGCAGGAAGGGCATCCAGAGCAAAGAGCTCCAACCTCAGTTGATTTTTGACACTGAGTTTGTCAACCTTTACCACCATTTCAACATGTTCACTGGCAGGTTCTACTGCTATGTCCAGGGGGTTTACTTCTTTAACCTCAACGTGCACACCTGGAACTTTAAGGAAACGTACCTCCATCTCATGCGCAATGACGAGGAGGTGGTGATCCTGTACGCTCAACCCAGTGACCGCAGCATCATGCAGAGTCAGAGCGTCATGCTGGACCTAAGTGAGAATGATGAGGTGTGGGTGCGCCTTTACCAGGAGAACAGGGAAAACGCTGTTTACAGTGGTGCAGGCGATATCTACATCACATTTAATGGCTACTTAATCAAGGCAGCAGTAGAGTCGGATTAGAAGGGCTGGCCGGCAGTGCATTGTCCCATTACTCAAACTAAATTATTGGTGAAAATCATGACATCGTGAGGACAGGTTCTATAGATGAGACTGTATTCACTTGAAGATTAAAGGGCAATCTAATTGAGGTGTTTAGAATGATTAAAGAAGGTGATAGGTCGATAGAGAGAAGCTAATTCCTTTGGTGAAAGAGCCCAAAACAAAGGGGGTATTACCTTAACATTAGGATTAGGCCATTCAGGGGGGATGTTAGGAAGCATTTCTTCATACAGATGTTAATGAAACTTTCACACATTCCGCCCCAAAAGGCTGTTGAAGCTGGGGATTTAACTGTCAATTTAAAAATGGATTGATGCATTTCTGTTAGGCAATGGGTATTGAAGAATATGGAACCAAAGTGAGTAGATGGAGTTCAGGAATAGATAAACCATGAGCGAATGGAATGGTGGAACAGTTTCAAGGAGCTGAATGGCCTACTTTTTTATTCTGATGTTCCTTTGTATTTTTACTTGTATATTACTCATCTCTGATCATTATCCTGTGAAGCACTTTCCTGTTGCAAATCTGTCGATCTCAGTCTTGAACGTTTTAACTGACTCCCAGAATTCACTGGCTTTTGGTGGAAAGGATTCTGTACTTCCATGACCTTTATCAATAAAAGTGCTTCCTGGTTTATAATCCTGAACACCTAATTCGAATTTTACCTGGACAGCATTTTGAACCTGACTGCGTTCGGGCAGTGCTCACAATCTGAATTCTGGCAAAGGTCATTGAGCTGATACATTAACCCTTTGTTCTCACTCTACAGAAGCTTCCTGACCTGCTGAGCATTTTCAACTTTTGCTGAAGATTTTGAACATCTGCAGTATTTTGAATTTCTTTCAGTTCTCATGACCTTTCTTTGTCCCCTTTATTTTTCTACTTTCCCCAAACAAGGTGAATATCAAGCATTAAATTCATCAGCACAAGCTCGCATTCATATAATACTTTTAACATAGTCCTTAGTTGCTTCACAGGTACATTGCCAGAATTTGACACCGAGTAACATAAATGTATATTATGGCAGATGCGCAATGCTGAGTTGAAGAGGTTGGTGTGAAGGGGCATCTTAAAGGAAGAAAGAGGGTTAGTGGGTTCAAGCAGTTTTGTACAGAAAGTCCAGACCTTACTGCCTGGGTAGTAGAAAGAATGGTATAGTGGCGTGATTAAAGCTGTGGATACATGCAAGGTCAGAATTGGAGGAGCACAAGATTTCAGAAATTTGACTGTAGGAAATTACAGATGCATGAACATTTGAAAACAAGAATGAAACTTTCAAATTGGGGCAGTTCAACAAGAGACAACATAGGTAGTTCAGCAAGCATGGGCTTGCTGGGTGATTGGAACTTGGTCTGTAGTTTTGCATGTCCATACACTGGGTTCCAGTAAATATCATAAGTCAATGACATTGTCACTCTATACATTTATGTAATTAGAAAATGACAAAATTAAGTGCTGCCCATTGAAGTGATGGGTCACTTCTAACTCAATAACCAGTGTGACACCAACTTATATTCTTGCACACATGTTACTTTTTCTAATTAAAAAAAGGACCAGATGTGTTTTACTTTTCCTATCAGTAGCCTCTTAGTAGCTCCAGGGAAGTTTCGCTTTCTCTGGTCTTTATATTTCTATGTTATTATTTTGGCACTACTGCAAACAGAAGAATTATTGTAATTAAGCAACTCAGATTTCAGAAGCAGCTTTGTTATTGTAGTACTAATCCTGTGCAACAGGATAAATATTTCAAAGCCACTCAATTAAAAGCAAAGTTTTTAATATTTTTTCTGCCAATCTTCCTCTATTTACTCTCTGTCCTAATTTTATGCATTAGACTTTGTCAAAAGAAAAATCAACGAGACTTTAACTGAGGCCCTGACTGTCCAGGTTGAGCTGCACCTGACTACTCCCATGGCATTATTTTGAAGGACAGCAGGGAAGTGTTCCCTGGTATCCAAGCCAACACTTATTCTTCCATTTACACTTAATGTGCATTTCTTTTCATAGGTTATCTGATTGGATTATGTTATTGTTGTAGGAGATTGCTAAGTGTGAACTGACTGCTGTCTTTCCTACATTACAACACTGACTGCTTCAAAAGTCCTTCATTGGCTGTAAAACATGTGGAAACACCTGAGCTTTTGTGAGCCACTTTATCTATAAATTCCCTCAGCTTTTTGTTCACCCTGAGGTGATGTGAGCTCCTTTCACTCATTTTATTTCACCGTGCTCCCGTGTTTCGATTTGCCTGCTGCTTTTCCTAGAAAACAGAAAGCCCTTACAATCTTGGTAATTTTAGTTTGTTTTCATAGAATTGTGGAATAGTACAGCCTTGTAGTATAATGTCAATATCCAAGTTCAGGTCGTCACTAAATTTCCCTGAAAGTGTAATCCCATTACTGACACGGGGCGTACATTAGCATATTTTCTCCACTTTAAAGGCTTTCGGTCCTTGAGTCAATTCCATGCAATATGTGCATCCTGGACTCCTTTGAACCTATGGGTTTCAGTTTTGCTAACATGCTTATTATATGGTATTTAACAAGTATTACAGACATGATTTTGTCATTTTTTGTCATTTAAAAATATTACAGAATAGAAAGGACAGCCAATGTGTAAGGATACCCTTTGGAAATCCTCAGAATAACCACAGACTCGGGTGAATAAAACCATTTCGCAGTAAATGAAGTTAACAAGGAATGCAATTATTATTGCATTGGTGAAGACACTGGTCCTAGATAAATATTCAAATATACAATCACTGTTGCAATTTTTTGTGCAAACAGTTTTGGCATATACTGTATAAAGCTTGCTGTTAGGATATAACAGGATTAAGTGCCAAAGACAGAAATTGCTGGAAAAGCTCTTTCTACAAAGTCTGTTTTTGTTTCTGATTTACAGCATCTGCAGTTCTTTTGGTTTTTATATAGGAAAAAGTGAGACCTCCAGATAATTGTGCAATTTCCTTTGTTGCTCGATTAAATTTTATGCTGTTAAATGTAGGAGATCATAGCTATTAAACCAAATTAGACAGTGGGGAGTTTAAGTTCTTTTTAGCCATTGTATTTGAATCTGATTAAGACAGATTAAACAACAAATCATAATTCTAAAGCAAACCCATTTGAACAACAACTTGCATTGGTGGAGGACCTCTAATGTAGTAAATCAGTCTAAAGTACTTCAAAGGAGCATAATCAGACATAATTGATGGTAAGTATGTTTATAGTAATGGTTTTGTGGGAATGCTTGATCTGGATCTTTTGTTCTGATAGTTTTACGAGTGATGAACTGCAGAATAATGCACTTTGGCACTGTGCAAAAAGATGACTAATCCTTGTACTCACATTTCCTACTGCACAATCACATTTCTTTACAGCAGCCTCGAGTTATAAAACCAAATGGCTTCACAAATCACATTGAATTCGAAGACATAGTGCAACCACAACAGTATGAGCCTGTAAAAGTACTTGCCTTGCATGTACAGCATGCAAGTATAATATGAGAGTTTTATATCGCTCATGGAATGGGCTGCTTCTGTGGGTGCATACAAGCTGCATGGTTGCTGCTCTCATCTGAGATGATGGACAATTAACACTAGCTCAAACACCAGTAAGACATTTTTATTCATGATTGATTAAAGCTTATTTTCATAAAATTCATACTTTAAGAAATATGAATAAACTGTATGTTCTTAATCGTTTGCATCCTGATCACTTTAAGATTTCAAAATGTGGGAATTTTCCCATTTCCTCCAAATAAATTTCTTTCCTTGGAACATGTATTTTCCTAATCTGTTATGACACTGAAGAATGTTGCAGGAATTCAGACTTTTTTTAATCTTACTGTAAACTGATTTTTTTTATTGCATTGTCAATAGCTCTTTGATATGAGCCGATGTTTAGTCAGAGAGTCATAGAGTTACACCGCATGGAAACAGACCCTTTGGTCCAACTCATCTCCGCCAACCAGACATCCCAATCTGACCTTAGTCCCATTTGCCAGTATTTGGATGATATCCCCATAAACCCTTCCTATTCATATAACCATCCAGATGCCTTTTAAATGTTGTAATTGTATCTGCCACCACCACTTCCCCTAGCAGCCCGTTCCATACACGCACCACGCGCGGTATGAAAAAAATTCCTCCTCAGGTCCCTTTCCCCTCTGACCTTAAATCTATCCCATTAATTTTGGACTCCCCCACCTTTGGAAAAAGACCTCGGCTGTTCACCCTATCCATGCCCCTTATGATTTTATAAACCTCTATAAAGTCACCCCTCAGCCTCTGACTTTCCAGGGAAAATAGCCCCAGCCTATGCAGCCTCTCCCTTTAGCTCAAACTCTCCAGTCCTGGCAATTTCCTTGGAAATCTTTTCTGAATCCTTTCCAATTTAACAACATCCTTCCTGTAGAAAGGTGTCCAGAATTGTATGCAGTGCAATTGGTTTTGCTATAATTGTTGCGTTCCTGCACTACATCGCGTTATAGAAAATCGTGCTACAGAAATAACAGGACCTATGGAAAAAGCAGGGTTAACACCTTACCTTCGAAAAAATGTCAAGATGACTTGACAGGAGAGGAGGTTTTGAAGTTGCTCTGCTGTTAATGCAGGGGCTGAGGGTCATCATCATCATCATCATCGCCTTCAGGTACAGATGGAGTTGCAGGGTTAGGACGAAAAATAGTTAATCCAGAAGTGGATGGCTGTGGTTCATTGTGTTCTGACTGTTTCTTGGGGGTTGGCTTAAAAAAAGACATCCAGTTTTTGCTGCTTTGCCCTTTTTCTTCTTTCATGAAGAAGTTGTTTATAGGATGTGAAATAATTATTCCACAAACTGCTACCCTGCTGCATTCCGCATTGTAATCATTGTCCTCTAAGAGCTACAACTGCTTCTCAATTTCCCTCAGGATAGAAGACAAAACAGAAGTGGAAATTTCTCGTGGTGCTGCATCCTGGACTTCATCTTCTTCATCTCCAGTTTCCACTTCTCTCTCAGTGACAAGTCATTGTAGATCAGCTGTAGAGAGATCTTCACAGGAGGACTCAAGCAGTTCTTCAACATCCTCACTCTCCACTTCATCAAATCCAACTTGCTGAGCAAGATCAACACAATGTTCTTTGATTATCCCCTGATTTAGCTTAATTTATACATATTTGAGTTTTAGCCCTTTACTCCACATCTTCCCTGCAAACTCTGTCCTTACATCCAATATTTAAAGATGCTACATTGCCTATCCATATACAAGCAATGTCAACTCACTACAATTAATTGAGACTGCCCTGGTTTTATTTTATGTAAGACTTTTGCAGTTGGCAGAAAAAAGTGACTCTCATCCATGGCTTAATGCTGCACTTAACCCCAGGTGAAAGTATTGAGTTCCAAACCAGCATAACAGCAAGGCTTTGCTGCACCTTCTACCCTCTGCATGCAGTCTCCTCCACAGTCCCCAGCTGTCTTATCACCATCCCTAGGCAAGATAAAGGGCTAAGCTATTCCAATAAAGTCCTCATTTATTTTAATCCTCATTAGCATCAACTGTACTAACCCTGATCCTTCCAAAACGACACAGTTGTGTTGAATGGCAAACTAAAACTGATGGGGCACATGTAAGCATTTCCATCAGAGTGCCTCACCTGTTATAAGAATAAAAGGTGGTAATTAGCTGGTGGGGTGGGGATAATGTTCTCCCAATTATTCCACTTTTATTGGACTTGGCTGAAATCCATTTGATCTCTTCTCAAACATTCAGGCGTTCATTCTCCTGTGTCATACCTTGTAGCCAATGCCCTGTACTCTTTGATTATCCCAGTAGATCATAGTCACCAGAGGTTTTGTCACAGAGCCTTATAGTTGGGAGGCCATGGGCCTGAGAATCCTCTCATTGACAATGGATCCTATGAATTCTCATGGTGTCATGTTAAACATAGGCAAGGAAACCTCCTTCTGCTCTACCTCAACTGATGAATCTGTACTTCTCCATGTTTAACATGTCTTGAAATAGGATAGACTCAGAAAAAATCTAGCAACTCAAAGTTGGACATGAGGAGGTGGTGTGTGTCATCAACTATTATGGAATCATTATCTCACGGTGTGTATATATATCTCATTCTTCTAATACCAAGAAGTTCTTGTGGCACAGTGTTAACGTCCATACCTCTGGTCCAGCAGTTTTGGATTCAATGTCCACTTCAGGATGTGATGACCATGGAGTTACATCCCCAAAGAGTTAGACAAAATAATTCTACCAATACGTTCTTGTCAGGGCATCCTTTTTGTTTCTGTGAGAAGTGCACTTGAGCATGACAGGTATAGCACCAGATATGACTAAAATGAGGATGCCAACCTGGTAAACAAAGGTCTACTTGGATGCCATACAATAGGTGATGGACAGAGATAAATAAGCCTACACCATAAGTCAGATGTAAGTCCTGCATTCCTACCACATCCAGTCATGAATAGTGGTGGATAATTCCAGAAAAAAATCCCCTTCAATCATGGCACAACTTAGCATATCAAAGCAAACAATAAGCTGAAGTATTGGTCACCATCTCCATCTGACAATGACTCCTGAGGTCCACAACAACTAGAGTACTGAATATTTATTTGTGCTCCAGAACTAGTTATGCCCCAAGGCCAATCGATTCAAGTACAGCCACAATACTGGCATTTACCCAAAAATGTGGAAAATGACTTTAGTAGTTCATGTCTACAAAAGAACCAGAGAGCAAGTGCCATCTCATCGGCCTTGGTTCAACTATCAGCAAAATGATAAAGCTGCCCTTGGCATATTGTTAAGTGTGGCTTGCTCACATGCATTTGGAAAGGCAAGGACTGATTAGGGATAGTCAACATGGAAAGGTAAATCAGGGCAGGACTTATATACTTAAGGGTAAGATCCTGGGGAATGTTGCTAAACAAAGAGACCTTGGGGTGCAACTTTATAGTTCTTTGAAGGTGGAATCACACATAGACCGGGTAGTGAACAAAGCATTGGGTACACTTGCCTTTATTAGTCAGTGCATTGAGTAAAAGAGTTGTAATATCATGTTGCGCCTGTACAGCACACTGGTTAGGCCACTTTTGGAATACTGCATTTAGCTCTGGTCTCCCTGCTATAGGAAAGATGTTTTTAAGCTTGAAAGGGTTCAGAAAAGATTTACCAGGATGTTGCCAGGGTTGGAGGGTTTGAGCTATGGGGACTTGCTGAATAGGTTAACGTTATTTTCCCTGGAGCATTGAAGGCTGAGGGGTGACCTTATAGAGATTTATTAAACCATGAGTGGCATGCATAGGGTGAATAGTAAAGGTCTTTTTCTCACGATAGAGGAATCCAAAACTATAGGGCATAGGTTTAAGCTGAGAGGAGAAGGATTTAAAAGGGACCTAAGGAGCAACTTTTTCATGCAGGGGTGGTGCCTGTATGGAAGAAGCTGCCAGGGGAAGTGGTGGAGATTGGTACAATTACAACATTTAAAAGGCATCTGGATGGGTACCTGAATAGGAAGGGTTTAGAGGGATATTGGCCAAATGCTGGCAAATGGGACTAGATTAATTTAGGATACCATGGATGAGTTGAATCAAAGGGTCTGTTTCTGTGCTGTACAACTCAATGACTCTACAACCCTATGACTAATAACCTGCTCAATGGCACTCAGTTTGGAATTCATCAGAGCCAGTTAGCTCCAAACCTCATTCCAGCTTTGTTTCAAACACAGACAAAAGAGCTGAATTCCAGAGGAGAGATGATAGATACTTCCCTTGATATCAAGATAGCACTAGACCATGTGACATTAACTAGCTCTAATAAAACTGATGTCAATGGGAATCAGATGAAAATACTCTATTGATTGCAATCACGCACATCACAAAGGAAGATGATTGTGGTCAGTGGAGGCCAATCATTTCAGCCTCAGGTTATCAAAGCAGGAGTTCCTCAGGGTAGTGTCCTAGGCCCAACCATCTTTAGCTGCTTCATCAATGGCTATCTGTCCTGCATAATGTCAGAAGTGGGGATGATTGCTGATGCTTGCACAATGTTCAGCACCTTTTGCACCTCCTCAGATACTGCGTGCAGGCTTGGGATGATAAGTGACAAGTAATATTCAAACCACAGAAATGCCGCATTTGGCCAACAATTGCAAATCTAATAATCTCTGCTTGACAATGGATGGCATTACCATCCCTGAATCATTCACCATCAATGTGCTAGGAAATTATCAGTGACAAGAAACCTAACTGCACTAGACATATATTCTGGCTATAAGAACAGGTCAGAGATCAGGAATTCTGCACAAAATAGCTCCTCTCCTGACTCATCAGTCTTATGGTGAAATTCTCTCCACTTCGCTGATAGGTGCTGCTCTAATTACACTAAAGAGGTTCAACACGATAAACATGAAAGAAGCCCCCTTAAAGGACCTACCTTAAACATTTGTTGAATATGCACCACTGCTTTGTAGTGGCAGCACTGCATACCATCTACAAGGTACAGTGTAGCAATGTGTCAAAACGCCTTTGAAAATACTTTCTAAACCTTCAATGTCTACTCTATAGAAAAACTAGGGCAGTTGGAACACCATCAACTCCAAGTTCCCTCCATACTCAGAGTTCTGACTTGGAATTATATAATTGTTTCTTTACTGTTGCAGGGTCAAAACCCTGGAACTCCCTCCCTAACAGTACTGTAGATGTATTTACACCACATGGGCTACAAAACGTTCAAAATGATAGCTCGCCAGTTCTCAAGGGCAATTGGGAATGGCCATTTAATTCTTGCTCTGTCAGTGGTTCTTCCATTCAGAGAGCTGTAAAAGAATTTTGCTATTTGTTTCCTTTTTGGCCCTTTGGAAGAGAGATCCAATATTAAGCATTTGAGGAATTATAGGATGATAGATTGAGCATGATACAGAGGGAGGCAATTTAATCCATTGCAGCATTTCCTGCTTTCTTGAAAGAGCCATTCAGTCAGTTCCGTTCCCCAAGAAATAAATTTGTGCCTTTTCAAGAGTTTATCCCATTCCCTTTTGAAGGTTATTATTTCATTTCCTCCACTGTTCTCAGGCTTTGCAACCAGGTCACAAGAACACACTGAATAAAAGAAATTCTCCTTTTGTCTCAGGTTCTTTTATCAACTTTATGTCCTCTGGTTGCTTGACCCATTTGTCTCTGGAGATAGTTTCTCCTCCTTTGGTGAAATGATTTTGAAAACTTCCATCAAATCTCACGCTAACAATCTCCAGTGCTCTAAAAGGAACAACACCAGTTTCTCTGAATGGGGTAGGGGTTAGTCTTTGTGGAAATTTCTGCGAAAACAGGCTTCAGATCTCAGGCCCAGAAGAACAGGAGTGAGACACTTAGCTTCCCAAACAGTGTGGAGAAAGCTAACAAGCTGCTGATCTTCTGGCAAACCAGATGAGTTTACAGTACGAATCTGCTCACTCCCAGTTTGGGAGTTTCTATCCTTGAATTTAAATGGATTGAGAGTCAGATATTAAGGCTGCAAAATTCCACAACATAGTATGCAAGTACACAGGGAAAGAATATTTCTTCACAATGCCACTTTCATTGAAGAACCGGGCAATTAAAGATTCCTTCGTTGGATTAAACTGAATGAGATTCTAATCCATGGAATTAATAAAATGCCTACTGAAAACACACATTGAACAGCTGATGAAATTTAGAAATGCAACTATGGAGCATGCTGAACTGAATGCACAACAAATCCAGCTGACATGGAAAAAAATTGAAATTGCAAAATCACTGAAGGTTAAATGTCTAACTGATGATTCAGCACCATTGCACATCTCCCCCTGCCTGTGACGCCCATAACTTCTCTGTTCCCTGCCGCTACAAGTGATTGCCTTGAGCTAACCGCTAAGCTTTATTTCCCACACTGGCTGGGGTAAATGTAGCCCTGTGCACACATTCTGCACTCACTTGTGTCCATATGCTATCTGTTGTAAATGTTACTAAGGAGTGAATCAGAATGACTCTTCACTAACATTAAAAAGATGTTAAGTGCCGCTTCAAAAAGCTTTTAAATCTCGCTTTACACAATTGCAGTTATGAAATTGGATCAGAATTTCTCAGCTGATTCTAAATTCATTTTTGAATGATACTTTATGCCTCTGTTTTATTGCTTAATTTTAGCTAATGCAACACATTGACAATAAAATCTACAAAGTAGCAGCACTATAGCATTTGGTTGCTGGATGACCAGAAATTGCTTGGGGAATGATGATGCTTTGTAGCCTTAGATTATTAATTTGTAGAAAACTTCAGCAATTTATATCCTTTTTATTAATCTTGGCTCACCTTTGTGCCAGCTTTTCTATCTACAATCCTGTTAGCATTGAAGGGCAATAATTTTTGATATGAAAAACTCTTTTGATATGGAGAAATGCAAACCAGATAGGTTTCTTTCAGAAAGTAATGCTCTGGGTTATGGAGCGTGCGTAAGTTGAGACAGGAGGTGTGGAAGTATAGCGTGATTGGGATGGGGTAGTTGTAGAAGGGGTTATGGATAAAGGTGCCTTTGGACCTATGGTTTCTGAAGCTCTCCACTGCCACTGAGAGTTTTCCTTATCTCATGTCAGGCTCTGTTGTAGACTGGCTGATAGAGATTGATTGCTAATGTTCATCAATAATTCCATTATTGTTACATTATGTGACTACCTAGGGTGATGGAGGGCCTTCGTCTTTTATCATTCATCAATTGTTATATGATTATGAAAGCAGCGTAATGGCATATTTACTGGGTGTTTCTCTTCGTGATTATGATGGACAAGGCTGCCTGTTCCATATTTCATATGTAAAGATCATTTGTATGCTTTGCACGCCGAGCATTTCATTGGCTCATTAACTCCCTAAGGACTAATACAATGATTCCTGAACATAGCTGAGTTACAATGACTTCTTCCTCTCCACATTCTATCTATTTCCTTTTCTTTTAGTAGCCTTCCCCCTCATTCTCTCTTACTCCATTGTCTTTCTTTACCTTGCTCTTTTCTGTCTGTAATTTGACTCTCGTTCCATTTGTTCCATTGTCATTTAGTCTGCTTCTTTCAATATTCTTTCTTTTGTTCAGTGATGAGCCATTGAGAGTGAAGATCCCAGATGTGACACCTGTATCAGATCAATGTTCCAGTGGTTTGCAGCAGAAATATAGGTTGAAGCCCACTGTGAGCATAAATATTCTGTTTATGTCACTCATCACCAAACCTGTGATTGCAGCAATTTTTGGTCCAGCATATTAAGCAATCTGGTAGTGCAAGCTTATGCTGGTATCAGTCGCAAGATATCACTAGCACATCATCGTTAAGCTTCTCAATCATGCTGCTAGTTTAATTAGAGGTAGCACAGGCATTACAGGCATTATGGACACTTTGTAGTACTGTTCTATTCTATCCTATGAACTGATGTAAATGTATCATGTCAGAAGGATTGTACTCATGCAGGGCCATAGACTATGTATGTACTCAGTTGGAAAATTAAAGTAGACTTTCATTGATATGGCACATATTACAATCATAGCACATTCCAAAGTGGAATGCCAATGAAGTACCTTTTCAAATTAAACCACTGTAATGTAAGAAACACAGCAGTCAGTTTGAGTATAAAGAGGCAGAACAGGTTAAATGCATTCCCCAGAGGTATGTTGTAAGAATCCCAGAGCCTGATAGATTGTTCCCATTTAACAGATTTGGAAAATTTTGAAGACATGATTTCAAAGTATAGAAGATTAGGAATAGATAGGATACTGAGCAATCCTGCTTTTCCCAGAGAGTAGTGGGCACCTGGAATGCAGCTGTGGTCAGTTCCCATTCCTGTCTTCTGACTGAGGCAAAGGTAGGTACTGATAGTGCTAGGACCATCTCCTGAGGTGTTTCTGATCATTCACAGGGCTCAGAGAGGAATTTTCAGAAGTTCGATTTCCTTTCTTGACCTTGAACTTGATCTCTGGTGAGAAACAGTAGGGGAATAAGCTTGAGGAAAGGGAAGAAATGTGTAGTCATGAAGCTCTGACCATCACGATATGTGTGGCAAGGCTTAACAGACCAACTGTTCTTTTATTGCTTGTCAACTTAGCAGGTTTGCCGATAGTGACTTTATTAATATGGAATAATTAAAGTAAATATAATCGCTTTAGCAGTAGTACAGAGGAATGAATAATCCTTGTGTTAGCCTGATTATTGTGATGCAGTTGTGTTGCAATGTTGGGTAGAGTATTTGTGGGTAGGGAGCAAGGAAGTTAGAATTTGGTGTTTGTAAAATGCTAGGGGGAAAGCATTGCATGGTCCCTTGAAAAAATGATGTGCTTTTTGGATACTTAGAGCTGTAAAATGGATATCTGTGAGCAGCAGCTTGAATGTTTGCAAGTACGCAGAGAGCACCCAAATTGAAACATTTGTATCAAAAGGCTGTATAGTTAGCAGGCCAAGCAGCAGTTTTTTTTACCAAGACAACAGGGTTTTGAATTTAGCTGATCATTTGAGCCAGGCACTTAGATAGCAAAAACCAATTAAATTTAAATCTGATGGTTTTGACAACATAGGACCAATCCTATTGTAAGAAATTTTTATGTCATCAAGGGTATAAAAGAAGTGGGTAGTTGGACAAAGACAGCAGAGTTAACTGCCATCTGCCAGAGTTAACAGGTCTCAGCTGTCAAGAAAGAATCACTGACACTCAGAGACTCTTCTATATCTTAGAGGAAGCACCATCTAAATAACAGCAGTATTCATGGCACAACTTATTAACATTCCTGACTGAAGTATCAATGGAGAAGGCACAGAGCAGTCTGAAAGACACATCACCTGGATGTAATTTTGAGACACTACATCGTATTTTTATTTTATATAAGTGGTACTTGTATTTATTGGAACAGCATGTCATTAGAATCTTGTTTTATTCAGAAATAATTAATAGCTAGAAGGGATGTATTCGGTTTGTTAATAGTTTGGTTAATTTGTTCACTGTTAGAGTTAAAAAAATTGTTATTCGTTGATTATAAAGTGAGTGTCAGGGATTTATTTTATTTAACCACTAGAAATTACTGAAGGGCAGGTTACACCACTTTTCACACTCCTCTTACAGGTTATAGGGTGAGGTGCTCCTCTTTGGGTGTTTCGATTTTAGTTCTCAGTTTATAACAGCTGCAACTCTTGACTGTTCTTGGTATCCTGTCCTCTTCCCTGACCATGAGCTCTCTCTTCAAGTTTGTATCCTGTCTCTACCCTGGCTGTTCCTTGAGCCCTACCTGTGGTTCACCTATCACACCATTCTCACTTAGTTGTCGGGTGAAAATCCACGTTTATTATTGTTCAACCATTCCTGAGGATTGCCTGCAGCTTTTAATTTCACCACCTTCCCTGCTTCCTGTGATCAATAGCCGTCCTGTTACGTTTAAATAATGAGTAGTCCATACAATATGACCAAACGGGTTGTGACTTAATAATTCACATTTTACATCCTGTAGCACCCAAAACATATTAACTCCCTGATAGATCAAATGTAATTCTTTCTAAAATGTAATACTGCATTCTACCCGTTTGCTTACCATGCTTTTTGACAGAGAAGTACATATGCAATACCAAGTTATTCCATGTATGATCAAACAAGTAGAATTATGTTTGCTGATAGCTGTCCTGTTTATCATTAGTTAGAATCCCTACAGTGTGCAAACAGGCCCTTCGGCCCAACAAGTCCACACCGACCCTTGGAGCATCCCACCCAGACCCATCCCCTATAACCCACACACCCCTGAACACTATGGGCAATTTAGCATGGTCAATCCACCTAGCCTGCACATCTTTGGGCTGTGGGAGTAAACCAGAGCACCCGGAGGAAACCCACGCAGACACGGGGAGAATGTGCAAACTCCATACAGACAGTCACCTGGGGCTGGAATCGAACCCAGGTCCCTGGCACTGTGCTGCTGCAGTGTTAACCACTGAGCCACCGTGCCACCCTACGGTGGCAATTTGTACAATTGAGAATCAAGTCCTCAAGATCATTTTAGATGTAAAGCTTATCTTAGATACTTGTGGTTGGCCCATCTGTTTGTGGCCATTTTTGACCCACAGCAGCCTCCAAACTCCCTGCACTTCTCCAAATTCTCAACCAAAATTTTCGTTGTTCCACCAGCGACAGCGGGGCCTTACTGTAAAGGCTCTAAACTCTGGAATTCCTTCCGAAAACATTTCCACCGCATTAAACTGTCTCGTTTAAAACTCCGTTATAGCCTGTCCCTTTTTCGAAGCTTTGGTCAGCTGCCCTCCTCATATGGCTTGATGTCAAATTCTGTGTAATAAAGTTCATGTAAGCACCTTCTCATTTTACTGCGTGGAAGCTGCAGGTATTTAAATGAAAGTTGTTTTTGCATTTAGAAGTTTTGGTCTAATTTTGGGGCTTGATGTCCACATCCAAGCTGTGCTCAATTTACTGGTACCATTTGAGGCATCTCAGGCTTTTTCTGTCAGGCATCAGGACGCTGACAATTAGGGAGCACGTGTCTCTCTGACGCAGAGCAGACACAATGTTTACATTATTCTGGGCTGCCAGTTCTATTTGAGGCCTACCCAAAGCTCCGTGAGGGGAGGCCTGCACTAACATTTTCCTTCCTTTGTCTTCCACCTGCTTTTACTTGGAAGGCAGTAAGAGATGGGGCCTTTCCTGGTTCCCTGGTGACTTGTGAACTCCTCCTGGAGACGCAATAAGTGCTGGCAGATTTTGCGTCTTTAACATAAAGCCTGGGACATAATTTTGGTTGAGCTTCAGAACTTCAGGTTCTGGCAAACACTATCTATCCTTCGCTGCAAACACAAACTGGAATCAACTTCTATCCCAATGGGATCTCATTGGCCCTATAAATTGGTGAACTATATCAGTGTTTTCATTTTACGTTCGTGATTTACATAAAAATTAATCCAAGCTGTGTAGTTCTTTTACCTGTTGATTATTAACTGATGCTTTCCATAGTGAACATTATTTTATGTTTAATTTATAAATTCAGTAAACCACATTCTCTTCGCTCAGCTCACTTCTTTCAAATAATCTGCCCATATCGACAGCAATATTGACCCTTTCAATGCAGTAACTATCCCTAGCTTCTTGTGCATTATATTGACTCGCACACCTCCAATTAATTCTGCGAGCCTACATTAATTAATAGTGGATTTGATTTAGATCGAAAGATAAATCAAATCCTACACTTGACATATTAAATAATTGTTTTGGTGTTATTTACTTATGTGTTAATAGTATCATAAATGGTGAAAGTATTTACAAGACAGTGCTTTACTTGCTATATAAAAAGGTGCATCAATGCTCTGGCTTCTATTTGTTTTACTTTGAATATGTTACTGCTGTCATTTACTGTGTGCATTCATTAACTTGGCATTTCCACATCTGTTGCTCCGTCTCTATTTTTGAAGACATTATTGCCTCCATTTGATATTTTATTTTAAGTTTGTTGCCGCTTCCATTTACCAACTCATATATTTTTAATGTGTTAACATCACCAGTATCAAGCTGACAAGAAGATGCCACATCTTCATAAACAATATTTTTCCCCAAGATTCCATTCCACGGATAAATGATTCATTGTATGCAGACCTTTCTGATCAATTTGTTTCTTATTAGCCTTATGTTTCTTCTCGGTCTATTTATACAGGTTGTTTTGAAGGAGGAATTTGCATTTATATATAACAATGGCCACCACCTTGGAATGTCCAAGTGCACTAAAGACACTTTTGAAGTGTAATGAAAAGCAGTAGACAATACCACACGCGGGGATTTGATAAAAGACCAAATATTCATTTTATTCTAGGTATTAACTGAGGGCTTGAATATTGATCAGAGAGCATTCATGTAATTTTCCATATTTACCTTTAGTTGCAACTTCAAATCTGCAGAAAGATGCCCTCTCGAATGTCTGTTTTGAATTTTTTTGGTCTTTTAATATTTGCTGTGATCTCTGATGCCCCAACTTCACAGATCCCTGTTAGTTTTACTGATGCCCAGATATGCTGCGGTCAATTTTGAACACAAAAACAACTTTTACCTTTAGAGACAATAAAAAACTGCAGATGCTGGAATCCAAGGTAGACAAACAGGAGGCTGGAAGAACACATCAGGCCAGGCAGCATCTGGAGGTGCAGATAAAGAGGTGTGGGGAGGGGTGGAGGTGGAATGGTGGTGATAGGTGGGCATTGGCGGTAGGTTCGACCTCCCGATGGGAGGGATGAATCCAGTTGGTGGCTGGAAGCGAGGGTCAGAAGGTGGAATGGAAGGGAGGAGGTGCTGCCAGCACCTCTGCCTGGTCTGTAATGGCCAAGCTAACCTCCTGGTTGCCACCTATTTCTATTCCCTGCCCCGCTCCCCCTCCGACACATCGGTCCTCGGCCTCCTCCGGTGTTGCAGCGACTCAGAATGCAAATTTGAAGAACAGCATCTTATCTTCCGTCTGGGCACCCTACAGGCTGGAGGACTCCACATTGAGTTCACCTCCAATTTCAAATAACCTTCCCACCCATCCCCCATCTCCCCTTCCAGCCTCACCTGCTCTTGTCCATTCCACCTACTAACCCTCCTTTTCAGCCACCAATCAGATTCATCCCTCCGATCGACCAACCGGGTCATACCTGCCACCAGTGTCCACTTATCACCACCATTCTGCCTCCACCCCTCCCTTTATCTGTAGCTCCCCCATACCCCCACATCCAGTCCTGAAGAAGGGTAATACCCGAAACATTGACTGCTCCACTCCTCCAGATGCTGCCTGGCATGCTGTGTTCTTCCAGCCTCCTGATCGTCTAACTTTTACTTTTAGTCTAGCGTAATGTTCAAACAGTTTCATGTGAGTACTGTCAATATTGGATAGTGAGTTGTAATGTAAGGAGACATTGGGACAGATGGTTTGCTTAAAGAGGTAGGTTTTAATGCCCTTCTTATTTGGGTGCTTAAAAATGACTAAAGGATCATGTTGAAACAAAGGAGAAAAATGGAGGGGCAGTCCACAACAAGGTGCGTAATCTTAAAATTAAAATCTGGCCGTTGAGGGAGAGTGTCAGGAGCAATTGCTCACACAAAAGATAATGAAAATCTGAAAATCCCTCACCTAAAGTACTGTCATTGTTGTGTGAGGGCTGAAAATTTCAGAACTGAAACGTATACTTTTGTATTGTACGGGAATAATAACACACAAGGAATCAACAAGGGAGCGAAAGCTTCTTGAAGAGAAGTAAATGACTAGGCAAAAGCTGCAGAAATGGCTCAATAAGCCCTCAAGACTCTTGGACACTTTGCTGGATTTTTGTGTGGAATTTAGAGCCTGACCTTTCTGTCGTGGACGTAATGGTCAAATCCACAACAACACGCATGGGCCCAATCACGATGCAGCATCTTATAGTTGATGTCTCAAGCTCCCACTGTAGCACGGCCAGAACCATTCAGTATGTAATCACATCCACACACCAGGCATGGCGTCAGACTGGTCCATGTATAAGCTCATTGGTAGCCCCATTTAAATTTCTGAATGTTGCATTTTAAAACTAACCAGCAGCCTAGCTTTATGAAACAAGGTGAAAGATTAGTTTATCACTAAGCAACGGCTGAAAGTCATTCGGGGATAAAGTTATTAGCTAAAATTGGATAGAAAGATTTAAAGTAAATAATAGAAGTTATATGTGAAGATGAAAATGAGATAAATCTTTACTATCATTGCATGCCCGGCTTGTTGGATGTTTCTCCTTCCAAAGTGAAGAGGTTGAAAACTTGCAGAGTCAACAGCTGTAGCTGGCGCCTGCAGTTATAGAGTCATAGAGTCATGTAAAGTCCATGCCGACCAGATATCCTATACTAACCTAGTCCCATTTGCCAGCATTTGGCCCAAATCCCTCTAAACCCTTTCTATTCATATCCCCATCCAGCTGCCTTTTAAATGTTGCAATTGTACCAGCCTCCACCACTTCTTCTGGCAACTCATTCCATACATGCACTACCTTCTGCATGGAAAAAGTTGCCCCTTAGGTCTTTTTTAAATCTTCCCCCTCTCACCTTAAACCCACACCCTCTAGTTTTGGACTCCCCCATCCTGGGGAAAAGACCTTGTCTATTTACCCTATCCATGCTCCTCATGACTTTATAAGCCTCCATAAGGTCACCCCTCAGCCACCGAAATTCCAGGGAAAGTGGTCCCAGCCTATTTAGCCTCTCCCTATAGCACACACACTCCAACATTGGCAGCATCCTTGTAAATCTTTTCTGAACCCTTTCGAGTTTCACAACATCCTCCCTATAGCAGGGAGACCAGGACTGCACACAGAATTCCAATACTGGCCTAACCAGTGTCCTGTATAACCACAACATGACCTCCCAACTCCTATTCTCAATACAGTGACCAATAAAGGCAAGTATACCAAATGCTTTCTTCACTATCCTATCTACCTGGGACTCCAGTTCAAGGAATTATGAACCTGCACTCCAAGGTCTCTATGTTCAGCAACACCCCAGGACCTTACCATTAAGAGTATAAGTCCTGCCCAGATTTGCATTTCCAAAATGCAGCACCTCACATTTATCTAAGTTAAATTCTATCTGCCACTCCTCGACCCATTGGCCCATCTGATCAAGATCCTGTTGTACTCTGAGGTAACCTTCTTCACTATCCACTACACCTCCAATTTTGGTGTCATCTGCAAACTTATTAACCATACCTCTTATATCACATTCACATCATTAATATAAATGACAAAAAGCAGTGGACCCAGCACTGATCCTTGTGGCATGCCGCTGGTCACAGGCCTGCAGTCTGAAAAGCAACCCTCCACCACCACCCTCTATCTTCTACCTTTGAGCCAGTTCTGTATCCGGATAGATAGTTCTCCCTCTATTCCATTTAATCTAACCTTGCTAACTATTCTACCATGAGGAACCTTGTTGAACGCCTCACTGAAGTTCATGTGGATCACGTCCACCACTCTGCCCTTAAGAATCCTCTTTGTTACTTTTTCAGAAAACTCAATCAAGTTAGTGAGACACGATTTCCCACACATAAAGCCATGTTGACTATCCCTAATCAGTCCTCGCCTTTCCAAATACATGTAAATCCTATCCCTCAGGATTCCCTCCAACAACTTGCCGACTGCTGATGTCAGGCTCACTGGACTATAGTTCCCTGGTTTTCCTTACCACCTTTCTTAGATAATGGCACCAAATTAGCCAAGCTCCAGTCTTCCAGCACCTCTTCTGTGACTATCGATGATACAAATATCTCAGTAGGGGCCCAGCAATCACTTCTCTAGCTTCCCACAGAGTTCTAGTGTAAACCTGATCAGGATTTATCCACCTTTATACACTTTAAGCCATCCAGCACCTTCTCCTCCATAATATGGACATTTCTCAATATGTCACTATTTATTTACCCCCGTTCTGCAACTTCCACATCCTTCTCCACAGTAAACACTGATGCAAAATGCTCAGTTAGTATAGCTCCCATCTCCTGCAGTTCCACACATAAGCGAATAGTTGGACATTGCTTCCACAAGTGGACTGAGCAGAACAGGCCCTAGATGTGAGGAAAAGCTCTGCTCTGTTGTATTTATGGCAATACAGGTTGTGGCTATTGGGGCTTAATTCAGCATAGCAGCCTTGAATGCTTCCCCTGTCTCCCCTGTTGGTTCACATTGTGCCCCTGAGATCTCCACACGACCATGCTCGCTTACAGTGAGACTTTTATACAGAGCAAAACTTCAAAAACAGTTACTATTTCAATTTTTTGAATCATACTTTCATTATAGGTATTGGGTTGGCCATGTTCTGGAGCACAGACACATCCATTGTCTTTTAGTTGAGATTTTAATATTTTGAGCCGTCTCATCTGTTAGTTTGGATGCCTCTCATTCTGTCAGCCTGGAGAAAACAAAAAGTGCTGGAGATCACAGTGGGTCGGCAGCATCCATGGAGAAATAGCAAGCTAACGTTTTCAGTCGAGATGACTCTTCATCAGAGCTGATGTGAAGTGTGAAGGGGGCAGCATTTATGCAACTGTTGGGGGGTGGGGTGGGCAGGGCGGAGTGCTGGGGAGACAGGATGTTGATAAAGTCAGATTGTGATCAGAACGTGAGAATGGCAGAACAATGATGTGTCTAACTGCTGGACTGTGAAGAACAGACAGTCCCACTGGGTTGGGGAGTGGGGAGTGGGGAGAGAGGACATGGTAATGGACAATGTAACAAGTAAATCTAAAAGAAGGGGAAGGAATAAGGGCAGGTTCATAATTTGAAGGTATTGAACTCAATATTAAATCCAGAAGGCTGTAAAGTACCTAGTCTGAGGATGAGATGCTGTTCCTCTAGTTTACGCTGTGATTCGCTGGAGCACTGCAGCCTGCTGAAGCCAGACAAATGGGCATGCGAGCAGGGTGCTGTGTTAAAATGACCCGCTACGGGAAGGTCAGTGTCATGCTTTTGCATGTATTCTGCAAAGTGGTCACCTAGTCTGTGTTTAGTTTCTCCATTGTTACAGTAGGCCACATTGGGTGCAGTGAATACAGTAGATCAGATTGGAGGAGGTACAGATGAAATGCTGCTTCACCTGGAAAGACTGTTTAGGCCCTTGGATGGTGAGCAGGGAGGAGGTGAAGGGGCAAGTGTTGCACCTTCTGTGGTTATGTGGGAAGGTGCCGTGGGAAGGCACAGCCTTTACTGCAGCCACTGGCTTAGGGTCATGTAGGAGCACCAGAAAGAGAAAAACACATGAAGATCAGGCAATAACGGAGTACATGAGGAGGATTAGTTGGGTATTGGGTAAAATGGGTGGAAAGGACACAGACTTTCTTTTTCTGCTACACTATACTTGTAACTCTGAAACCACCAGCACCAGGGAACTAAACTTTGAGGTCAAGGTATCTGGGGAAACTGAATACAGTAACACACATCCAGTTAAGTGAAGAAAAAAATTGGAAAGAAAGAAAAAAGTTTTAGTCTTAATGCTGTTTCAGAGATAGCAGGAACTGCAGATGCTGGAGAATCTGAGATAACAATGTGTAGAGCTGGATGAACACAGCAGGCCAAGCAGCATCAGAGGAGCACGAAGGCTGATGTTTTGGGCCTAGACCCCTCCCCTCTCCCATTTCTGAAGAAGGGTCTAGTCCCGAAACATCAGCCTTCCTGCTCCTCTGATGCTGTTTGGCCTGCTGTGTTCATCCAGCTCTGCACCTTGTTATCTTAGTCTTGATGCTACTGACTTTTGTACACAAAGTGTGTAGGTGTACGTTTATTCACTGCATATTAGTTGTTAAGATATCCATGGTGACAGTTGATCTCAGCAAGATCTCTGATCCTTAGCTTCATAGGTAAGCATTCCATTAGAAAATTCAGTGCAAATATATTTGAGACAATCATTACATTGCTTCCACATGTGCACCTGGAGCTACAATCAATACACAGAGAAATAGGAAGGCTTTGTAGGTGTATGGCCCAAATGTTGACAAATGGGTCTGGATGTCTGGTTGGTGCACCTTAGTTGGATCGAAGGGTCTGTCTCCATGCTGTATGACTCTATGACTCTAAACACTTGATCATTATTTTAAAATAAGATCACGAGCTTGCCACTCAACAGCCAAATTCCTCATATCAGGCAAACAGCCAAAGTCGAAAATTCATCTTGGGTTTACTTAGTTTAGGAGGAATAGAGTTATTTTTCCACGTTGTCTTGTAAACATGGTTATTCCTGTTTAATAAAACTGTACCACAACTAGCTCCTTCATTCTGAGCCAAGATAGGGAGTGTTAGCAGATTAGCTGGTGTAGAATCACTGAATCACAAAATGGTTACAGCGCAGGATGTCATCTATCCCGTCATTCAGCTCACTGAATGAGAAATTAGGTTAATTCCAAACTCCCCTCAGTCTTGCATATTTTCCCTTTTCAGAAAACAGTCTAATTCTTTTCTGAAAGTTTCAGTTGATTCAGCCTCCACCATAATCTCAGGCAGCTGACTGCCGACCCTAACCACTCACCATCTGAGCAGGTTTTTGCTTATATTGCTTCTGCTTTTTTTACTAATTACTTTAAATGTGCGCCCTCTCATTCTCAATCCTTTCATGAGTAGAAACAATTTCTCTCTGCATATTCTGCAGGCTGAATCTTAAGTAGCTAAAGGTGAAGTGTGTCAAGTTTTTTGGAAGACCTGACGTTGCAAGGCCTATCGAGTTCTCACAACATGTCGCACCAAAGGCACCTCATTAATGACCTTCTCCACATCTCTTACCTTTGATTTCCACCACATCTTACCACAAGCCATTTTTGGAACACCCAGTACACAGTGGATAGTCTGGGATTGACTATTATTCCTTGCACCATACTATCTTTAATCCTGTGGTGCTCCTGAGCAAGCACTGTCTGTCTGGAGCTGCCCAGTACAGTTGCTGTATGTGCCCTGCGCTGCATATCTGCTCTGGGTGTGCAGACAGGAGAGAAATTGGTGTTCCCTGCTCCCATTTTGTGGGCAGGGTCCTGGAGGTCTTGCTGGATGGTGTGGCGATGATCATAGAATCATAGAATCTCTACAGAGTGGAAGCAGGCTATTCAGACCATCGAGTCCACACTAACCCTCCAATGAGCATCCCACCCAGACCGCCTCCGGCCCTATCCCTGTACTTCCCACCTTAGACACTATGGGCAATTTAGCAAGGCCAATCCACCTAACCTGCGCATCTTTGGACTGTGGGAGGAAACCGGGGCACCCGGAGGAAACCCACGCAGACACGGGGAGAATGTGCAAACTCCACACAGACAGTCACCCGAGGGTGGAATTGAACCCAGGTCCCTGGTGCTGTGAGGCAGCAGTGCTAACTGTTGTGCCACCCCTAAGATGCCAGACAGTGCCCATAGTTAACTAGACACGAACACATGACTAGGAGGATTTATGCAATAAATCAAAGTAACCACTGAGCCAAAGCCGGTGATTTTCTCTTTCCTCAGGATCAGCAGTGGAGGTCACAACACCAAACCCCATGCCAGTCTGTTCTGGGGTTGCCAGCTGGATTAGATCAGGACTGCCCAGCTCCGTAGGAAGAAGGTCACTTACTTTCTTTACTTTGTCCTCATTAGTGCCAGCATCTTCTTTCCGATACCTCACTCTATTTCTGCTACCGGGCCCATCTGCCACCAAGGCTCATGTTCCATCACTCTCTGTAATGCCTGCGATGTTTGACCCCACGTACTATCGCCCACCCTGTCTACTGTCTACTCACTCACTTGCCCAGCATCACATCCCCAACCTATGCCACCAACTTTCATCTTCCATACCCGCGTTCTTCATTCCATGAGGAAAACAACCCACAGTAGGGCAGAAAGAGTCAAGTTAGTTGGTGTGCTGACCATCATCCGGCTCCTTATCCATTATGAGGAGTGGATCCTGACTCTGGCCATGCTGAGCAGCCCTGGATTAGAGGCTGCCAATGTTTACTGTAACGGGAAGCCCCTGAGCAAAGTCTATCTTCTTTGACTTGGCTGAGGACTGCTGACAACAATGATAAGCTTCCTGGCTTTGTGTGTTAGTTAAACTACATGGCAAGACAGTAGGGATATGAGCCTGGTATCCTTCGCTGAGGGACCAAAATGCAAAAACACAAGGCAAGGCACAGTGGCTTCAGAGTGAGTGAGCACTATGACAGCAGGCAAAGAGCACTGAGACACAGCCTAGTCCAGTCTATGAGCTGGGTTGTGTTCCTAAATGCACAGTGTCCTTGAAGCAGCATTACAATGAGAGTTGCTGGTGCAGCATTGAAGTCAGGAAACATCTTTTAAATGTTTTGGAAATGTGCCACGAGAGTACTTAGATGCTGGCACATTTCAGATGTCAAGGTTTGTAGATATGGAGTGCGTGTGGCTGGTGCCCACAGAGCACTGAGAAGTTGGTGCTCAGTTTCCAACATGGGGGTTACTTGGAGCATTCAGTGTCCTGCATCCACCAAGTGCTTACTCAGGTTTCCTTGTTGAATTTTCCCAACTTCAAACTTGTTCGGTGCATTTGGCAAGATGGCGGGCAATTTGCATTGTTAAGAAGGCTTTTAACAAGCAATAATCATTGTCACTTTCTCTCCAATTCTGCCACAAATCCCACCAAAGAATCCTTATATTCTGCCCTCCGTCTGGACTTCCCATGCTTTTGAATATCTCGATCAGATGTCCTCTCAGCCTTCTTTTCATCAAGGGCATCAGACCTAACTTCTCCTCTCTATCTTTTACATTCTGTCATTTCTTGGTGTCCATAGCTGCTAGTGTGCAGGAAGATTGAGATGTGTGGTAGAGTCCACACCAACGGCCTCACTGGGATCAGCTAGCCCAGTAATCAAGTCAGATACCTTGGTAGCCTAAAGAACACTGCACAACAGCATCTATCCACAACTGGCGTTAACTCCCCAATAAAGCCAGTTAGGCAGGACAACTGTTTTAAAAGGGTAGATAGAGAGAAACCATTTCCTCTTGTGAAGGAGTCAAGAACATGAGTAGATAACTTCAGGTTAGCAATAAATCATTCTGAGGTGAATTTAGAATGCATTGCTTCTAAGTCTGGTGAAAATCGGAAGTGTTCATCCTAATTTCCCACCATCAGCAATGAAGCTGGATTAGCTGAATTCCAAGAAAGGTCATTGACCTGAAACGTTAACACTCTCTCTTTCCCATGGATGCTGCTGGAGCTGCTGAGTATTTCCAGAATTCTCTGTTTTGATTTTCAGATTTCTAACATTTGCAATCTTTTGCTCTTTTTTAATTCACTGCCTTCCCTCTTCCAGGAATATCCACCTTGAAGAGGTTTCGCTGTTCATTTCAATGGATTTCTGTTTGATTCCTCTGCCTTGTTCATTGTGATTGTTTTTTAGTCCCCTTCCACCACTTGATGAGCTACCTACAAACACTCACTTTCACAGCCACATCTTTTTCCTTAAGAACTGTTTTTGTCTCCCACATATTCCATATGGGTTCCAACTGAAATTCCACCCTTTATGCTTTGGATTCACCTTGAGATCTCTGAGATATTCAACATTTCAGGAGACTGCTCCTCTTGATACTCGGTGGAATTGGCTGCCACATGCACAATACCAACCTCTGTCTTCAGCAGCCCCACTTACTCTACCTCAAAGCGACCCCAATCCATGGTTTCATTTCACCCTTTGTCTCATCCATTGCTTCAAGAAAAGACTTTCTCTTTCCTTCAGCTGTGAAGGACGGTGAGCTTTAACAAATCCTACATGGGTTCCAATACGTCTCTGGATCCTTCCACCTATTCCTTTCCAACTGATCCCATCCCTTTTACCTTCTGACCCTCCTATGATGCTGCTTGGCCTGCTGTGTTCATCCAGATCCACACCTTGTTATCTCACCTTCTGACCCTTAATGGTTTGGCTATGACAATAGTTTCATTGAACCCCTACAGTGTGGTAACAGGCCCTTTGGTCCAACAAGTCCACACCTACCCATCTCCCTATAACCCACCTAATCTACACATCCCTGAACACTACGGGCAATTTAGCAATGGCCAATGGCCAATCCACCTACCCGGCACACCTTTGCCTGGTCTCATGAATTTTGAGCTCAGCATGACACCGAGGTCTTCTTTTGTTTCATTTCCATCTCTACCCATATCATTGATCAGGAGTCTTCCAACCACACTGCAGATCCTTCTACCCTGTCTCCAGAACACACCATCTACCAACATCTCTCTTTCTGGCCTCTTGACCTCCGCAGATTCTTTCATTGAAGACTGCTGCTGTGACTTCAGCCATCTGATTTCTCAGCTCCCCTCACTCACTGTAACCCATTCCCCTTTGAACTGGTCAGTTCTCTCAGATCCAACCTGGACATTGCCATCAAACTGGTTTGCAAGGTGGTGCTGTTGTTGGCTGCAAATTAGACCTTATCCCACAGAGGTTGGACACCATCTTTGGCACTCGATGCTACCCTCTCCCAGACCATTTTTTCACCAGCAAACCTCAAGAGTTGTGATGAAAGGTAATTAGCCTACAAGATATATTACTGTTTCGAGAAGAGTATTAAGAGAGACTCAGGGATCCAAGGTGGTTAAATGGATATATAAAAAAGATCAGCTATAATTTAGTCGCAGAGACTGGCAGATAAAGGCACAGCTGCCAGTGGTAAAGCAAAAACAGTCAACCAGAGATGCATAGGAGTCATGACTAACGTTCTAGCTATCTGTTACAGCATTAAAACCTGTGAAATGATTGCTTGTTTGTTAACTCTGGCCCTCTGGTCCGTACTGCCAATTGTATGATGCTTCTTTACGCAAGATAAAGAGGTTTCGGGTGCTTGCAGTTGCTACCATTGATGCTTTTAAAAAGGATCTGGATAATTGACATTTTATTGGCTTGTAGGAAAAGATGCTTTATTTTCCATTAGGTGGAAAGTTATAAATGAAAATTTTTTAAGGCAATTAAAAAAAAACACATCCTATTGTCATGGGGGAGGCGATAGCCGAGAGATATTACCACTGGACTGTTAATCCAGAAACCTGGATAATGTTCAGGGAACCTGGGTTCGAATCCCAGCACAACAGACAGTGGAATTTGAATTCAATAAATATCTGGAATAATGAGTCAAATGATGACCATGAAACCACTGCCAATTGTCGGAAAAACCCATCTGGTTCACTAATGTCCTTTAGGGAAGGAAACTGCCATCCTTATCTGGTCTGGTCTGGTCTGGTCTGGTCTACATGTGACTCCAGACCCACAGCAATGTGGTTGACTCTAAACTGCCCTCTGGGCAATTAGAGATGGATGACTAATGTTGCCTAGACAGACACCCTCACCCCTTAAATGAATAAAAAGAGTCATCAGCGCAACATGGTGGGCATAGAAGTGCCATAGCTTGTTATGATCAGTCGTGGGGTTGGACGGAGGGGCATATCTTGACTATGGGGAGTAGAAGGAGATGTGTGGGGTTGTAACTTGGAATATGAGACATGAAGAACCATGGAGTTGTGGGTTAACAAGCATGGGGCTGGATGAACACAGCAGGTCAAGCAGCATCATAGGAGCAGGAAAACTTGACGTTTCGGGCCTAAACCCTTCATCAGAAAGTTTTCCTGCTCCTATGATGCTGCTTGACCTGCTGTGTTCATCCAGCCCCATGCTTGTTATCTCGGATTCTCCAGCATCTGCAGTACCTTTTATCTCTCATATCATGGAGTTGTGGGTGTCAGGGCATGGACTGGCATGGTAAGCAAAGGAGAAACTTATAAACACACCTTTCAAAAGGTTCCATCATCATGTCTATGATTCCTAACACTGCTGAGATGTTGTGAACCACGAGTCCTTAGAAGGCTGACCTGATGCCATGAAAATTGCAGAGGACTAGGACATGCTGATCTCCACATTGGAGCAGAAATGCTTTCTGAACCAAAATGTAGCCTTAAATGGCTCCCCTGAAAATCGGAAACATTGGAAATGGGGTGAGAATCCTGACCTTATTCACAATGCACCTGATTGACCCCAACTCCATGAGAATGTGACTGAAACAGCGAGAAATGTCTGGACAGGGCAGCTTCACATCACTTCCATGAGACAGCAGTGTGGTGTGAAATCGGTTTCAACAAGTGCTTAGGGATTTTGAAACAATTCTCAGTTAAGATGATGTTAATTTGCCTGTTAAAAAGTGAAGCTGGATCTCAACCTCCACCAATTCTGCTCAGATAAGAAAATGCAGCTGGAGGTAATGAATCCATGTGTCTCGTGTTATATACGCTTCATTCTTGGCAATATGGGCATCATTGGCAGCTATTGCTGATCGCCTGAGAAGGGGGCAGGGGTTTTCTTATTGAAATGCTGGTTTGGAAAATCTCTGAGGCCATCTGCTAGAAAGAGTAAGAGCTAAGCTGATTTACCTTGAAAACCTAGGAACCAGTAAGAGAACAGCAGAACTTGTACATGGGCATCTTACAAGGGGAAGCCCTTTGTCAACAGGACGATTGAGTAGAGGACCCAAAGCCAAGCGCAACAGAACCAGCAACTGCAGGAGCAAGGAACAAAGTGGACACTTTCTCTGTTGTTGGTACAAGACATTGCTTGTGTCTGGACCATCTTCGCAAGGATCAAGAAAAAGCTGGCAAATGGGACGAGATTTATTTGGGCTTTCTGATCGGCATGGACAAGTTGGACCAAAGGATCTATTGCTGTGCTTATGGGTGCACCGTGGCTCAGTGGTTAGCACTGCTACCTCACAGCGCCAGGGACCTGGGTTCGATTCCAGTTTCGGGTGACTGTCTGTGTGGAGTTTGTACATTCTTCCTGTGTCTGTGTGGGTTTCCTCTGGGTGCTCTAGTTTCCTCCTACCATCCAAAGTTGTGCAGTCTAGGTGGATTGGCCACACTAAATTGCCCGTAGTGTTCAGGGATGTTTAGGTTAGGTGGGTTAGATGTGGGAAATGCAGGGTTAGGGGAATGGGTCTGGGTGGGATGCTCTTCAGAGGGCCTATGTGGACTTGTTGGGCTGAATGGCCTGTTTCCACACTGTAGGGATTCTATGACCTCCAGTGATGTAATTGAGAGCCTGCATACCTGTCACTTTGGTCTTAGCACCATCCTGAAAAATGTTGCTGTGCATCAGCAGCATTCTACTGTTTTGTAGAAATGAGAAACAGGAGTCCACAAACAATGCTGCATTCATTCAGTGCCCAATTCCAAAACTTGCAGGAATCTAGAAAAGTTTAAATCATATTAAATCGACAACTGGGGCCAAAACTATGGGCTAAAACTAAACTTTCCAGCAGGCATGACCAATTAGTTCAGCCCCTGTTTAGGGCAGCTGTTATTAAGGAAGTGAGAAAGGTAATGGCACAGAGAGGGTCAATGAGGGAATTCCTTTGTTTAGGGCCCAGGCAGCTGAAAGCACAGTCACTAATGGTGGATCAAAGGAAATTGGAAATGTACACACAAGGTCAGAGTTACAGAATTGTGGAAAATTTGGGATAGTTGTGGGGTTGTGGGGCAATTACAGAAATAGAGAGTGACAAGATGAAAATAACAATTAGCATTTTAAAATTGAAACATTTCTTAAACGAAGTCAATATAGGTCAGTAAACATGGGAGTGATGGGTGAGGTGTACTTGATAGGGACAACATATTTCATGAAATTGTACAGTCATGGGACAGGGTCTTATCAATGCAGTCCATGCTGCAATGCAGGACCACTTTGGATCTGGAAACTGGCTGCCTACAAGGTGTATCTTTCTCTTTATTAGAACTGACCAACTGTTATCCTGCCTCTGATCTCCATAAGCAATCAGGGAAAAAGCAATCAAAGGCTGGATTTTGAATCAAATAGACCACTTCTCTGATCAGAAATGGAGTTTAAAGGCTGCAGAAACAACGCCAACGCAAGAGGGTTCTGAAAAGGCTGGCCTCCCTCCCTTCCCACCCGCATACACAAACTGGCCATTGATAATGTTTGCCTGCCTGCCTGTTCCACTGGGAAGGGCATCTTGTTGCAGAGGTCTGTGAGTATTGACGGTGTCCAGCCTGCAAAGCTAAATCTCTTGAAGCACTGGTGCTCTGTTAAGACAGAAGAGCTGAATCTCTCTCTCTCTCTCTCTGTAGATCCATATTTTGGGCTCTTGCCTTATTTCGGTAGTATCTGAATATCCATCCCCCTCTCCACTGGGGAGGGTCATGAATTGAGGAGACAACAACTGGTGCTGCTCCTGATGCAGTCGGCACTGGTAGAACAACAGATATTCTTCCTTAGTAGAAGTGACAGCCAGAGAAACATAGGAACTTGCTTTCCTATGGTGATGGCTGGCGACAGGGAAATGCAGCTGAAGGTGAAGCGATGGACAGGTGAAGCGCCTTTAAAGATGTTGACAAGCATCTGTCACCCAGTGAAAACGTTCTCTGAAAGAAGAGCTTTCTACAGGAGTCTCTGGATGCCTAAAGCTGGAGCTCTTCATTGTAACTGATCAAAAGCCTCTCCCAGCTTGTCAGTTTCACTGAAGAGGCTCTTCCC
Organism: Ginglymostoma cirratum; assembly: GCA_024137785.1. Taxonomy (NCBI): domain Eukaryota; kingdom Metazoa; phylum Chordata; class Chondrichthyes; order Orectolobiformes; family Ginglymostomatidae; genus Ginglymostoma; species Ginglymostoma cirratum. The sequence goes on from JAHRHZ010000022.1 coordinate 21,049,109, forward strand.
ACTGAGCACTTATCCCTGTGAGCAATGTTCCCTCTAAGATTCAAGATTCCATGTACAGTGATGAGCATTGGTATTCCGACCGTGCCACTGATTTCCAATTCTGGAAGTTGTTACCGCAAACAGATCTCAGAGGCCTGTGCAGCTAGAAAGAAATTAGAGGGAATACTGCCTGTGATCCTTGGTGACAGATCAGGAAGCATGGGTGCATGCTGGGAAATTCAGGATTGGCTAAAGTATCTCATAATTAATGAATTAATGTCTTAATAACCTCCGCAACCAAATAATTACTTACCTGTCAGATGCAAAGGTGTTCCCTATCTGACTCTAGTGCTTCACCAAGGAAAGCCAACAGAGTGTGGGCCATATTACAATCCCATGTAAATTTCTGGTCTTTCCAATCTTGCTTGGCCCCTAACCCACCTTCAATCGGCTGGAAAGATTCTGACTGCATCAGGGGCAGCACCAGTTGTTGTCTCCTCAATTCATGACCCTCCCCAGTGGAGAGGGGGATGGATATTAAGATACTACCGAAATGAGGCAAGAGCCCAAAATATGGATCTACAGAGAGAGAGAGAGAGAGAGATTCAGCTCTTCTGTCTTAACAGAGCACCAGCGCTTCAAGAGATTTGGCTTTGCAGGCTGGACACCGTCAATACTCACAGACCTCTGCAACAAGATGCCCTTCCCAGTGGAACAGGCAGGCAGGCAAACATTATCAATGGCCAGTTTATGTATGTGGGTGGGAAGGGAGGGAGGCCAGCCTTTTCACAATAGATACACAATAGATAGTTTAACTGAGCGATAGCTGGTTAAATGCCTTGATTGTGACTGAGATGCATCTCAGTTAGGCCATCACTGGGATAACTTCTCACATGGGTTAACAGATGATTTAATTTGTCAGTACCAATTTCTTCCACTTTCTTTACTGCAAGAAAATTAAATGTTAGAACAATGTCATATTTGATGTCAGTGCTTCTCAAAATTCACACCTCTTTCATTGACACAGGATTCTCGGTTCTTTATTTCCTTTAATAGATTTCTGAAGTGTTATCAACAAACAACACACTTCACAAATTAAAGAACTGCAGAGAGAAGTATTTTCTTGAGCTGATTAGGCACTGCAGATTAACTACAGGCTGTTATTCAGTCATTGTTTATGCATTAATTTTGTTTAATTTTTATTGTCATTTTAGATGTTAGTGATGACTCAGTGGGTAGATCTTGCAACCTTAAGACAGACAGATGTGGGATCAAGACACTCTTTAGAGACTCGAGCACAAAATCTAGGCTGCCATTTCAGTCATGGTTTAACAATCTCTCTTTTGGATGTGACATTAAACAAAAGCTGTACCTGCCCTTTCAGATTTATGCTGTTATGATCCCAGGTGATGATACAACTGGACAAGTCAGATTCCATACTGAAAACTGGCTTCACAAAATCCCTACAGTGTGGGAACAGGCCCTTTGGCCCAACAAGTCCACACTGACCCTCAGAGCCTCCCACCCAGACCCATCCCCCTATTACCCACCTAATCTACACATCTGTGAACACTTGGGGTAATTTAGCATGACCAACCCACCTAGCCTGCACATCTTTGGACTGTGGGAGGAAACTTTGCAGACACAGGGAGAAGGTGCAAACTCCACACAGACAGTTGCCCGAGGCTGGGATTGAACCCAGGTCCTTGGTGCTGTGAGGCAGCAGTGATAACCACTGAGCTACCATGACGCCCTTGATTGATCCTGTCTACTTTGTTTAGTTAATTTGATGGTTAGTCATCTCACAATCACAAAATCCCTACACTGGGGAAAGAGGCATTCTTTCCACCATTCAGCCCATCGAATCCACACCGACCCTCTGAAGAGCATCCCTCCCAGACCCACTCTACCCTCACCCTATCCCCGTAAGCCCCACATTTCCCATGACTAACCCACCTAGCCTACACTTCCCTGGACACTATAGGATGATTTAGCATGGCCAATCCACCTAACCTGCATATCATTGGACATCATTATGACATATTTACACGAGGTTGCAGATTTTCTTTTTACAACAGGAGTTTACTGCACAGCGAAAATATTAGGAAAAGCAAACCAATCTACTTAAATACAGAAGACAGTTGTAATGAGCTTAAAATATACAACCTAAAGTCTCAACCTGTTTTCCAACACTATTCATGTAGAGACTCAAGTCCAGATTCAAAACATATCTATCTTAACTCTTAAGTCTATACTTAACTGATTCCTTACAGATTCTTTTCTGTGGGCTGTGAGGACAACTCATATATCCTTTTCAAATCTGCTGATTTTGACCAATTTGACAGCCTAACCTTTCTCAGTTCTAATAACTGACAGATTTCTAATGAAACTCTCCAGGTTTTGAAGTTTCACAAACTAAAACCTTTTGCTGAGGCAACTTATTCCCCGAGTTGCGTTAAACTCATTCAAGGGAGAAATTAAACTTTCTTGCTTGGTCTCTTCTGAACTGAAGTTCAAAACTAACCAGCTCAATTCTATATTCTTCTGAAAACAAAATTAATTGCCACACGTTTACCCTCCATGTTGGAAACAGAACAATATAAATTTTTTTCCGTTAACACCCCAGGAGACCACAATCGTATTAAACATTAATGATCTGGACTAAGGAATGCAGGGCATTGTTGCTAGGTTTGCAGATGACACAAAGATAGGTGAAGCACAGGTAATGTTGCGGAAGCAAGAAGGCTGCAGAAGAACTTGGATAGGCGAGGGAATGGGCAAAGAAATGGCAAATGGAATACAAGAGGAAAAAGTGGGAGGTTATGCACTTTGAAAGGAAAAATGGAGCCATGGACTATTTTATAGACTGGGCAAAGCTTCAGAAATCTGAAACATAAAGAGATTTTGGAGTCCTAGGTCAGGATTCTCTTATGGTTAACATGCAGGTTTTAGTTATGAAGGTGAATGTAATATTAGCATTATTTTCAAGAGGGCTAGAACGCAAGAGCAGACATGTAATGCCGAAGCTGTATACGGCTGTGGTCAGACTGCTTTTGGATCATTGTGAGCAGTTTTTGGCATTGTATCTAAGGAAGGATGTCCTGACATTGGAGGGGCTCGAAAGGAGGATTATAAGAATGATCCTGGGGATGAAGGGCTTGTCATATGAGGAGGAGTTGAATGCTCTGGGTCTGCACTTGATGGAGTTTAGAAGGATGTGGGGAGTATCTGATTGAAACTTACAGAATATTGAGAGGCCTGGAGATGATGTTTCCACTAGTAGGAGAGAATAGGACCCGAGGGCACAGCCTCAGAGTGAAGGAACAACCCTTTAGAACTGATATGTGGTGGAATTTCTTCAGCCAGAGAGTGGTTAATTTGTGGAGCTCATTGCTGCAGAAGGCCATGGAGGCCAAGTCATTGATTGTTTTTCACACAGAGATAGAGAGGTTTGGATTAATAAGTGGATCAAAAGTTATGGGGAGAAGGGAGAAGAATGGGGCTGAGAAAGAAACCAGCCACTAACGAATGGTGGAGCAGATTCAGTGAACTGAATAGCTTAATCCTGCTCCTATATCTAAGGTCTTGTGGTCACTTGCTTAAACGCTGAGTTGAGTCGCTGTTCTGGAAGGAGCTTGATCTGATTTTTTTTGAAAGAAAATCTTCCACAGGAATAAACAATTTGCCCTCATTTTGAAATCAAAATTCCAAACTGATATTAAAATCTATAAAATGATACACATCTCATCATAATGTAAAAGGCTTCATGTCATCACTTAGAAGAAGCCAGTGTGGATCCCACAAGATTGTCTGATGGTTATCAAATCGGTGTTTGTGCGGCCTTTCTGCGTGCACACTGGCTGCCTTACAACATCTACTTACTCAGCAAACAGTCCCTGTCTGAACAGAATCGCAACGAAGTACATCAAGGCTGTATGACTGAAACTACAGCAGTCTCCCAGTAAAAGCAAGATTATTTCAACATCTACACGCGTATCATTACAGAAGCATTTGTGCATAAAAACAATTGCAGCAGTGTGAGGAAATGTGACAGCATTACTATAGCACCTCCTTCCTCGTTTGCATTGTGGGACTCATAATTTGCAAACTTAATTATTTTGGAGATGAAGTCAGTTTACATTGTATTCATGAAATACTTCTCAACACTGCTCCTTGATGTACAGCGAATCCTTTGGCCAAGCAGCACAGGATTAAATGTGATTGTGTGCAAAGAGCTTTGAGTACGCCATTAGCTTTGTTTTCTGTGGAGGTGGCAGATTGCAAAGTGTATTCAACTAATCAAATCAATAAACGAATAAGAGGTGTAATGGAGGAAACACGCGGAACCAGACTCTGGAGACTCATTGTTCTTCATTTGTTCTTTATTCCTGAAACAATATTGACTCAAAGAGGTGGCTTTTAACTCTAAGCAGGAAATCACCATTCTGTGTTAATGTCCCAATGGACTTTAGCACCTGGACACCAAGGCCAATTCTAGCTTCTAAAGCTTGTTTAAATATTATGAGCATAAATCTCACCCAGATAGGGACTTCCATTTTGCCAAATCACTTTACACACTATTGAAATGTTTTGTTCGCCCCTCGAGACTTGGTCATACAATTAGGGTTAATAGTCCTGGAGCTAGTACTTGAGGGAGTGCTGCACTGTGAGAGATGCCATCTCCTAGATGAATTGTTAAACTAAGACCCCAGCTGCCTTTACAGGTAGATGTAAAAGAATCCAATGCTCTACTTTGGGAATTCTCCTTGGTGCCCTGTATCCCTGAACCTGTATCACTAAAACAAATGAAAGCTCATTGCTGTTTGTGGGTCATTGCTGTGCATACATTGGCCGCTGCATTTCACCCATTACTGAGGTGATGGCAGGTCAAAAATATTTCATTGGCTGTGCAGCACTGGCATATGCTGATACAGTGAAAAACACTACAGAAATGTAGATCTTTTAAATGACCCTGTTCCTGAGACTTGGGATTGAACTTTTACCTCTGGAATACCTTACTCTGCCAACATTTGTACTTGCAAAGTGGGGATCCAGGATTTTCAGGGGATCAATCCAATCACAAGGCCGTAAAATGTTGGAGCAGAAGTAGACCATTCAGCCCATCAAATCTGCTCCACCATTCAATGAGATCGTTGCTGATCTGAAAATCCTCAACTTCACTTTCTCGCCTTTTCCCCATAACCCTTGATTCTGTTACTGATTAAAAATCTGTCTATCAAAGTCCTGAATATGCTTATTGATCCAGCCTCAACAGCCCTCTGTGGAATAGAATTCCACAAAATTACAACCCTCTGAGAGAAGAAATTCCTCCTCATCTCTGTGACCCCTTATTATGAGGTTATGTGCTCTGTTCCTAGACTCTCACACAAGGGAACAACCTTTCCTCGTCTGCTCTGTAAAGTCCCTAAGAATCTTGTATGTTTCAGTAAGGTCACCTCTCATACTTCTAAATTTCAATAAGTACAGGCTCAATCTACTCAACCTCTTCCCTTAAGACCATCCTGCTGCACCTGGTATTCAGCCTAATGGAGAGAGATAAAAGGTACTGCAGATGCTGGAGAATCCGAGATAACAAGGCGTGGGGCTGGATGAACACAGCAGGCATGAAGGGTCTAGGCCCAAAACGTCAAGTTTTCCTGCTCCTATGATGCTGCTTGGCCTGCTGTTTTCATCCAGCCCCACACCTTGTTATCTTCAGCCTAATGGATCTTCTTTGAACTGCCTCCAATGCTGGCCTACCTTTCCTTAGATAAGATTCTGAGCTATTAGTTTCCTGTAGGATAGTCATAAAAGAAAAATATAATTCTACATTCTCATGAAAAGCCAGCAGGAAAGAAAAACATAAAGGAAGACCTTGCATTTACACCATACTTTTCACAATTGTGGAACATCCTAAAGTATTTTCCTGTAAAGTTAAGTATTTTTGAGCTGTAATCGCTGTTGTAGTATAGGATAGCAAAAGGTTAACTGCTTTGTGATTCTTAAAAAACAGCCAATGAAGCTAACAACATTTTTGTTTGTAATGTTTTGTAAAGGTTCCATTCTTTATCACTAACAGGACAAGATCAGCTAAACAGTAAATTTCAAATCACGCTCACCAAAGCTTTCAACTTTGGAAAACAGCTATGAATTCAGGCCAACAAGTCAGAATGCAGATATCCTCTGGTAACAGCTGTTAACAGTCCCAAGTGAAGTCAGTCTGAGCACTGTCAGTCAAAGTCACACTGTGTGTGATTCCATGACACAGTGTGACCTTTAATTCGATGCTAATGAAGGTTATTACAAAGCTGACGCACATTAGGGATTGAAATGATGTCACAAAGGGCAAATGTCAGCAGTTCGTCACTCTCAGCTCAGCAGGAAACTGCAATTTGCATTTGTCTAGAACTTCTAACACTGACAAATGTCCCAAGGTGCTTCACAGCGGTGTAAATTAGATCGATGAGGTGTGTTTTGAAAAAGGATGGGCATTGGAAATCTGAAATAAAAACAGAAAGGCTTTGAAATATCAGACTGGCCAGGCAGCATCTGTGGAGAGAAAAATGGTTTAATATTCCAAGTTGCTGACCTTTCATCCGAAATGGAAAACATGAGAGGTAGCTAGGTAGAGGAAACAAATGGAAAACGTCTCAAAGTTAATGCAGAACTTCTTGAAGGTTCATTTCCCTGGAGGAGAAGTGGCAAGTGGCAGGGTTGAGTTATGGAGAATCTTAACAGAAGTGATTGTGTTTCAGAAACAGTGGGGTTCAGAGGGTAATTCTAGAACGCTAGACTAGGTGTTCAAAAATACAGCTGCTATTTAGAGGTAAGGCTTGGGGTTACTGAGATTATTGGGGCAGTGAGTGTGATCAGGGGCTAGTATACAGTTGTAGTGCATGGAGAAGGATGATGTACACAAGACTAGGGTCAGACAAACAGAGAATTCTGGACGGGTTGTTGGGCTGGTGGACATCACAGATAGAGAGCAGGGATGAAAGCATACAGGGATTCAAATACATGGTAAGAATTTTTAATTGGGAGGAACTGAGGACCCATCAGACAATGTAGGTTATCAAGGAGGTACTTGGTGAGGGGAAGATTGTTGCGTAAAGTAATGGATCTGAAAGGGTTAATGCTGAAGACTGCATCAATCTCCTTCCAATATGATTTCATAAGAATTACATAGGAAAATGTAGAAAACCTTGTGATCTTGATGGAGACAGACTCACCCATCTGGGTCCCCTAATAATCATGTTTATCTTTGTTACGGAGCTGGCGCCTCATTACTAATATCCAATAATCTACTATTTTAAGACATGAGTATCTTTCTGATAGACTATTTTGTGGTTTTCCTCTACCATTTTACTTTTATTCATTCATGACATACAGGCATTGCTGGCTGGGCCAGTGTTTATTGCCCCTAGAGGTGGTGGTGAACTGCCCTTTTGAGCCATGCAGTCCATGTGCTGTAGGTAGACCCACAATGCTGCTAGGGAGGGAGTTCCAGGATTTTGACCCAACAACACTGAAGGAACGGTGATATATTTCCAAGTCAGGGCGTTGAGTGGCTTGGACAGGAATTTGCAGGTGGTGGTGTTCTCATGTGTATCTGCTGCCCTTATCCTTCCAGAAGGAAGTGGTTGTGGGTTTAAAAGGTGCTGTCTAAGAAGCTTTGGAGAATTACTGCAGTGTGTTAGACTATGTTGGCCCTGTAAGCCAGTTGGAAGGTGGCAGCTATGTACCCAACCACATGTTGGCAATGATTGGCATTGCATGCTCAAAAAACAGGTTACAGCTTACAATGCGTGATGGTAATTGTTCAAAAATGTGCAATCGTTTTGCTTTCAACAATAGCAACTTGCATTTGTATGGAAATAAAGTACTGCAGATGTTGGAAATCTGAAATAAAAACAGAAGTGCTGGAAAATCTCAGCAGATCTGGCAGCAACTGCGGTGATAGAAACAGATTTAATATTTTGGACTCTTCTTCAGGACTTAGTTCTGGTTATATATTTCGGCTTTACTGGTGATAAGATGTGTGGCCATCTTGGTCACCAGGGCCTATGACTGGTAAAATGAGGGGATATCTAAGCATAATCTCAGTCCTCTTTCTTTTATCCCACAGATCTTCAATATTTTCCAAATCCAGTCAAATGCCAAGCTTTATGATGGATATTTACTTCTTGAGATTAGAATGTCAAAACTGAACAAAACCATTTCCATCATCACTTAACTTCTACCATCCTTATATACCTACCTGTAGAATGGCCTCAGCGGCCTAATGGATAAGGCATTCATGTCTTAAGCCAGGGCTCGTGGGTTTGAAATAACTGTGCAGAGACAGGGTCCCGTCACCATGTCTCCCATCATTTTTTTGTGCACTGTACACTGGATGTGGCCAGACAGCTTGGAGTCAATCCTCAGCTGAGGAGATTCTAGTCTCCCAGTTATATTTTCTTTTTTCTCTCTCTCCCCTCGTTTTCTTTTAATTTACTTTTACCTATGTTGTGTGTGCGTGCAGGTGCAAGACAATTTAAAAAACACCAGGTGTACAAATAATTATTAACATAGCACCACCAGGAAGAACACCCACATAACCAAAGAACCAGCATGAAGCAGAGACCCTAGGGCCAAATATGTGAAGGAAAAAGTGAGGGGAAAGGGTAGGGATCAAAAATATAGTTTGAGGGGGAAATAAATCACTCCACACCCTGCAATGCCCACCTTCTCCCAGTTATATTGGTCAGCCAAGTCTTTTCTGATTGGCACAGGCTAACAACCCCAAACAAGAACTTCATAGTTAATGAGGTCCAACTGGTACCATTCACTATATCCCTCCCCCTCGAAGTTGGGGGATTTAGGCCTGGTCTTTCACTTGTAGCTGCTTTTGCGATGCTTTTGCCCGAGGTCTGGTTCCTCCATCTTGGCTCAGACACAGGTGGCGTGTACCAGACCGTTACCCATCTCTTGCACCCGGAACGTCTTGGAGGAGTCCCCTCCTCTTCTTCGGATGGCAACAGCATTGGGGCTGTATCCATTTTGGACTCTGAGGTTTCCTTCACACTAGATGGAGGGGGAAGCACCTATGGTCTCGGCCGGGCCTTCCGGCTGCTCTGAGGGGCCGGGTATGTTTTGCTCCTGCCCTGTTGGTGAGGTAATGGCTTTCCACGTGTTTGTTTAGGACTGTATCACCTACCTGAACTTTGTAAGTCATGGGACCTGACCTTGCGTCAACCTCACCTGTACTGACTCAGGGCCAGTTCCATGGTTCCAGCACCAAACTTCATCCCCTGAATTAAATTGTTTCTTGCGCTCAGAAAAGGCACTTGGCTGCCATTGGCATTCCTGGTGCCATCACATCCTCCCCCCTCAAGTCTGGGAATTTCACTGGCATGGAATCTTCTCCCCATCAGCAACTTTGCTGGAGTTATCCCTGTTGTTGTGTGTTGGATGGTTCTATAATCGAACAGGAACCAGGACAGTTTGGTCTTGATTGACGCAGTAAGCTGCCTCTTTAAGCCTGACCCCAACATTTGGTCCACTCTTTCTGCTAGACCATTAGACAATGGATGGTATGATGCTGTCCTTATGTGCCGAATGCCATTGGACTCTGGGAAATATTCAAATTCCCTGCTGATAAATGATGTCCCATTGTCCGTGACCAATAATTCTGTAAGTCTGTGCATCATGAACGATGCTTGCAGTTTCTCAATCGTCATCCCAGAGTTTGCAGAACGAACAGTATGCACGCCCAATCACTTTGAATGGGCATCCACAATGACCAGGCACATTGATCCCATGAAAAGACCAGAGTAGTTGGCACGCAACTGAGCCCAGGGTCTACCTGGCCATTACCACGAATGTGGAGGAGCTGCTGGTGGCAATTTTTGTTCTTGTTGACACTTTGGGCACTGCCCCACCAATGCAGATATGTTCCCATTCAACCCTGGCCACCAGACATAGCTTCTTGCTAGCATTTTCATCTTGGGAACCCTGGTGGAGTTCGGCCAGTATCTGGAGGTGACCTTTACTCGAGAAAGTCACCCTTGATCCCCACAGTAATATGGGGAGCAAACAGGTACAAAAAGGTTTCAGTAAGGGTTGCAATGACCCTTCTGTTTCCCCCATTGCTGCCAGCTGTTTTAGTTTTGCTAGGACAGGATCATTTTGTGTCCACAGTTGGATATTGTCGACAGTGACTGGAAGGGTGTCCAGAAAGTTTAAAACCAAAACAGACTCTTCCAGGGGAGGCACCACTGATGGAGTATCTGCCGTAGGGAGGCAGCTCAAGGCATTGGCATTAGCCACTTGTTTGAGGCTTGGCTTTGTTGTGGGGTTCTGCTGTGGGTTGGCCTTAGGTCCTCCTGCTCAGGACATGCCCTGCATGAGGTTTTGCAACTGCCTACACTCACATGGTGTTCCCCAAGCTCAGATGGACAGGTGAGAGTGTCCACTTCCATTGGGATGCCCTGTGGTTCCCATGCTTCACTTGCTGCACTTTCTCATGACAATGCCAGCTGTGGTGCCAGTCGGGCTTCAGCTCCTAGGCGCTTCTGCATGGTTATGTAATTAATCCCACATACCAAACAGTCCCTCAGCATTTCATTCAGGCGTTAGACAAAATCACATGCCTCTGCCAGTCCTCATCTAAAGTCTTGATATGGATTCCAACAGCTGAATAAAACCAATAGCATCTCAGAATTAGAGGAGGTTTAGGGTCATAATATTCCTTAACCAACTCTCTCAGCTCTTGGAGATTTTATTGTCTGGTGCCTCTGAGAAAGTTAAGTCCCTTACAACTGAAAATGCAATCATAAGAATTACTTGTTGGTTTCATTTGCCCCAATATCATTAGCCTGGAAATAATATCGCATTCTCTCGACATACTGGGCCCAGTCTTCAACAGTTGGATCAAATGAGTCAAGCTTCCCAAATTGTGGCATGATGCCAGAAATGCTTACCCCAACTCCAAGGTGACAGTTGCAAGCGAATGTTCCTCAGGCCTGTTCTGTTTTCTCCCATCACCGCTGAAATAACTGTACAAAGGCAGGAGTCCTGTCGCCAGGTCACCCTTTATTTACTAGTGCACAGTACACTGGCTGTGGTCAGCCAGCTTGGAGTCAGTCCTCAACTGAAGAGATTCCAAATCTACTGGTTATATTGATCAGCCAGGGTTTTCCTGATTGGAGAGAGATAATAGGAACTGCAGATGCTGGAGAATCTGAGATAACAAGGTGTAGAGCTGAATGAACACAGCAGGCCAAGCAGCATCATAGGAGCAGGAAAGCTTGACGTTTCGGACCTAGACCATTCATCAGAAATGGGGGAGGGGAAGAGGGTTCTGAAATAAATAGGGAGAGAGGGGGAGGCGGATAGAAGATGGATAGAGGAGAAGATAGGTGGAAAGGAGACAGAGAAGTCAAAGAGGCTCTGATGGAGCCAGTAAAGGTGAATGTAGGTGGGGAGGTAGGGAGGAGATAGGTCAGTCCAGGGAGGATGGACAGGTTGAGGGGGCGGGATGAGGTTAGTAGGTAGGAAATGGGGGTGCGGTTTGAGGTGTGAGGAGGGGATAGGTGAGAGGAAGAGCAGGTTAGGGAAGCGGTGACGAGCTGGGCTGGTTTTGGGATGCGGTAGGGGGAGGAGAGATTTTGAAGCTTGTGAAATCCACATTGATACCATTGGGCTGCAGGGTTCCCAGGCTGAATATGAGTTGCTGTTCCTGCAGCCTTCGAGTGGCATTGTTATGGCACTGCAGGAGGCCCAGGATGGACATGTCATCTGAGGAATGGGAGGGGGAGTTGAAATAGTTCATGACTGGGAGGCGCAGTTGTTTGTTGCGAACCGAGCGCAGGTGTTCTGCAAAGTGGTCCCCAAGCCTCCGCTTGGTTTCCCCGATGTAGAGGAGGCCACAACGGGTACAGCGGATGCAGTATACCACATTGGCAGATGTGCAGGTGAACATCTGCTTGATGTGGAAAGTCTTCTTGGGGCCTGGGATGGGGGTGAGGGAGGAGGTGCGGGGGCAGGTGTAGCACTTCCTGCGGTTGCAGGGAAAAGTTCCGGGTGTGGTGGGACTGGAGGGGAGTGTGGAGCGGACAAGGGAGTCACGGAGGGAGTGGTCCCTCCGGAAGGCAGATAAAGGTGGGGAGGGAAAATGTCTTTGGTGGTGGGGTCTGATTGCAGATGGCAGAAGTGTCGGAGGATGATGCTTTGGATCCGGAGGTTGGTGGGGTGGTACGTGAGGACGAGGGGGATTCTTTGTTGGTTGTTATTGTGGGGATGGGGTGTGAGGGGTGAGTTGCGGGAAATGCGGGAGACTCGGTCGAGGGCGTTCATGACCACTGCGGTGGGGGGAGGTTGCGGTCCTTGAAGAATGAGGACATCTGAGATATACGGGAGTGGAATGGCTCACCCTGAGAGCAGATGCGGCGGAGGCAAAGGAATTGGGAATAGGGGATGGAATTTTTGCAGGAAGGTGGGTAGGAGGAGGTGTATTCCAGGTAGCTGTGGGAGTCGGTGGGCTTGAAATGGATATCGGTTTCTAGATGGTTACCCGAGATGGAGACAGAGAGGTCCAGGAAGGTGAGAGAGGTATTAGAGATGGTCCAGGTGAACTTAAGGTTGGGGTGGAAGGTGTTGGTGAAGCGGATGAAATGTTCGAGCCCCTCGTGGGAGCACGAGGCAGCGCCGATACAGTCATCAATGTAACGGAGGAAGAGGTGGGGTTTAGGGCCAGTGTAGGTACGGAAGAGGGATAGTACGATTGGCCCAGGTTAACAACTCCTTTCAAGAACCTCACAGTTAACAATGTCAACGTGGTCCCAATCACTACAGGGTTGAACTACCACCTTGAGTGAACTGAGCTTTTGGGCGGCACGGTGGCCCAGTGCTTAGCACTGCTGCCTCACAACACCAGGGACTCAGGGTCAATTCTGGCCTTGAGCGACTGTCTGTGTGGAGTTTGCACATTCTCCCCGTGTCTGCGTGGGTTTCCTTCGGGTGCTCCGGTTCCCTCCCACAGTCCAAAGGTGTGCAGGCCAGATGCATTGACCATGCTAAATTGCTCCCAATATCCAGGGATGTGCAGGCTAGGTGGATTAGCCATGGGAAATGCAGGATTACAAGGATAGGGCAGGAGGGTGGGTGTCGATGGGATGGTCTTCAGAAGATTGGAGTGGACTTGATGGGCCAGATGGCCTGCTTCCCCACTGTGGGGATTCTATGAATTACTGCTTCTTTAAAATGCTTATAATTGAGTTGGTGTGTCTCACAAATTAATTTTTGGCTCGCATCTCTAACTTCCTTGGCTACAGTTTAAAAATGATCTTGACGATCCACAGAGTTATCCATCATTTTTAATTCAAACCATCCAGGAATCTTTTTGCCTCCTTTGCGTTCCCCTAATGTTGCATCCTCCTGCCAAAGAGCTGTTGATAGGCTGAGAATGAATGTCTACCTGTACCAATAACTGACAGCAAATTAACCAGAGGTTGACAGCTTAATGAGAAAAGTGTGCATCTGGATCCCCAGCAATCGAGTTTCCAACCAATGTTTATGAGTCGATGAGGAGAATCACTTACATTCCTCAGCCGTCCCATTTAAACCTCTGTTGTCATCTCCAATTAACATATTGTTGACTGGATAGTTTCATTGGGTGGTTATTTCTTCAAGGTATACCTTACATTTGTCTGTTTCATAATGGGACTGTTAAAGTTGGCAAGGTGTGTATTTGCAGAGCGAATTTTGAATTTGCATTTATAGACGCATGGGAGCACATGTAGGGTGAACTGTTTCACTAAACCTCTTAGTCAAGACTGCTGCGTTCTTATTATCTAATTTCTATAGCTATTTTACATAACCCTGACACATGTACTTCCTATGACCCTAACACCTTTCTTTTCCGAGTGAATACGCCCCTCCCTTTTAAAGTTTGAATGTTGATCTTTAAGGCAACTGACATTTTGCCAGGTTGTTGCAGATACGAAATGTGAAATTGACTTGTGCCTGTTTAAAACAAAGTGTGGGTAGAAGAAGTAACTTAAATGTGATCCCTACATAGCTGAATGTTAGGATGTGTATTCTTGCTCTGCTAATCCCTCTTTATTTTGATCATGGACCTTCATTTAAACTGTAACCTGTCTGCTCAGATATTTGATGATGCATTAAGTATTTGACGCAATTATTTCTCACGTGTCTTGAAATTTTCTACGTTACAACAATCACTGCAATATTTCAGGCTGTAAAGCACTTTGCTGTGTCCTGAGTTGGTGAAAGGTACTATATAAACGCACATTCTTTAAACCTTTGCTTATTTGGTATCTCTTGATTTGTTTTACATTTTTACATGGGATGATGGAAAAGGATATAAAACTGGACGCAATTTTCTTGGGTTTCAATTTTCGGCAGTTAGAATGTAAAACACGAGTGGAGTGACTGCACCCTTCCAATGGGAAAGCATATTAGAAACAGATACCATTTAAATGAAATGGATGGAATCTTGTACACAGTCAGTTGCTGAATTTCTGTTATGTACTCCAGACAAGAAGAGACATAAAATTACTCATTAGAGCACAAATTATGACCTTGACTAGTTTATCACAGAATAGTAACTTCTCAAGGGGAAGTTGTCAATTAAAGATGTCGAAACTAAGATGGATAAATTTTTTTTAGGCAAAGGTATTAAGAATTACTGAACAAAGATAAATGAAGTTGAGATATAAGTCAAGCCATGATCTAACTGAATGGCCAAGCAGAATGAAGGTGCTAAATTGTAGCCTCCTGTTCAAATGCTCTATCTTGGACTCTGACCATTCTTTCTCCTGACATTGTTCAGTTTGGGCAGGAATTATTCCGAGGATAAGGAGACTGATCAAATCCGATGCAGCAAATGACTAATTACCACCAATGAGTTGAATTGGAGAGTGATTTGGGTACCAGCAGATCCGTCAATTCCTTGGCACCTTTCCTTGGTGTGTTTGTAGACACCTGAGCGAAGATGCGCCTTACCTTCAGAGACACATTCCCTCGCTGCTCTTTGTTTTAGAACAATACAGCACAGGAACAGGCCCTTCAGCGCACGATTTTCTCCATGCAAGTGAATGCGCCCATTCCCTGCACAAGGATGGTGGCTGACCGTAGTTGGCTTGTGTAGCCTGGTCCTTACTGTTTGCGATACGGTGGCTGGCTTCCAGTTTGTGTCGATCAATAAAGAGAATGCTTTGTACCACTAATGGACTGTAATGGTTTTTTTGGAAATAAAAGTACATTCATTAAGATCGATTAAGAGGCAGCATTTAACATTGTGGTTCACTTTATCGTACTTGAAGCTGCTTATGGGAGACATCAGTCAGAGACTGATGTGTTATGCCCTTGTATAAGCACAGCTTATAGTTCAGCTCACACAAACAGCACTCCAATCATAAAACTTCAGCTCAATTTTGTTTGTTTGCTTCTCCTTTGTGATCAAATATTGCTACTGTACTCTCAGAAGAATGGACTGGCAAAGGCTTTCATCCGCACCCTCTCCCAGTTCAGAGACTTTCACCTTAGAGGATACTTTATAGAGATTAAACGCAGAATGACAATCTAGTGAATGCATCACTGACACACCTTCACATCTGGTTGAAGAAGAAACACCCCAGGTCGCTGGAACTCAGAGGAATGCTGAAGACCAGGCAGGAGATGATCCCATGGTGTCAGCCATTAATGACTTCACCAAAATGCAAAGTAAGAGCAAGCAGGTTTGTAAGAGTCACTCGATAAGCCAGTTCAAAGGATACAGGCACCCACCAATGTCAGGTGCTGAGTCTTGCCGTCTCAGTGGAGACGTTGGAGCTGCTGGATATGTACAGTCCATTAATACCTGCACAGCATTTCCCCAGGCTTAGGTGCTCAATGTAAGAGGGCCCTCAACTTTCACTCCAGGTGCCCTTTCCTCTCAGGGAGACAGCAGGCTCCCAAAGGGAGGAGGAGTGACACTCAGGCTCCTCAGAAACTTCTTTTCAGGGTACCCCTAAGGAGTCTGGATCCTCCACGTCCCTGCTGCTTGTGACATCACAGCCTGCAGAAGTCCAAACCAAGGAGGGTGAGCCAACATCTGGGCAGGACACTCTCAGCAGGGCTCAATTATGGAGATACAAATGGCCCCACGGACGACTGCTCAAGTCTTCCAGGCCAACAGGGACAACTACAGAGCGGACTCCCTCCCCCTAGTTGTGGAAATCGGAACTGCATTGAGTTGAAGTGGGGTGAAGAAGAAAAGATAAACTTACAGAGGGCCCATCGGTGATCTGGATGGCACATAAATAATCTTGTAAGTATCCATGCAACTTTGCAAATACATTCTCACTTGCTCTTTTAACATGCCTGCAGTAGCATTTTCATTCTTGGACCTGGGTTAGTTGCACCATGTGAGAGCTGAGAGGTCTTTTCAGAAATTGCAAGTGTTAAAGAAGTTATATGGTTAAACTTTGCTTATCTCTCAAAAGTAACAGACCCTGTAACGCAGATAGCCTCACATGTCACAGACTACTAAACCATGATGCAGTCAAGGAGTCCACACTTAGACGTGGACAACCCTGAGACTAAATGCTCTGTGCAGGGACTGTGCCAGGGCCTGGCCGGCATACATCATTCCACACTTACACCCTACTTGTGCGCACCAGCATGAATAGGTGGGGTTTCCACACATCTCCGCACAGAAAGACTCATCCTATCAGCTTTTCCAGGGATAACACTGCCATTCAAAGCTGGGAGATATACAAAGGGGAGATCACATGTTCATTCTCCCTCATCCAGCTTTGGTCTATCAGGGAAAGGTGCACAAAGTGCAGCCTTTTCCACATTCAATGATGCTCTGCAAGACCATCTAGCTTTGCAGAGCATCATAGCAGTCTACATGAAACAATAATGGCCAATGGTGATGAAGGGTCAAAAGGAGATTCCTCAGGATTTGTATCAACTGCTAGAGATCATAAATAAACGGGCCATTTTCCCAGGGGCAACCAGTGACCACAGCTATTCACAACTTACATAAATTAATGGCTTAGATGGGGGAAATAAGTGTCTCCCAGTTTGCAGACATCAAAAAGCTAGGCTGGAGGATGAACTGGCAGGAAGATGCAGAGATGCTTAAGTGGTGATTTGGACACTTTGAGTGAGTGGGCAAAGGCATGGCAAATGAAAAATAAGGCAGGTAAATGTGAGGTTATCCATTTTGGGAGCAAAGTCAGGGAAGCAATTTATTCTCTGAGTGGTGATAGATTGGGAAAGGGGGGCCTGCAATAAGGCTTGGCTGGCCTTGTGTATCATTTGCTGAAAGTAAGTGTGGTGGCAGTGAAGGAAATAAATGATAGAAAAACTGAAGTTGTTGGAAAAGGTCAGCAGGTCTGGCAGCATCTGTGAAGTAAAAATCAGAGTTAACGTTTTGCGTCTGGTGACCCTTCCTCAAGAAATTGTATGTTGGCCTTCATAGCCAGAGGATTCATGTGGTGCCATGCTGCAGTTGTACAGAGCCTTGGTAAGACCACACTTGGAGTATTGTGTGCAGTGTTGGTCTCCATATCTGAAGAAGACGGAATGCATTTAAGGTTTAACAAAGTGATTCCAGAGATGAATGAAGAGAGACTGGATCAATTAGGAATAAATTCACTGGAGTTTAGTAGAATGAAGGAGGATCTCTTAGAAACCTTTAAAATTCTAACAGAGCTAGACAGACGTAGGATTTCACAATGACTGGAGAGTCCAGAACCAAGGGTGAGAGTCTCAGGATACTGCATAGGCCATTTGGGACTGAGGTGAGGAGAAATTTTTTCATCCAGAGCGTGGTGAGCCTGCAGAATTCTGTGCCCCAATCAGTGATTGATGCCAAAACATTGAATTTTGTTCAAAGAGATAGATACAGTTATTAGGGCTGAAGGGAAAGAAGAAGCATGGAATGAAGACAGGAGTTGGGTACTGAAATAAAACAAGGAACAGCAGAAAAAACTGCATAAAAACAAAAATAAAACACTGTGGTGAAGATCGGTGGGTAGCCAAAGGATTAGGAAGCCTTTAAAAACAAAGATGGGACATATATTCCCCTCCCCTCCCTTCTCAGCCTTTTTCAGGGACTGTTCTCTCCAGGATACCCTGGTCCACTCCTTCACCAGTCCCAACAGTCTCCACACCCCCATGGTGCATTCCCTTGCAATCGCAGAAAGTGTAACACCTGACCATTTACTTCCTCCCTCCACACTATTACAAGGCCCTTCCAGGTAAAGCAATGATTTACCTACACTTCTCTCAATGTAGTCTACTGCATTCTGTGCTCAAATTGTGGTCTCCTCTACAATGGGGAGACAAAACACAGACTGGGTGACTGTTTTGAAAAACACCTAGGTTCTGTCCATAAAAAAGACCCTGCGTTTCTGGTTTCCTGTCACTTCGACACACCACCACGTTCTCTTGCAATGTCTCTGTCTGAGGTTCAATGCAGTGCTCCAGTGAGGCTCAGTGCAAGTTGGAAGAACAGCACCTCATTTTCTGCTTGAGAACTTTGCAGCCCTCTGGACTCAATATTGAGTTCAACACCTGTAGGGCTTAAGGTACCTTCTCCCGTGTCCTTACCCCAACCTCCACACACCAGGCCTTGTCATCACATGGGCTGCTAACATACACAACCTATTGTCCACTGCTAATGATCCCCTTTAGTAGTTATTGGTTCTCCTAGGCCGACCTTTATTATGAAGCGGAGGATGACCCCTTTCTGATAACTAAAACCAAAGCACCCAGGGAAGCTCACCTCATAATCTGTCAAAGGAAGTGTGAAAAGTAGTATAACCTGCCTTTCACTTCCCAATCGGTTATAAAGGGGAGTTTAAATGGAATGAACTCCCGCTAGTCACTCTATAATCAATGAGTAACAATTTATTTATCTAACTCTAACAGTGAACACATTAACACAACTACTAAACCAAACAATTGCCCCCTTAACTGCTATTCTCGATTAATACAAAGTTCTAATGGTATGCTGTTCCAATAGATATGAGTCCTGCTTATATAAATTAAATTGATAAAAGGAACACTTAAAACTTAGTCTCTCAAAATTGCAGTCAGGATACATCTTCCAGAATGTTCTGTGCCTCCTCCATTTTTCTTCAGTCAGAAATGCCTTTCTCTGTCGAATTCTCACGTCAGGGATATTAGCTAAGAGTGATGCTGTACCTTTAGTCAGATGATGGTTTTCTGAGAGCTTAGAGAATTCTGTAGGAGCCAGTGATTTTCTCTTTAGGGCTGCTGGTTGTTAACTCTAATGGATGACAGTTGCTCTCGCACCAATTACCAAAAACCCTCTTCTTTTATACCCTTGATGACCTACCAATTTCTTACACTAGGATTGGTGGTATGTTGTCAAAATCAATAGATTTAAATTTAGAGATAGCAGGAACTGCAGATGCTGGAGAATCTGAAGAAGGGTCTAGGCCTAAAACGTCAGCCTTCCTGCTCCTCTCTTGCTGTTTGGCCTGCTGTGTTCATCCAGCTCTACCCCCTGTTATCTCAGATCTAAATTTAATTGGTTTTTAGCCTCTAAGTGCCTGGTCTAAATTAATTGGCTGATGTTCAAACCAGTTGCTTTAGTAACGAAACAAGACTACTGCCTGGGTTGCTCACCATACAGCCTTTTCATACAAATGTTTCAACTTCAGGAAGTCTCTGAGCCTGCTGCTGCTCACAGACTTCTTTACATCTCCAAGCCAAGAAAAAGCACATCATCATTTAAAGGGACCTGTACTCTTCCCCCTATCATTTTACAACCAAGTTCTAATGTTCTGCCTTCTAACCCACAAACACTTTACCCAACTTTGCAACACCTTTTCCCATTCATTGGTCTGCCTAACTATGTTTCTGTCTCTGGGCTACATCTCCACCTTTTGTTTACTTCTCCCACCTTTTCCCACGCATTCGGTGGCATATGTACCAATCTTTTCCAAGCTACAATCAATCCTGAAAAGGGTCGCTGGACCCGAAACATTAACTCGTGCTTTCTCTCCACAGATGCTGTCAGACCTGCTGAATTTTTCCAGCAATTTAGTTCTTGTTTCTGATTTCCAGTATCTGCAGTTCTTTGGGTTTTTTTCCCTTGTTTAGGAAGCCTTTTCTATTGATAAACTCTTTAGGTTGGCTATAGTGCATGCTCGAAGCAACTTGGGTGCTGTTGATAGCACCCAGCACCTGGGGAACCAGTGATGGAGATACCGCTGTCTGAATTGTTTGACTCTCATTGTCACAGAGAAAGATAAAAAAAAGGTGCTAACAGGAGAAAATGGCATCACTGACATCCCAGATATATTTACATATGGAGGATTGGGAGATGCTACACAGATCCTCAGTTCCTTAAAAAAATCTGCATGACCACTGGTATGTGATTGGCACCCAGTTGTTCTTGGCACAAATCCTGCGCCAGCAAAATGAAGAAAATTGCACTGAGCCTTCTAGATGTGGCATCTCATCATCCTGGATCTTGCCCTGTTGCTTTTCTGCCTGGAGGCTGTACAGCAGCAGCTGCTGAAGGCTGCTCACCTTGCTGCTGCCATTGTAATCATTGTCTCCTCAATGCTGTTTTCGGATTTAAAGCAAGGACACAGGGTCTCCAGCCATGGTCATGAGCTGTCAATCTGTGGCGAAGATCAGAAAGAGAACACAGTTTTAGTGGAGGAACTCCTGAACCCTCACACCCATCAACGTTATATCCTCGGACAATGTGCTGGGAGGCTTCCCAAGAGGTCATTACCTTGTCTCCATAGGGACTATTGATCTATGTTACCTAAGCAACATGTGTACCCATGTGTCGCTCAGTCAAAACTTTCATGCTACATTAAGAGAGTAGAATTCTGTCAGAAAACTAACACAATGGAGTTGGCACAGTGGTTCAGTGTTTAGCACTGCTGCATCACAGTGCCATAGGTGACTGTGTGGAGTTTGCACATTCTCCTCGTGTCTGCATGGGTTTCTTCTGGGTAATCCTCAGTCCAAAGATGTGCAGGTTACAGTGGATTGACCATCCTAAATTGCCCGTGGTGTCCGGGATGTGCAGGATAGGTGGGTTAGCCATGGAAAATGCAGAATTACAGGGATAAGGTAGGCGGGTGGGTTTGTTTGGGATGCTGTTTGGAGGGTCAGTGTATACTCAATGGGCTGAAGGCCTGCTTCCAAACTGTAGGATTTCTATGATTCTAACGTTTCTATAGGCACCTCCCTCCACCACCACCAAACGAAAGATACCAATGCATATCACAGAGCGAGTGGAGTCTCAGGGATTAATGTGGCAGAGTTGTGCTTTTCTCTGGAAGAACATGCTATGTGTTTTAACTAGGTTCTGGTCGTTCAGATGAGATTCTTACTAGGCATCAGTGAGTTGCCTATTAAGAGGGATCATTGACGACCTTATTAATCACATATCCCACCTCATCGATGTGCAGCTTGCTATCCTACTGAGCAAACTAGATATTGAGAATTCTTGACATGGAACTCACAGCTAGTACTGAAATAACTCCACAGAGGCCGGTATCCTGTCACCAAGTCACCCTTTATTTACATGTGGAGGGTCCTTGACACTGACCCATCTCCCTCAGAGCCAGCTCTCGGAGTGAACAGAACCTCTGACCCTCCTGTTCTTATCTGTCAGCCAAGACCTCCTGATTGGACCAGGTTAACAGCCCCAATCAGGGGACTCATATTCTATGTGGTCTACTTGGTTGACCTTGTTACAATCACAACAGGTCCCTGGTGACATCAGCTCGCTGTTGGCTGTGAAGAATGTCCATGATGGTCACTACACAATACTATCTCAGGGCACCAGCCACACTCTTGTCCACAGCAGTTGGCATTTGATAATTGCCAAACCCCTAGGATCCTCGTGACATCTCTCTTGTACATTAGTAGACTACTCAGGAAGTACAGAGCTGGGTTACAGAGTGCACTGGCAACTAACATTGAAAGCCTGGCAGCCTTGTAGTAAAGTCAAAGTGAGTGAGTGCCAAGGAATGAAGCTAAGAGTCATGAGGCACAGCCTGTGCTGATATATGAGATGTGTGTATGTCCCTACATACAAAGTGACTTGGTAGAAGTAGACAAGTTGTGATGACCCTGACCTCTAACATTGCCTGCTGAAGGATCAAGGTGCTGTGTGAGATTGTCTAGGAGCAACCAAATGATGTGGCAAGGTTAGGGTCTTCCCAATACCCATTCGCATCAACAAAAGCTGAAGGAAGTTGCTGGATATGGGGATTCCAGGAACATTGTGCCACTTACATATGGAAAACAATGATTGAGCAGCAGCCAGCAGGTACGACACACTTGCAATTCCCAGACTGTAGGTTGGAAATATACATTAGCACTAACAGAGAGGCAGGCTGCTTGTCACAGTGTCACTGTACAGCACCGTTCTGTATCAACGCCACCCTAGCAGCATGTGCTGGCAGTTTAGATGACAAACACACCGCATGTGCTTCAAGCAAAATAGCCACATCTCAAAAGCCGAAGGCAATTTTTCCATAGTGGGGTCAAGGAGGCCTATGGTGAGTCAGGGGATATGTTCCCTCCCAGTGTTTTCTTCTTCTGACCTTACAAAGTCGACGTCCAAGATCTGCGTATGACAAAAAAATTCCAAAACCGGAAATCAAAGTTGGAAATGACATGAGAGAATCCTCAGAGTAGTTGTGGGAAAGTTTGTTCAGGGTGCAGTCAAACTTCATCCAGAGTGCTGCATTTTCCTAATGTTCTCACTATTACCCATGTTGCTGCAGGGGAGTATGGGGAAAGATTTGGCCCCATACAAATGCAGTTTGTTGTTGTTTGTTGTATCAAAGGTGGAGTGCATGGTGGCAGAATCACCAAGAACATTGGGATTCATCTATACAAGATGAATAGCTGTGGCTAACATTAGAATTGAACTGACACAGAACATTGTCATGAAATTCAACAAGGCTACATGTATCTGGGAGTGAAGACAGTGATGTATCTGGTCGCTCATGTGACTCTTGCAAATCATTCAGTTTTTCTGCCTGTGATTTATTATGTCATCAGAGTCCTTGGTCAGATTATGACATGGCAATCACACTAGATGCCCATTATTCACAAGCACCTTTCACCAAGGTCTGAATCAAAGGGCATTTCTGAGGATTCGAAATGTTGCAAAGCTGATATGACTGACTTAAAATTGGTCCAGCTACAGCTATTTACCCCAGGCACAGAGCTAGTTGCTTCACTATAAAGTTTCCAAGTCTCTAACTTCACTTTCTTTAACACAACTTTGAGATGGATAAGTAATTTTACTTCTGAAGTAACCCAGTGAGACAGGGTTAATTAGTAATTTTGTAGCAAAAGATCCACTGGGAAATGGGGATTATAACACAACTAGATTCCACATTGTTTGAAAGCAACAGACTACTATTGCACACAACAATATTAAACTTAAACACAATGACGTAGGTATGATAGAGAGCTGGTTACAGCAGTTTGGGTAATTAGTTAAAATGAGTGGTAAATAAACAGTGGGAAACATTTGAAGAAACAGTTCAAAATGTTCGACAAAATACAATCCATTGATAACCAAAATTTAGTGAGAAAGATCTTGCCAAAGTAGTTAAGGATGAGATTCGATTAAACAGGCTTAAAATGTCACAAAAAAATGGTGCTATGTAAAAGATTTGGGAGTGTTTCAGAACCAACAAAAAGTTGATTAAAAAGAAAAGAATAGCATATGAGATTTTTTTTTCAACAGGGATTAATTTGACTGTGAGTTCCTGATTTGGGATTGAACACTTGACCTGGAGGAAACTGGTGTCATAGAAAATACATCATCATGAATCTGCTCTGCACTTTTCACTGTAAATCAGCAGCACACTGTACGTATAGAACTATCACACCAACAACAAGGAGAGCCACTGTGTCTAGCTGCAAACCGTTTCTTAACGAATGGGCACAGAGATGAAAGGAAACATTTAAACGGTAGCAATTACATGTTATTGTGCCGAAATCCACAGCTTCAGGAAATTAAGAGGCAACATTGTTTCTTTTTGTGCATTAACAGCAAGTTGGAGTGGATGCAAATGCATTAGTATAGTGCCTGGAATTGGATCCAGAAGTCACACATTGACCTTAGTTTAAGAATAAGTCTTTGTGGTTGCTGATGGCACCTCATGCACAATAACAACGAGTGGTTCTACACACTGAGAAGGATAGCAGCCCCTTAGCTCTAGCAGTTTTGGTGTAATGTGTGCCAGGTTTGCTTGGAGCATTAATGCCACTTTAACCTGTGCTAACTACCATGTTGTGGAGGGCATTTGTGAGAATGTTGTGTGACTGTTTTGGGAACAGGCTGAGTAAGCAGGCCATGTTGTTTGTCAGCTTCTAATTCTGATTTGGTGGCTGGGCTGCCATTTTTGACCCTGCCTCTCTAGTTAAGGCCCTGTCTTGAACACAGACATCAGGTCATGTGGCCAGCCATCACCAGGGAGCTGCTTAGCTGCTTTGACAACCTATTTGCTTTTGCAGTAGTCAGTAGAAGTGCTGGCTGTTGAGGAAGTTGTGAAAATTTGTCTTGTCTGCAGGGAAGCCGTGATGGATGTGGGGAAGACATGGTATGCTTCTTAAAGGTCTCTGAGCACACCCCTTACTTCTACTCACCACAGCTATAGTTGCAATTCAAATTGGGCTATGACCTCAGGGAGTTGGGGCAGAAGTGGCAGAGAAGGCAAGCTGTTCAGAGAGGGAGAGTGGGGAAGTCTTTCAGTGTCACACACCCAGGGGTTTCCTTTCAGTGCATCCTCAACCAGGGCCAATATGTCCATTGGCTGCATTTCACCAAGGCGTGGTCAGAAAACTGTTCCATACCTTGGAACTACACCTGCAGCCTCAGAGCAGAGCGAAGGCAGTATAATTGTTAAGGCAATGTCTCACTGCGTATCACTGCCACTGGCAGGAGGTAGAGGCTCTGTGCACCATGAAATGGGGCCTTCAGTGTCCTCTCCCTATCCCAGTCGAAAAGTTAAGTCGGTGCTTCCTTTGGAACCAGGAATTATAGACCAGGTAGAAAAATGGTAAATCTGAACAGGAACACTTTATTAATAGACAATGTTCACAACTCCACTATTGGTCTAGACCAGATGCAAGCTCTGCTCCCTCCAGGTCATCTGATCAGCTGGCTTAAAGGTCCACATACATATCACCATCATCTGTGCAATGTTTCTACATGGGTGGTGAATACGCACAGCCATGTCACTCACTGTGGTTAGCTGTCTTTGGAAAGCTGTTGTTGGCCAGCTCATCCAGGAAGGGAGAGGGAAATATGTCGGTTGAACATGGTACAATTTGTTTGGGCTGAAAGGTTGGCAATGTCTGCAAATTGTGAGTGTGGGGTTTCCAGCAATGATACTTGCCAGAGGGTGTAGGGAAAGCATGTAGATGTGAGGTATGAGCTGTATTTGGTATAGATTGCTGATGGGTGGGTAAAGGGGCTGGGGTACATGGAGCAGGGCTGTGGAGTTATTGGTGAAGTTGTTGCATTGCACATGCAAGAAATTCACTTAAAAGTCATTTTCAGATAGCAGAGCAGCTCCCAGGTGGGTCTGGAAGCCAGCAAAAACTTGGAAAGAGCAAGCCAGATAGCCTTTGGTGCTTCCTTTCCCTGGCCCAATCAATGAGCTGTGTGAAAAGATTCCCTACAGTGTGGAAACAGGTTATTCAGTCCATCAAGTCCACCCTGACTGCCCAAAGAACATCCCACCCAGACTCACCACCACCCCTACCCTATTCCTGTAAACCTTCATTTCCCATGGAAAATTCACCTAACATACACACCCCTGGACACTATGGGCAATTTAGCACATCAATCCACCTAACTTGCTCATCTTTGGACTGTGGGAGGAGACCAGAGCACCCAGAGGAAACTCACACAGACAGAGGGAGAATGTGCAAACCCCACACAGACAGTTGCCTGAGGGTGGAATTGATCCCAGATCCTTAGCACTGTTAGGTAGCAGTGCTAACCACTGAGCCACCATGCTGCCCAAGCTGTGTGTTTGAAAACTGTGGGCCAGATTATTCATTTGGCAGAGTTGCCCTCCAGCCTCATGGCCGTAGAAGCCGTGAGCCTTGTTAATTTCTAAATTCTCCACAGGTTTTAGTAAGCACCTTCATTTTGAGGTGCCCTTGCTTTTTCACTTCAGCAGCACGTGCTTCCCCAGTGGCCCTGCAGGTCTCTCAATGCTGTGAGCCTTCTCATTGGTTCTACTTCTGACAATGTGTCCATCTTCAATAATTAGTCACCGACCATAGCGGCCGCCAGCTCGGAGCTCAGTCCTTCTGAAGCTGCATTTGCAAGCACCTCAAAAAACATCCACTGGCTCGGCATTTACTTAAACTTCTGACGCTGTGCCACTGGAAAATCTGCCTCCACATTCTGTAAAGCAATATTTGACATGCAGATCTTCGAAGAATAACTCACTGGAATAATAAAAGGGAATTGTTTTTAAAAGGATGGGGGAAGACGAGTGATAAAAGTTTGGAGAAATTCTTACGGACTGCCAATGTTCACCAACTCAAAAATATTCCCATTATTTCCTCAGAATACTAAGCAGACTGGTGTGATATTTTAATCATGGGTCGCAGGCACATTTTTAACCAAAGATCTGAAATATCCAGACATGGTTTTGAAATGAGGATAAATCTCTCTTGACCACATACAATTTTACAAATAGGGAAAAAAGGAAGGAGTGGGCTTCAATTCAATGTGTAACGACTCCAAGTCCCATTAACAAATGGAACACAGACACTCTGTACAACTTACTATTTATTTGAATTTTCTTTTTCCAGATCACCCATTTAACATTCCTGTTGGGTAGAAATGTGAGCACTCAGCCCAGTGTGGGTAATGAGAATGCCAACCAGAATTAAACTCACTTCCAGGTTTGATTCAAAATGATCGACATTAGTTTATCAAGGTTAGCAACACCTTTCAAATGACCTTTACATTTTCCAGTTAGATTTCAGTCCTTGTTAAAATACATTTTTTTCCTTTTCAGTTAATGTCTCTCTGCTACAAAAAGATGTGCTAAAGCTCTACACTGAAAGGGTGAGTCATCCACACTCAACCCGCTGCAGAATTATATCTCATTTTGCTCCTTAAAGTAGAAAATCTAATTCATTTGGGACTTGTAGCTAAAGCTAACGTTGTTAATAAGTAATGGATGGTGCACTGAGGTTGTCATGACCATGAAGTGCTATCCCACACATAGTTCCTGACCTGAAATGATGAATTTAATTATCTTGAAATGTGAAAAACAATGTAAAATCCGCTCATATTGTTATCTCATATGGTTAGCAGGCAGGTTGGCTGAATTGAAGGATTGGCCTTCTCCAGGAACAACATCAAAAAACATTATCTGTCATTTTGCATTGTGGTGTGGGATCTTGCTGTGTGCAACATTCCTAAATTCCACTTAATGCTCCTATTTAGATGCAAGGATATGTGGTTGTGTCGCAGTTTGGATGATGGCCTGCAGGCCTTGTTCAAGGCTAAATCCTATCATTGAAGAGGAAAATGTGGAGGCACCGTGGGCTAAAAGACCTGATCATGCTTAATAACTAAATTTCAAAGGGGATATTAATTACAAGAGTGACAGGATTTCAGAAGTACATTGTCAACTGTAAGGTATTTTGGGATCCCATGGTCATAGATTCCCTACAGTGTGGAAGCAGGCCCTTTGACCCAACAAGTCCACACCAACCCTCAGAGCACCTGCCCAAACCCATCCCCCAATAACCCACCTAATCTACACATCCCTGGACACTACAGGCAATTTAGCATGACTAGCCCACCTAACCTGCACATCTTTGGACTGTGGGAGGAAACCGGAGCAAGCCCACGCAGACATGGGGAGAACGTACAAACTCTACACTGACAGTGGCCCAAGGGTGGAATCAAACCTGGGTCCCTGGTGCTGTGAGGCAGCAGTGCTAACCACTGTGCCACTGTGTTGCCCTTAAGGTGATGAAGGATGCTATATAAATGCAATTTATTTCTTTCCAGTTAGGTGGGATATTGCCTGTGGGTCCACACTTAGCAAAGTGAACAATTTCATTATACTTCAAAGGAAACTTTTCAACAAATAAATGTAAACATAGACTTAAAAACATTTTCAAAAGCATTACAATTATGATTAATTTCATCTTAGTTCCCTCCTCTTTGGGAAAACTTGCATTCTGGGAAGGAGAACTCTACTGTCTTGATCTCCTGAGAAACCTTGTTGCTGTTCACACAATCTAATTTTGATTGCATTGGGGCCTGTTCTGGGATCATGTGTCCCCAGGTCTGCCATTCCAAAAGCTCACTGGCTCACAGAATTTGGAACGTCATGTGGTTCAGCCACAGGAAGGCGTAACTTTGTGAGCTCCTGCCTATCAAAATAAAGTCAAAGTTTAGAAAAATCAGTCAAAGGCTATGTGGCTCCAAGATGTCACCCTGTTGTTAAGTATCAGTTCAAGGCATTTGGCATATGTCCTCATCAAACCTACACCCGATCCCCAGCACCAATTCAAAATGCTGAAGAGAAAGACACATACATCCCAGAATATTTAAAAGAATGTGAGTTCAGGGAGTGACGTGCTGGGATGCAGGGTGAAGACCAAGGAGTGGCACTAAGTAAATTATTTATCTTGTGTTCTAGTCTTAACAGTAAAAGGAAGGTCTTCAATTTGTGTTTCTGTCTCCACTGAATTCCTTCCTTACTTCCTTAAAAAAATTCCTTGTTCAATATTAGATTGATACTTAACTTCTTAAAAAATAATAATAATTTTAAGTAAAAAAGTCATTACAATAAAGTGTAAAGCCCAGCCAATTTACAGTAGTCAATCTATGCATTAAAACAATAGTTTATGGCAGGATGGGTGACGTGTTGCTGCAGCAACAAATGGAAGTTGCTGGACACCAAAGTGATCCAAAACGAACACATCAGGAGCAAGTATTTGCAGTTTGAGGAGCTTTGGATCTGAGCTGAGGAGCTAGAGTTTAAGCTGTAGCCATTGTGCCACATCAGTGAAGAGAAACATTACCTGGGTCAGGAGGCAGTCACACCCTTCAGAATATGTAATTCAAAATTGGTCCATGATTAGGGTCATGTGCCTGCAGGTGAAGCAGGTATGAGGTCCAATGGGGTTGTATTTGAGGAACCTCAGCCCCTGCAATGCCCAGCAGTTATGAGGTTCTTGCAAGCTGTGCAGACAAAAGTGGTCACCACAAGGAGGATGACCAAATTGGCCGTTTTGTACAGAGAGCCATTCAAGTAGGGGAAGGAAGTAGGAACATCGTAGTGATAATGGACACTATCATTCGGGGGAATAGATTCTGTTCTCTGTAGCCGTGAGCAGGAGTCCTGAAAGCTGTGTTGCCTGCCTGGTGCCAAGGGTGAGAACATCTCCTCAGTGCTGGAGAAGATCTTTGAGTAAGAGGTAGAGATCCATATTTCTTCAGCCACATTGGTACCAACAACATTGATAGGACTAGAAAGGATTTTGTCTTCTGCTGATGTGACTTCAACTTCAGCAGTGACAGAAGGGAGATCTGAATCAGCACATTTTGTCAGAAAATTGCAAAACTAACTTTCATAGTGCAGGTAGGTCATCATTGAGCTCCTTTTTCAAGTTGCTTGTGCTGCTTTAAAACAATAGAAAGGCCGGTGCTGAGCTGTGTAAGGTCTACTATGCTACAAGGCATTATGGTAGTGTGAAAGTGATGAATACGTCTGTGATTATTCCGCTGTGGTGAGAAAGCTGACATGTGGAAAAACAACTGAAAAAGTACTGAACTATAATCTTTCCAGTATCCAGTATCATGAGTATTTTGGTTACATTAAATCCAAGTCTTCTCTTCCCTTTGGGAATTGATGTCTCAAATTAGGGTGCAACCACATGTTTCCTTCTGGTTTTGAGATATTTCAGTTTTGAGAAAGGGTCTAGCGTTTACTTTTGGGTTTTCTATTGAGATAGCCAGAAAATCTGGGAAGCAATCACAGCAAAACTATTATCCAAACTCAGTACCCATGACTTACATATATTCAACTATCAACGTAGGGCTAGGTCAGAAATCACACAACACCAGGTTATAGTTGAACAGGTTTATTTGAAAACACAAGCTTTCAGAGCCTCACTCCTTCTTCACTGGCATCTCCACAACATAGGGTTAAAGAATGTAAGTACCAAAAATTGAAAGGTGCTCAAAGGACATTGTTGCAGGCAGATTTCTGGCTTGTAATTTGTACAGTACAATATTATATAGGTGGGATATTGCCTATGGGTCCACACTTAGCAAAGTGAACAATTTCATTATACTTCAAAGGAAACTTTTCAACAAATAAATGTAAACATAGACTTAAAAACATTTTCAAAAGCATGGCAATTATGATTAATTTCATCTTAGTTCCCTCCTCTTTGAGAAAACTTGCATTCTGGGAAGGAGAACTCTACTGTCTTGTCTGGATAGGTTTGAAAATGTTAAAAAACTTGATTGGGTGCAATAAGCATCACACACTTTGAAAATGTCATGAAGGCTTAGAGGGAGAGTAAAGTAGGATCTTGTGGGAGACAGGCCAAATTATACTAATTTATAGCCTATTTAATTGAAGCCTATTTTGTAACCAGTAAGTAGCTGCAGAGTTGCAGAAACTACATCCTGTTTACCCTGTCAGACTCTTCCTATTAGACCAGAAAGTATCTAGCCACACACACTCTAGACCATATATGGTGCTACAGAACTCAACACACAGAGGTTACAGCACACATAACATGGTGATCAATGTGAGATCTGAGGATTTAATTTGACAACCCCAGTTGTAAAAATGCATCTGTGCTGGTAACGCAAAGGATTTTAAGGAATATTGCTGATTACTGAAGGCAGTGAATCATTAAAAAAAATCCTTGTGGCAACGCTCAATATGGAAGAATATTCAAAGAATGATACAGAAAGCTTTTGAAACCTGATAAGAGAGATACACAAGAACATAAGAGGTCTGCAGCTCCAAGGCAGAGGTACAGGTTCCACTGTGAACTTGTGGTCTGTGGGAACAGTGATGGACATCAGCCAGTAAGTGAACAGACATCAGAGACTGCATGGGTCAATGCTAAAAAAAATATTGGTACAAAGGGACAACTTTAAACTACATAGTAATTCAAGCTGAAAAGACAAGAATATTTTGAAAAAGTTGCAGTTGGTTTGGACATCGCTGCCAAAGCATAAGCATTCCCTAATGCACAGCTAGGAATCAATAGGACCAAGAGAAAAGCTTGAATAATATGGGATTTGAGTAGATAAACATTGGTCAATTGAAAGAAGTGAACAATTCTGAGCTAGTATTAAAACTTTTTGCAGGAGACTCCATTACGGCTGCAAAAGGTGGGAAATCCCTGTAACAGATACAAAAGGCAGGAATCTGCATTAAGCCCTCAAAACATAAATAAGCCACCATTAAAACTGTGCAGGAATCCAACGCTATTACCTTGTCGAGCAGGTAAATCCTTCAGGTTAACAGCAAAGTGTAGGCGAACTTGCCTTATTGCAAAACAAAATGATTTAAAGATGATAAAATATCTAATCATGTTAAGAAAACATGGCATTAGAAATGGTATTGCCAGGAAACTTTAATTTCAGAGGTGGACCAATAGAACATAAATTAGACATCCTAAAGTTAAATAATTCTTGAGATATAGAATATCTTCTAAATTAGATGCTAAGTCAGAAGCTGACCAAGTAAATTGACTTTTTCACTCAATGTGGAGTATAGCAGATGATATTATTGCATGTCAAGGGATAAATTAACAAAAAACTACCAACTATTTAAGTCTAAAGAGAACATATTTGTGGAGTATAGTGTAAGTTACAGATTAACTTTACAAATTCAGACAAAGACTTGAGTAGAAAAGATATAGTGCTAAGTGTAATTATATATATATGTGTAACAATCGTAGGTATCAGGAAAAAGCTTGAGGGAAATGTTGCATATAGGTCTGGAAGATCTGAAACATTTAATAATTAGTTCATGCACTAACTGCCCCCCACTTTCTTGATGTACTGAGGACTTGGTGGCAGGGTAAAGCAGGATTTTGTGGGAGTCCAATGTAAGACTAAGCCTTTGTAGATGTGTCTAGCCCATTTTTAAAACCGTATATAATTGCAGTGATGTGATAAACTACAAGACTCCTCATTATGCTGAAGATGGCTGCCCTTGCGTGCACAGCACCACAGAAGCCCCTGAAGAACACAACACTTAGAAGATGTAGACAGCAGCAAAC
The DNA here is from genome assembly GCA_024137785.1 of Ginglymostoma cirratum. Lineage (NCBI taxonomy): Eukaryota > Metazoa > Chordata > Chondrichthyes > Orectolobiformes > Ginglymostomatidae > Ginglymostoma > Ginglymostoma cirratum. The sequence continues at coordinate 21,081,410 of JAHRHZ010000022.1, forward strand.
AGAATGCGCATTGGAAACTGAGATGCATTTTTCTCAAGTTATGAGCTCACTTTAGTATTTTTACTACCAGAATACAGCAATTGATGGAATTTTCTGAGGTTTTGAAGTGCTGTAGTGCACTCTGTTGTGATACATTGTGACTAAGTGACTTTCTCCACTGCTGGCTATTGACAGATTGCTGAAATGCTATCAACATTTACCAAATCACTTTCCCAATGTAGGTGAGGTAGACTACCCCACAATAGTACAGAGATGCTTCAGTGATGAGGCGGAGCCAATGGGCTGGCTCCCTTTCTCAGCAATGCCCTGAAACCATTCAAGGACTAGGTTGAAGCTTTAGTGTCTAACTTGCTCGGTGTCTCTCGGTTTCTGGGTTAATGGGTGATGCAAATAGAAATCCGGAGTGAAGGATTCACAACAAGCTTTTGGGTTCACAGTGAATGGCAGATCTGAACAATTATCACCAGATGTGGCAGGAAAATATGGGCGAGACTTTGCAACCGCCTATGAGCTGTCAAGAAGTAATTGCGTGACAGGTATGAATTGTCTGAAAGCAGCTTTCACAACAGAATGTTCAAACTGGGGACTTATAACTGTCGTGTAATTTGAAGAATTTTGCAGTGGTCTTCAAATGTGCGATCTTAAAGAGATTGACATGGCCATGGTGCACATAAATGTGACATTGTGGGGCGCATTTCTCCCTTGGAATGAAGCATTGTCAGAGCAGCAACGAAACAATCTGAAACTTTGCAGCAAAGACGAGGGAAAGAAATCTTAAACTTGAAGGAGATCAGCTGTTATATACTCTCCATATCTTTGATACAGTTTGGGTTTGCTCCATAATGACTGCTTGGAGAAGCTGAGATGAACAGGCTGGAAGTGAAGTGTTAGAACATGGAGCTAACTCTGAGTGCTTGAAGGGGAGAAAAGAACTTCTGAACACCACTAGGATTGGGCAGAAGTACAAATATTTATCATTCCCAGGCCATGCTTGGTACTCTGGTTATAAATTGTTGATATTATCAACAGTTATTAGACTATGTATATTAGCTATTATAGTGCATCAATTAATTGTTAGTAAGTTAATATTGATAATCATATTTTAGACTTAATCAATAGAGTGATTAAAGAAATAGCAGTTCTCTCAGCTTATTTTAATTAACTATATGATCAGGCCAGACAGGACTTACCTTGCCTTGCAGTGATTTTTGAATCTGCACATGCATTGGGGCTGGTGGGCTAAGGACAAGTTGCATGTGGGATGTAATTTATATCTACTATTTATTATCCAGTGGCCACCCTACTGCAAACACATACTGTAGCTGCTGGAGAGGATCGAGTGATGTGATAGTTTGCAATGCTTTCATCACCTGAAACTATACTCAATCTAGGGCCAATAGGATAGAGGCTTCTTAGCCCTGCCAAATGCCCTCCCTGAACAATTGCCCAATGGATTGAAGCGATTAATGCACAACATCAGCACATGAAATCCAGTCAGTACATTACTCTAAGACCAATTGCATTTATTTGTCACATTTGATGTAATAAAACATCTTCAAGGTGCTTCCAGGATTTGGTATCAAACTAAATCTGATATTGTGACACACAAGGAGATATTCAGATGGGTGGCTGAAGCCACTGTCAAAGAGGTAGATATTAGGAGCTGTCTTAAAGGATGAGAGAGAGAGAGAGAGAGGTGGGGAGATTTACAAAGGGAATTCTAGGGTTTAGGGTCTGAATTAACTTCAAGGGGCCAGTATCCCGTTGCCCTTTATTTACACATGAGCTGTCCTTGACTTTACTATTGCCTCTGCAGAGTCGGATATCAGAATTGCAGTATCTCATGGAATCATAGTCATAGAGTTATACAGCATGGAAACAGGCCCTTCGGTCCAACTTGTCCATACTGACTAGATATCCTATATAAATCTAGTCCCATTTGACGGTATTTGGCCCATATCCCTCTAAACCCTTCCTATTCATATATCCATCCAGATTCCTTTTAAATGTTGTAATTGTACCAGCCTCCACCACTTCCTCTGGCAGCTCATTCCATACATGCACCACCTTCTGTGTGAAAAAGTTGCTCCTTAGGTCCTTTTTATATCTTTCCCCTCTCACCTTAAGCCTAAGCCCTGTAGTTTTGGACTCCCCCACCCTGGAGAAAAGACCTTGCCTATGTACCCTATCCATTCCCCTCATGATCTTATAAACCTCTATAAGGTCACCCCTCAGTTTCTGGTGCTCCAGGGAAAATAGCCCCAGTTTGTTCAGCCTATCCCTATAGCTCAAACCCTCCTACCCTTGCAACATCCTTGTAAATCTTATCTGAACTCTTTCTAGATTCACAACATCCTTCATATAGCAGTAAGACCAGAATTGCACATAATACTCCAAAAGTGGCCTGACCAGTGTCCTGTACATTTGCAACATGACCTCCCAACTCCTATACTCAACGCATTAATCAATAAAGACAAGCGTACCAAATGCCTCCTGGCACTCCCATTTTTATCTGTCAGTCAGTGCTCCCTGATTGGACTAGATTAACAGCCCCAGTAAGGAAACTCATATTGTATGAGGTCTAGTTGACTGACCTCATTACAATCACTACAGGATCAAAGTAACTTGAAGGTACAACTAGAAAGTGAGAGAAATGCAGAGTTTGCTTGACACAACTGTAGTGGAATTTAAATAAAAATGACATTTTAAACTCAAAAATTTCCCAAACCAAGAATCAAAATAGGTCAGCCAGAAGATGCTAGAATAAAACCTAATTGGAGACAGAATAGGCAAAGTGGAGATTTGGGTCATTTATGATTCTTGTAAGTTGGAAGACAGAAGCTAGCAAGTCGAACTTTACAGCGGTCAGTTCTGTGTTGATAACTGCACATTTTGGAGGTTTCAAAGGAAGAGGATTAGGTGTAAGATTGAAAATGTTAAGGAGGGGAGAATGAACTTTTTCTATGTTTTCGATGATAAGGGAGTCTGAAGCATGTCTCAGGATCGTACAGTCTTTCAGGTCAGAAAGTGAAACGAAGACCCTAGCTATTGTCTAAAGTTCACATTCAAAATTCCATGGCACTATTTTGAAAATTAAAAGAAAAGGAAGTTCTCTTCTGCGCTTTGACCAATATTTATCTCTAAACAAAAACACCACAAAAACAGATTATCTGGTCATTACCATATTGCTGTTTATGAGAGCTTGCTGTGTACACATTGGCTGCCATGTTCCATACATTACGACAGTGGCTATGCTTCCAAAGTAGTTCATTAACTATAAAGAGCGATGAGATGGCCAGTGAAAGGTGCTATGTAAGTGCAAATCTTTCCTTCTTTCAAAGGAGGCTGGAGAAGGGATTGGAAGAGTGAAGAAGTGGAGATAATGATACAGGTTAAAGATAGTGGCTATATTCTCCCTGTTAAGTAGTTACTCATTACATACTGTGTCTGCGGGATCTTTGCTGTGTGCAAAACAGCTGCCGCCTTTATCATTATACTTTAAAGGAAGCTGTTTGCACTCTGAGACATGGTTGACAGACAGAAAGGTCCAACATCAACGTGTATTCTGAACCAAAAACCAAAATGAACCAGAAACCTATAGAAATCTTCAGCTCCAGAACACAACCATGGTACCATCATACCCACTTCTTGTCCTGTCCTTACATGGAAAGGCACAGACCTTCTTAATTTCCTGGAGATGAGGAGATCCTTTAAAGACACAATGTGGATTTTCTACCAAAGCCGAGTCTATTGGCTGTCAAATATGATTTTTAGAATGTTGTACACGTGACCTTAGATTAACATGAAATCACCCGTGACAAAGGTTGATGAGTGATAGCATGAATAAAGTTTATAATTGCTTAGTAATGCAGTCAATACTAATTAGCTGTGCAGAATGAATGAATACTCACAGTATATATTGGCCTTTTGGGTATCTGTTTCCAATGCAATAATATTAGACTCCCAATGCTTTGGCCTTAGACATCTAATAGGTTTATATGGATATTATTTGATATCTTTTATTATAAAATAAATCTTAAGTAATGACTTTTGTCTAATAATAGCATTCGGTTATACTTGGGAATGTACCTTGTTGCTGTTGTTTGTCCTTTAAATCAAAGGTGACCACATTCATCATCTGGAGGGTTTGGTAGAGTTTTGATTGGTACATAGGTGACCGCGATGTCAATTTGTTCCTGCTAGTTCAAAGGCGAATGGGGCTAGATACTACAGGTGATTGCGCTTTGGATGAGTTGCTGACTTGGGATTTGATCTTCTATCTACCTCTGATCGCTGTTTGCTTTTAATGGAGGCCGCACTATTTTTGTTTGGGTGCACCAATTGTAGCAATCCTGAGTGAGCTTCTCCCAGGGCTCAAAATCTATATCAAAACTCCAAAGAATAACCTTCAGTGAACTTATAGTGCTGTCTTTGACTGCCACGTGAGTACACCATCTATAGAAGATGCACTTTGGTAAGTGAGTGTCAGGCAGTCTGGCTAAGTGACCGGTCCAGCTCAGCTGTGACTGTCTCAATACTGTGTGGATGGATGATCTGCCAATTCAGGTGAAAGGCTCAGTGTCTGGGATTTAATCCTGATCATCTGTTTTTAAGAAACCACTGAAAGTAGATCATGTGAAAGTGATTGAGCTTCTTGGCATGATGCTGATACATTGTTCAAGTCTCACATGCATAGAACAGAGTGTGTAGGACTGTTTCTGTACAGACTTTCAGTTTTGTGGGCTGAATTAGTCTTTTTCATTCCCAGACTGATACTCAAAGTCTGCTGATAGTCTTCTCGTGTCTTGTCATTGATATTGACAGGTCAAGAGATTGTGCTGCTGAGATAAGTGAATGTATCCACTCCTGACATGTTCTGGTCATGGACTGAACCCTTGGGCTTGAGATAGAGCTTTCTTAGAGCAGTCTACGATACAAAACGTCAATTTTCTCCATGCTGATCGCAGGGTCAAAGTTGTCGAATGAATTAGCGAAAATTTCTATGCAGGTCCAGCAACGCTATATTAGCTCATTCTTCTGGACTTGAAATATGCCTACAGGTTTATTGATCTTCTGTTGGATCTTCATTTCATCGATCTTCATTTCATCATTCTTCATTTGGATGCTCAGTTTGAAGGAACATCAGCAGAAAATTAAAGGATGGTTTCCTTTGTTCTCTGTACAGAACAAAATAATCGGCAATTACTTCATAAATTAGTTACACAAAGATCACTAAAGATCTTTTTTTGACCTTCTCATTGACTATAGCAAAGCCTCTCACCATTTTAGATGGAGTTTTTGTGATGTCTAAACGTACAACATTTGTGTTGTTCAATTATTTTGGATTACAGGATGAGTATCCTGTATCTGCATGTTCAAGAACCAGAAAGACCTAAAAACCGAAGGTCTTTTTGAAAGTGGACCCGACCAGATCTGAATAGACTTGCAGACATGTTGATTTCAGGGTCTTTGGGAGAAGCTTCACTTGGACCGAATGGATCTGAATGAACCTTAAAGTGCAATTTTTTTTTCCCAAAAGGCTCGAACTCAGCGTGTCTACATGTCCAATTTGGGCAAAACATAACTTTCTTCCAAAGTGCTCAAACAGAACTGAACAGACCTAAATAGTAAGTGTAGTGATAAATGGACACCAAGATAATAAGTGTAGGGACGCTGAAAACTATAGTTTGCAGAGACGTCTGGTTTTAGATAATGTGAATCCTTTCTCCAACAGACTAGGGTACAATGAGTTCAAGAGTTAAACTAATGTTTTGCTTTTGGTTGTGAGATGATAAGTAAAAGATCTGGAAGGTAAGGTAAGCATATCCAAAAACTGAAAATATCCTTCATCTGAAAAACAATTGATCCTGAGGCTTTCGGATAAAGGATTCCTGACCTGTACCGTGGAGAAAGCAAATGCTATTAGTACATGATAAGCCTTGAAACTCCATCCTAGCTATCTCTAGGATAGAACAATCCATTATGTTCAGCCAAAAAATAGTCAGTGGTGACCAGTCATTCTTTCATACATTGAGTCAGGAGTTTATGGGTTCAAGCACTTCACTAGAGCTTATTTTGAAAATTTAAAGCTGCCACTCCAATGAAACAGGAGACCTGCATTATTTAAAGGTCCATCTTTCAGATGAGATGTTAAACTAAGGCTACCTCTGTTCTCTCAGATAGTCATACAAGATCCTACAGCATTAACCTGAAGAAGAGAAAGAGTATTCGTCTCATTGACTTGGTCAACATTCATTCCTCAATGAATATCACCTGAACAGATTATCTGGTCATTATGACATTGCTGTCTGGGGACCATGCTGTGCACAAGTTAGGTCTATTAAGACAACGGTGTTGTCTAGATCCTCCTTAAAACAATTTAGACAACTCCAACCAGAATGTTATGAATGAATTTGCCCAGGTGTCTCACAATACCGGAGTGGTAAAATCACTAGAAACACAGGCCGTTACCGATGCAAAACAGTCCCAACTTTGTTAGGAAAACAGTTACAATAGCTTTTACTACAAAACAACACAATCTCTAATCCTATTCAGCCCCTTAAGTTTACAATACTTCCCGAGTATCTTTGTAGATTTGCATAGCGACACTCTCTGTCTATATAGGACTGCGAAGCTGCTTTCTATCTTCCTCGCACTCCAGATGGTCAGCAAATCTCTGCCTTTGGCCATGCCGGTCTGCTCAGAAGGTCCAAGAGAGTCCAAGAGAGCGATCTACAGGTGAACCTTGTTTTTATACCTTTTTGAATGGTTTTCTGGAACTCTCTATAGTTCTGGCCAATCAGAGAGACACAGTTAATAGTTTGAAACATTATCAGTCATTTGGATGGCTTGCTGTTTGGTCTTTGTGTAACAGGACCTGGTGCCGGAGATGATAGGAACTGCAGATGCTGGAGAATCTGAGATAACAAGGTGTAGACCTGGATGAACACAGCAGGCCAAGCAGCATCAGAGGGGCAGGAAGGCTGACGTTTCGGGCCTAAAACGTCAGCCTTCCTGCTCCTCCGATGCTGCTTGGCCTGCTGTGTTCATCCAGCTCTACTCCTTGTTATCTCAGGACCCGGTGCCTTTCTGTCTGGGTCCTCCTTTCTTTGTTGGATAAGTTGTTGGGGCTATGTCTTTCCAGGATAACTGTTACCTTTTACATTATGCTAATGTAATTAGCACCTGGCTGCTGTTTTTTGCACTGTGTCTGGTGTGTGGGTGTTGTCACTTCAGTGTGACTTGGCCAATGAACCCAGCATCCCTTGCTGTTTTGCTAAGTTAGCAATCTATCTGTGTTTTAGTTGCCAGGAGGCTGCTACTATGGCCATAGTTCAAAAGACTTAATTTGCTATAAAACTCTTGAAACATGCTTTGCAGTGAAAGGTGTTATATATATGTGAGCCTTTCTTCCTTCCTTTCATTCTATCCATATTGGTACTGGTTTCTTATGATAATTTTTTATGCTCATCCTCGATGAAACCTGAAGTGACAATTTAACAGATTATTTTTGAATTTCAGTCTCAACAATAAATTAGAAAAGTAGTCAGCCATTCAGTAGAGGCCCAGTCACAGCCAAACGAAAGTGTAGAATGAGTTTCCCAAAAGTAAAGCAATCCATGATAAGCTGTCCTGATCAACATCAATCTTGCAGCCAACATCATTAAAGCAGATGATCTGATTTCATTGCTGTTTGTAATGCTTGCTCTACCCACAAAATAGTTTTCGAACTTGGAGCAAAAACTATACCTCAACAATACTTTATTGGCTGTGGGATACTTTGGGATTTCCAGTGGCTGTGATAGTGACTACACAAATGTTGGCCATTATTTCTTTGTAGGCACAAACAGATGTGGGAGGATTTCAGGGAAGACACAATGGTTTAGTAGAGATAAAAAGGAAAATCAAAAAAGCCTCTACACCCACAAAGAATAAAGTAATGTTGTTCCTCATTAGGCATCATCAACACAATACAGATACAATATTGTCTGCTTGGTAATCTGCTGGGGAATTGAATGGCCTGGTTTGGTATCATCCAACTTAAAAAAGTGCCAAGGTTGGTCCAAAGTCTGTGTCGAGCTTGTGATTTCAGTGATGGACACAGAAATCTGACTGAGTAGAGGAAAGATCCGCTGTGACTGTCTATCTTTACATGTTTATGTCTAGGAAGTGACCATTAGACAAAGCCAAGGTGATCGGCTATGAATTTGGCACAGATCCCACCCTCCACCCTCAAAAAATTGTAAAGTCACAGTTGCAAAGATAGGTCAGCAGACTGTGAAAGTTTCTCATAGAAAGGAAAGGGAAATGAGTCTTACTTGCAGAGGCTACAATATACAGCAAGAAGAGACATGTTCCATCGGTAAGGTAGTGACCATACAGTAGTGTCACTGGACTTATACCACAGAGGCCTAGCATGAAATCCCTGCCTACAAAGTCTATGGCAGCTACTCACCCCGGCTCCTTTGACAAATCCTTCCAAATCTATGACTTCTCTTACCTAGAAAGACAAGGGCAGCAGATGCATGGGAACATGGCCACCTACAACTAACTGCCCACAGCCCCAAGCTACAAACCAGTCTGACTTGAAAATATGTCGCAATGGCCTACTGGTATTATCACTGGACTGCCAAAAATCCTGCCATGGCCGATGGTGGAATTTGAATTCAACAATAAACATTTGGAAATAAGAATCTAACGATGACTGTGAATCCATTGTCGATTGTCGGAAAAAACCCATCTGGTTCACTAATGTCCTTTAGGGAAGGAAATTGCTCTCCTTACCTGGTCTGGCCTACATGTGACTCCACAGCACTGTGGTTGACTCTCAATTGCCCTCTGGACAATTGAGATGGGCAATAAATGCTGCCTAAAAGCGATGTCCTCATCCAATGAATGAATAAAATAAAAAAAGTTCCATCACTTGTTGCTGGGTCAAGTTTAGCAAGTCTTATCCCTATCAACTATGGCATTTCAAGGGAGCTTCTCAGCAACACCTTCTCAAGAGTTGTGCAATAAATGCTGGCCTTGCCAACGCTGCCCACATCCTGTGAAAGAGTGAACAAAAACACCACAGCAACTCATGGAATTTAAATTGAAGTAATTAAATCTGGAATATAAATCTATTCTCAGTAATGGTTAGCATAACAACTAGCACCAATTATGAGTTTTATACAATTATGTGGCTTGCTAGGCCATTTCAATTGGTGCAAAATCTCACCTACTTTACTCATGTTCTGTCTGGAAGGCAATCTGTGACAGCAACATGTGACTCCAGAGACATATTGTCTCTATTTCAGGAGGAAATACCACCTCAGAGAGCTGCCAGTTGATCAAATGATCAGGCACTCTGTAACCCCTACAGTATCTGCTGTGAGTGATGGCTCCAAATGGACTGACAGCCAGTCCAACCACACCAAGGAACACACATAAGCCTAGGGTCTCAGCGAGGTGAGGGTAGGATTTGAGGGTGCTGGGATCAAGAGGCCAGGGAACAGTGAAGGGGAGGAATGGTTTCTAATTGGTGTAGAGTGGAGCGGGGGTGTTGTTGACTGGAAGGGAGGTGCAGGTGTATCTCTAATGGGCTGGGGGGGTGCGGGGGAGGCCTGCATCATAAACAGACATCCCCTTCTGCAGGTGAAATTCCAATGATGTTGGGATGAGGCACTTAAGTGACATTTGTGTGGGCTGCAGACACCTCCCCTTTCCAGCAAACTTTCAGATAGGTCAGGGGCTGAAGGCTGATTTTATGTGATCTCCTCCCTTCGAAACACCAACAAGGGAACAGAAAATCTAGCCTGTCAATCCTTACCATACAGAAAGAGGCCATTGGCTCATTGTGCCCCTGCTGGCTCTTTCACATTGAGTGAAAAGAAAATTAGCTGCAAGGTGAAGCCAGCGGATAATCCTCCATCTCCCATTTTCCTCTCTCAGTGAAGATGAGCCCCTGGAGACTTTGGATTCTGGGAGAGTAATGTTTGTAACTGTGTGCTATATTTCATGCGCCTTGTGCTCAGACTGGGCTCTGACTTCACATGCTGAAATAATATCAAGTGCGCAGAGATCGTAGGCACAGACACCTGCAGGGCAGACTTGTGCTCAGCAGCCAGAACAGTTCAGTATTTTTAATCTCCTGTCAAGTCTAGATTGGCCAATGCATAAATAACTAGCAGTGGAAGGTCAGGAAATTGGCAAGTCCTCTTTGATTTTGTTCCAAGAATCATTTATCATTTGTATTTTAATCGAATGAGAGTGTCTCTTCTCACAGTAGATATGTATCCAAGCAGTGCATGAGTTCCTGATTAGAGTCAATAGTACCCAAGTAACTGAGGAAGATAGAGATGTCAAACAAGCCTTTGATGGCTTTAGGTTGCTGGCCCATTGATTTTGGGCGAATATAATGAGTTGCCCTTAGGATTCATGCAGTGGAACCATACTTGCCAATAACAAGGTGCTAGATGTTTGAGTTCAGAGTTGGTTGCACTTTGTATTTGGTTAAAACTTGTTTTGTCCTGGCCTCTCACAATAACCCCATGCCTTGCAATTTTAAAACTTAATTTCCATAACCTCCCTCCTGCAAGCCTTTGTCTGTAAACTATGCTTTCGTGCTTTTTAACTCAACTCAGCGTACACCATCTTGTAAAATCTTCAGAGGCAGATTTTTTACATGTTTTTCGAGTTGGTAATGTTTGGTTGCCAGTCTCAGAGACAGAGTGTTGCGCCCCCTTTGCTGTGGGAAAGTACTTAATGCGCTGCATCATTGCATCTGTACGTTGCCGTACATCAGAGCGTGTTGTGAAGTCAATCAGCTACAGCTAGGTTTAATCTGCTGGACTCTGTGGGTGTGGGAATGGGTGAAATTGGCAGAGTGTAAGGGAGCCTGTTCCCATACCCACTAAAGACCAAGTTTCGCTGCAGATTGTCATCAACCTCCTCAGCAAGACGGTTAATTTCAAGCTGTATCGTGTTCATTTGTCAATATCATGTACATTTCCAGTTTGAGTTTGGGTCCATATATTTCCTGGGGTGTATGAGTGAAAGCGAGGCAGGAACAAAAGGGAAAGCCCCCAGAGGGAAAACAAAATCAATTAAAAAAATCAATGAATGCAGTGGTTGCTCTGGAGCACTGTTCTGACGTACACAAGATGAACTAGACCATTATGCATCATTTGCAAGTTTTGTTGGATTTTCCCTCTGTGTGGTGAGATCTTGGGGAGGCATAAGACAACAAGTAGTTCTGAAACAAAATCAGAAATTGCTGGAAAAACTCAGTTTTCCCAGCCTCGAAATGTTAACTCTGCTTTCTCTCCACAGATGCTACCAAATCTTTTGAGTAGCTTGAGCAATTTCTGTTTTTGTTTCAGATTTCCAACATCCACAGTTCTTCGTTTTATTTTAGTCAGTGTATAGTTGCTGGCTATATAGAGTCATAGAGTCATAGAGTCATAGATATGCACCGCATGGAAACAGACCCTTCAGTCTGACTCACCCATGCTGACCAGATATCTTAAGTTATTCTAGTCCCATTTGCCAGCATTTGGCCCATATTCCGGTAAACGTTTCCTATTCACATCCCCATCCAGATGCCTTTTAAACATCGTAATTGTACCAGCCTCCACCACCTCCTCTAGCAGATCATTCCACACATGCACCAACATCTGAGTGAAAAAGTTGCCCCTCTTTCTTTTTATATCTTTCCCCTCTCACCTTAAACCTATGCCCTCATGTTTTGGACTCCCCTACACTGGGGAAAAGACCTTGACTATTCACCCTATCCATGCCCTTCGTGGTTTTATAAACCCCGAGAAGGTCACCCCTCATTGTCTGGCGCTCCAGGGAAAATAGCCCCAGCATATTCAGCCTCTCCCTATAGCTCAAACCCTCCAACCTGGCGTGACCTTTTGCTGTGGATACAGTGAGGGGCCAGACTCCACATCCATTTCAGCTGGAATGGGAGATTGAACCTCATGCTGTTAGCATTAATCATCTAAACAGAACTGAGCTGGCCAGCACTCCCATCCAACCCAGTCAATAAATATTCAGTACTACATTTGATTTGTTTACCTGCTTTTGGGAAGGGGTCTGCTTCATGCTGGGAGGTCACCTGCACGATCTGGAGGTTTGGAAGAATGACTTTGCAAGCCTTTTCAGGGTCAGGTTGGGAGCTGGATTAGACAGAATTGCAGATAGTCAGTTGTACCATCAGCAGCAGCTGCAGCATCAAGCTGCCAGTCACAAACGTACCACTCTACAGGAGGGTTGGAAGCAACACAGAGAGAGGAAGCTTACAGGAATCTGTACCTGGAGCATGTACAGGCAAAGCCATTCCCCAGTAATGAACTTCTGAGCTGTAAGAGGACAGAAGTGTGGATGGTAAAGACTGAGGATTAGCAGCAGCAGCAGGCTTACTACCCTGAAGGCCTGGTGTGCAGTTTGATTAGCTTCCTCTCATCTCATCACCTCATGCAAAGCTCTCTTTTAGCTTTCATGAGGCCACCAACACAAGACGATCCTGAAAACAACCAAATGGACCTTTCCATTGCCAATGGGGAGGTGATGGCCTAGTGGTATTATCACTGGACTGTTACTTCAGAGACCCAGATACTGTTCTGGGGACCTGGGTTCGAATCCTGCCATGGCAGATGGTGGAATTTGAATTCAATAAAAAAAAATCTGGAATTAAGAGTCTAATGATGACCATGAATCCACAGTTGATTGTCAGGAAAAGCCTATCTGGTTCACTAATGTCCTTCAGGGAAGGAAACTGCCATCCTCAACTGGTCTGGCCTGCGTGTAACTCCTGACCCACAGCAATATGGTTGACTCTGAACTACCCTCTGGGCAATTAGGGATGGGCAATAAATGCTGCCTAGCCGGCAACGCACTCATCCTGTTAATGAATAAAGAAAAAAAACTTCCCACCCTATCGTTGCTCTTCTTCCATGTAGACTTTCCCTTCTGTTATCCAACAATGAAAGGGCTATTTGCTAACCAGCAATCAGGAGTGGATGCGGGACATAGAAAATTGGTGCAGAATAGTCATTTTGATGGACGTCGAATGAAGGGAAGACACTTCAATTACAAAATGTTTCTCAGCTCCAGGGATTTCTCAGCCCTGAAGAAGGGTCCAGACCGGAAACGTCAGCTTTCCTGCTCCTCTGATGCTGCTTGGCCTGCTGTGTTCATCCAGCTCTACACCTTGTTATCTCAAGTCTTCTTGGTTTCCATTTTCTTGGTAAAAGTTTGTAGAATTGTTGTGAACAATGACAGACAATTGAACAACCAATCAATGTAGGAACCTTCAAAAACAGTGCTATCAAGTGGCATTTAGTCAGCAATAACCCACTCAGTAGTGTTCAGTTTGTTTTCTGCCTTGACCAATTGACTCCAGACCTCATTATCATCTCGGTCTAAACATCAACAAAATGACTGATTCCCAGACATGATAGAGGAATGGTGTTCTTTGAAATTATTATATTAAGGACTCCTAAAAAATGAAGTCAATGGGAATCTGAAGGAAAAAGACTCCACTAATTCGAATCAGACATAGCACGAAGGTTGAGGTCAGTTATCTCAGACTTGGTACATCTCTGCAGGAGTTCCTCATAGTAATGTTTGAGGCCCCATCATCCTCAACTACTTTTTAAAGGACCTTCCTTTCATTATAAAATCAGAAGTGGGGAAGTTCACTGATGATTGCACAAGGCTCAGCACTTTCGCGATTCCTCAGATGACAAAACAGTCCGTCACCAAATGCAGTCAAGATCTGGAGAATATCAAGGCATGGGCTGAGAAACGGCAGTTATGTTCATGCTGGTCAGGTGTCAGGCAAAGACCATGTCCGTTGAAAGTGTTTCTAACAATCTCTCTCTGACATTTGGTCACATTATCATTGCTAAATCTCCTCACTATCAACATCCTGTGGATACAAGGTACAGAAACTGAGCTGATCCTGCTACGTAGATACTGTGGTTATAAGAGCAAAGCCTGGGAACACTGTGGGAAGCAACTCACCTGTTGACTCCCTAAAGCCTGCCCAACATGTACAAAACAAAAGCCAGGAGCGTGATGGAATATGGTCCAATTGATTGGATGTGTACCTCCATCAGCATCTAAGAAAGACAGCACAGCACAATTTGTTTGGCTCCACGTCCAGCACCTTAAGCATTCATTGCCTCTGCTGCAAGCCCACAATGACAATCCTTTTGTCCTTCAAGTTTATGTTGTGATGCTATTGACGATCCTTTAGATTCTTTCGTCCCCAACATTGATTGTACTTCTGGAGTCCACAAGTCTGTGGCTTGCCTTCTGGTCAGAAGTAACTTTCCTGTTCTTTGTCACATTTGGTGCTAGCTATCTGTTTGAAAACTCAACTTTTCCTGCTATTAAGCCCTTGATCTCAGGACTTTCCTTCTGCAGGCCATCGAAATTGTCCATTTGTCATGAGGCAGCAGGTTATTGAGCAGTGTTACCTCTGTCCCTCCTGGGAAACAGCCTGTTTATTCTACTTTTTCCCAGGAATGGTTATTTATCAAGCTGTTTTTAATTCCTTTATAACAATTTCTCCTTGACCTTTTATCACAGGAAACAGTTTATTCCAGAAAGAGTTGCTGCTGATTCTTTCAATTCATGAACAGTTCTTAGAGTTCTGAAGTTTACAGTGTCCCAGTGGCTTGCCATTATCTTCTCGGGGGGGCACTAGATACTGGCCAAGCCAGTCTTGACCCTGTCCCTAGAAAGAATGATAAGAAATCTCCTTACTGACTAACAAAGATGATTACTGTACCAACCTCCTGGAAAACATTGACTTCAGATAAAAGTAATGTCACTGTTCAAAAATGCATTGTGAAGACAGAAGGTCTGAATTCAAAAATATTAGTGGACTACTTGGGCCTGAAAGCCCATCCTTTTCTTTATTATTCCTCTTCAAACAGCTCACATTGGTTAAAAACGTGTACGAGTTTTGAAGCATTTACAAAGCTGGCGAACATTATGAAATAAATTCAGAATTTTATACACGACTTTGAGCGTATGAATTTTCAGGTTTACTTTAACCTTGAGATCCAGATGTCACAGCTTAATTGCTCAATATTCATTCTCATGGATTACAGCACCATCTGAGAACCTTGATTAGATTCTGCCATGCAATCACTCTCAGGTGTCGACTCAATGCTCTCGAACACATTTATAAAGAACAGACTAAAGCCGAGAACATGAAGTTTTGCTCTTTAAGCCAGATAGTTTTGTTGTAGTTCTAGTGTCCAATGAATTTTATTATGACAGGGTTGACTCAGTTTCTAGAGTTGTAAGTTGCATTGCAGTATAGAATTACCTAGAACTGGGGGAAGATACTTAGTGAACCAAGGCTGGGTTCTCCCTGAAGTGGGAACAGTGACTAAGAAACATAGAAACTAGGTGCAGTAGTAGACCATTCAGCCCTTTCAGTCTGCTTCGCCATTCAGTATGATTGTGGTTCACCATTGCCAACAGAGAATGCCCGAGCACAAAAGAGTAACTCATTCCTGGAGTTGATCAGGGTCACAGTATGATCGTAGAAATGAGATTAAATGTCTCAGTTTTACCTGCTGCCCACCTTTTTCAGAACTGGTTGGGGGCAGGTCATGAGTTCTGAAGGCCATCCCCAAAAGGCTGGAGGCCTGGAGCAGAGCTGAGCAGCTGGGGGGCAGAACAGAGTGCAGGGAGCTGGAAACATGGAGTGGAGTGGAGCAGACGCCAAAGTGGAGCGAGGACAGCTGTTGAACTTGGACCAGTGCGGGTGGTCAGCGGTTTGTGAGGCAATCAGACCACATGTTGAAGGCCCTGCACTGATCTATTGCAATGGAATGTTTACGTGTAATCTGTTTGCCTGACTTGAATGTTTATCCTTTTAACTTTATTTCTTGCTTACTAATTTATACTATGAATCAGTGTAAGGTAGGGTAACTGTATTTTTATTTATTTGTCTATTTTGTATCTAAGATTTGTACCTAAGATGGTGCTGTGAAGGGCAACATTTTACACTTTTCACTGTACTCCTGTACTCCTGTCCTTGAGTACACATGACAATGAATCTAATTCTAATTCTGAATAGAACTAATCCGTTTCTAACTCAGCAAGTTTATGGGCACTGTGTCTGTTGCAATTTATCGATGCTGGAACTTGCAGTAGGAATAACTGCTCTAAAGGATTGAAAAAAAAGTGCAACGGCAGCTGAGAGTTTGAAGTTAATATGAAATGGGTGCAGATTTAAGATTAAAGGTTATACACACAAATTTGCCAGACCTTGGTAAAACAAACCTGATCTATAAGGGATTTTTTTGTCTTAGCTTTTGACATTCTTGTATCCTTTCTGTTCGAGAATCAAATTTTTAAAAATTATTAGTTTATTGCACGTATTTGTGTACAAATATTTACATATTATGTACACAGAGTTGTTAAAAATACATGAAACAGTGACGGCCCTGTACAATTGTCATCGATTATTGCTCAGTGGTGAGTACGATTGTCCACCCAGGAAATTCTGAGTCATCAGTTACAGGTTATGGGGTCCTTGTGTAGCTGATGAGCCCGATCCTAGATCCACATCCCTGATCACACATTGAGCAGGTGTTTCCAGGAGGTGGAATTGGCCCTTGGCCTTGAGAACATTGACATTCCTTTCTCTGGTTCCTTTTCTATACTGTCTCTTGTCAGTGGGTGTTCCGGAAGATTTGAATTACTCCAAGTCAGTTTCTTCTGAACGACGGTCTCTCTTGCATTGACATCTACGTAACATGCCTAAAACTTTGGAGAGACTTTTAAATGCTTTCCTTGTGTCTTCTCATTTGAGTGCCTTCCTTAAGCTGAAGGAAGATGATTTGCTTTGGCAGTCAGAACTCAGGCATCCTAAGCACTGGGCCGGCCCAGTGGAGCTGATTTCGAATGATCACAGCGTGAATTCAGTTGCCATTGTCTCCTTCAAGGAGGCTGATGTTGGTACTCTGTCCCCCCAAATGACGCAGAGAATCTGCTTCAAATAATGTTGATGGCATTTCTCAAAGGCATTGAAGTGGCGTCCATGCATAGTCCTTGTGTTGGAGCCATATAAAGGAGTTGAAAGGATGGCTGCTTGTCCAAAGGTGTCAGTATGGATACCATGGTCATCAAAGGCTCTCATCCTTAGGCATCCAAAGGCAGCTCTTGCAGATTGGATGCAATGTTTGAGAGGTATTCCCTAGGTAGGGGAAATGTTCCACGTTTGGGAAAATTTCTTGTTTGATCTTAATGGGGGAGTTTGACCAGAACTTGCTCTGGCGAAGGTTGGTAATGGGATTTGAGTCTTTTGAGGTTGAGGCTGAGACCAATTCTTCAGTATGCTTCTGCAAAGGTGTTAAACAAGGCTCAAAGATTCTCTTCCAAGAGAGTGGAGGTGACATTGTCATCCACATACTGAAGTTCCACAAGCAGTGTTGGTGTTGTCTTCTGTTTGGATTCCAACTAGTTGAGGTAGAAAAGTTTTCCATCCCTCCTGTCGACAATGACCACACCACTGGAAGCTTGCTTTGGTAAGATGAAAAGTGGTGGCAACAAAAATGGGGAAAAGAGTGGATGTGATGACACATCCTTGCTTGACCCCTGCCTTGACCTCAAAGGATCATGTCATATTTTCACCAGTGAAGTCTGTGACTGTTCTGTACAGTTCAATTATTTCAAACACTTGCCAACAGTAAGTACCTTCTGTGAATGATGAATTAGAAGTGGTTAGTTTAAGTGAGAAATGATCTGTAGTTGAGTCTTGCAAAAAAATTGATTTATCTTTTTGAAATCTGTTCTCACACACCATGATGTCTTGTGTGGTGTGTCTTCTAGATGGATAATAATGAGCTTTCTTTCCTCTCCGAGATTCTCTCCAACTCCTGAAGGTATAAGAGGTAAACTTTCCACTGCAATGTCCCTGGTGTTAGCTCAGTTAGCTAGAAAAGTGAATCTTATAATAATATGTACAAGGGCTGTATTCCTACACCGACACACCTTGGGTTAATTCTTAGACACTGAGTCTGCACTTGAAAATTCTTAAAGACCAAGGAGTACAAATTTGGGTACATTGGCTGCACATAATACACAATGTTTGATAGTCAATTCAGTTAATAAAATAGACTATGGAGCTAGGCGCTAGGCATAATGTCTAAACAATCAGGTATAGCCAGTTTTGTGCAGTGGTTTGATAAATTTCTACCTCCCAATGTTTCATGTACTGTCTGTCAATGTTGGGATTACAAAGGTTTCTTTGCTTCTGAAGATATATGAATTATAGATTAATGCTTGTTCAACCTCCAAATGAACATTACAATACCTGTTCTGTTAATGGCATCTAAAAAACCACTACACTCCCTTCTCCATGACCTTACCACTTGGGTTTTACATAACATCTTGCTTGCTCAATGTATCAAGACTCAATGGCACAATTTTACAGCCTAATTAGTGGGATTAGCGGTTGCTGTGATTATCACTTACTGCCCCACCTTGGCTAACGAATCAAAGCTGCTCCATTCTGAACATTACTTGGAGGAAGTGCTAAGGCTGGCAAGGGCACAGTATATACTCTGGGTTGGGGACTTCAATGTCTGCAGCCAAGTGACTCAGCAGCACTAGCATTTACTGAACTGGTTGAGTTCTAATGGACGTTGCTGTTGAATGTGTAACAGCTGTTGAGGGAAGCAGGAAGAAGGAAAAACAGTTAAACATACTTGACTTCATCTTCACCAACCTGCCTGCCTCAGATGCAGCTGTCCATGACAGTGTGAATGGAAGTGACCACCATCCAGTCCTTGTGGAGATGAAATCCCACCTTCATATTGAGATTATCGTCCACAGTTTAGTGTAGCACAATCACTGTGCTAAATGAGACTGTGCTAAACTCAACAGGACATCCATGAGGCCTTCAGCAGCAGCTGAATCATTCTCCAACACAGTCTGCAACCTCAGGACTTGGCATATCACTCACTCTACCATTACGATCAAATTAATGGATTAATCTTGGTTCAATGAAGAGTGTAGGTGGGCATGCCAGGAGTGGTGCCAGACATGCCTAAAAAGTGCCAACCCTGTGAAGCTTCAAAGCAGGACTGCTTGCACAACAAATAGCATAAGCAACCAGTGATAGGAAGGCCTAAGTGAATCCACAACCAAATGAATCAGATCTAAATTCTTCTTTCCTGTCACACCAAGGTATGAATAGTGGTGGACAATTAAACAACTCACTAGAGGAGGAATGTTCCATAGCATTATTTTCCTCAATGATGAGGGAGTCCAGCACATCAGTACAAAAGAAAATGTTGAACATTTACGTGAATCTATAGCCAAAAGTACTGAATGGATGATCCATCTCAGTCTCCACCAAAGGTCATCAACATGAGATATTGAAACAATCCATGTTGTAAGACCTGGACAATACCTAGGCTTGGGCAGAAAAGTGGCAAGTAACATTCATACCACACAAGTGCCAGGCAATGATCATCCCCAACAAGAGAGAATGTAACTAATGTCCTTTGACATTCAATGGTAAATAATAAGGGATTTTATGCAAATGTACAGAGAATTGTGTTCAAAATTGTTCAAAAAATTATCTTCACTGTTTTTAAATGATTAACGTTGGAAATTGGCCCAGGGATGTCCACACTATACAAGAACTGTGAGAAAAAGAAACAAAATAAAATACATGTCAACCCAGAAGCCAACTATGTCATTTAATAAGAAAATAATTGATTTTTTATCTATATTCCTTGATTTCCTGAGTGCCTGTTCAATAGACTCTAAGCCACTTGTGGGATTAAAATCAAGACACATATATCTTTTAAATAAAAGTATAATACTGTGGACGGGAATCTGAACAAACACAGGGAATACTGGAGAAACTCAACAGCGTCAGTAGAGAGAGAAACAAAATTAGTGCTTCATGTTCAGTATAGCTGTTCAGAGAGGATCAAGCCACAAGACAGACTTGAAGAGTCATAACCAACTTGAAATATTAATTCTGTTTCTCTCTCCACAGCTGCTGCCAGACGGACTGAGTTTCTCCAGCATTCTCTGTGTTTGATTCACATATATCTTCTCTTTTGTGGACAGAGTTTATTGACTTCCTCAGTCTTATCCTTCAATCCCACACCCAGCGTCACAATGCGATTAGCAGGACATTGAGGGTGCCCAATCATACACTCAGTCTTGAATGCACTCAATAACTAATGTCTACCATTCTCTGGGATAGAGAATTTCAAAGATTTCACAAAGCACTAGTGATGAAATTTCTCCTCATCACAGTCCTAACTGGCTGCCCACTTATCCTGAGTCTATGACCTTTGGTCTAAACTCTTCAGCCAGGTGTAACAGCCTCTGAGCATCAACCCTGTCCAGCTCCCTCAGAATTTGATACTTTTCAATGAGATCACTTTTTATTCTTCTAAACTGCAGAAAGTACAGGCCCTTTCTACTTAACTTCTCCTTTTGGGACATCCTCTTCAGTTCAGGAATCACTCTAGCAGCATAACTGCTATATCTGTCCTGCTGGCCTTTCAATTTGAATCCTGGGAGCAATTTGCTACCACCATTGGAAAATGTGTGAAAGGGAATTAAAATGTTAAAGTTGGCAAAAGTTGCTTATCTTAAGCACAAAGATTTCTAGTGTGCCAGACTCCATTTTTAGGTGGGTTGATAGCATTGGCATTCATTATCTGTATATATATCGTGGCATCAGTCAACATCACACAATATTTTGACCCTTGCAGTGCAGTTTCTGACCTCAGTGCTCCAGTTAACACCGTCCCTTAATCTCACACAGTTATGTATGTATTCAACCATAAGCTGAACACCCCAACCATACCACTTAAAGAGCAATCAACACTCTTACTGACTGCTTTGTAATGGTTGTTGCTGGGTTAATGGTGGTGTTTAGAGCATTGTACATAATGTTTGTAACAGTGTGATCTGGCAAGTGTGAAGGATCAAACCTCAAGGATGCTGCTCATGGCACTTGTTCCCAGTCATGGACATAATATTGTCTATCAAAAATAACCTGCTACATATTAGAAGGGACAAGCAGGGTTGACACATGTTGCTCAAAGTGGTAGGATAGGGAAAAGGGCGCTTAGCGGGAGACCAAATCCCAGTCAGGGTTTCCAGAGACCATTTCACTGACCTCAGTCTCATCGAGAAATATGAGATGTAATGTAACTGTGTCACTGCAATCTGTTACCTGCTGCAGCCTCACAGCATGGTGAAGACAGCGTGCGGTGGCTGGAAACATTGACCTTGGTCATGGGCATTCTTTTCAACTGAGGCAGGTGGCATTTCCAATATCTTGAAGTTCAAAATCCATGGCATGTGTAAGGAAGGCGACTATGCAAAGACTGGGGAGTACGTCATGGCCTTTCTTTCCATAGAAAATCAGGCAGTGTGGCTTTCCCAGCATTGTGGGCTTCCCCGTAGTGCAGAACTCCACTGACAACTTGCATGTCACTTTACAGATGTAGCTGTAACCGTAAAGAGTTTACACCCTCAATGTCAAGCTGGAGTGAAAGCATAATCAGCATCAGGTAGGCCAATGCCCAGAAGCTTGGTGCCTTGATTCAATGCTGGTCTGCTATACCATCACCATTTGAGACGTGAGAGGCCAGAGAGTAACAGAGACTATCTGTTGATCACCAAAGCTGATTACCAGGCTAATCAGTCAATGTGCATGTAACAAGAACCATGCTTCTGCACACAAAGATTGATTGGACAGATCATTTTTCAAGCACAACTTCCGTTGCTGTGAGCTGTGAGAATTGTGTTTTGTTTCGGTTTGCTGCACCTTGCACAACCTCACCCATCATGTGGTATGATCTCAGCCTAGCAGCCAGCTGAGGAGGAGCAAGAAGAGGCAGCTATCACATCGCCTCAATGACCGGGCTGTGTGAGACTGTAGTACCAGTGAATGGGATTGCTATTCCCCACTCAGCAACAACTCACACATTATCATTACTACAACGTCCTCTCGGAAACAATACTGAAATAAAAGCAACCATAAAATAAATCACACGGAATCAATGAACTTGCCTCCATAACATTTCCAGGTAGTGCATTCCAGACACAAACCACTCACTGTATGAAAAAGCTTTTTCTCACATCATACTTGCTTCTTTGGCAAATTGATTTAAATCCATGCCCTTCATTCTTGATCCTATTACAAGCAGGAACAGTTTATCCCTGTCTATTCTATCCAAACCCATTATGATTTTGGAAACTTCTAACAAATCTTCTCTTAGCCTTCCCTCTAAGGAAACAATCCCAAAATCTCCAATTTATCCTTGTGAGTGAAGTAACAGCACGTACCTCCTAACAAGATCATATTTTCAGTTGTGCCCATGTACAGGCACAGAAGTGAATGCCCAATTAATGCCTACCAGCACTATAGAATCATACACAATTCATATACAATTAACATTGGATATTGCTAACTTGTAGAAGGGTGACAAAACTGGCCTTTCAGGATAATGTTGTGCAGCTCTGGCCATGGAAGACCCACCTTGGTATGGGCAGCAGCAATTGAGCATGGTAGCACGCCAGGTAAAAGCAGGGCAAGGGCAAACTGGTAACATGAACACGTTCACCTTGAGTAAGGACCAGAATTTTGGTGCTCCACAGAACAATTGCCACACCTCTGGGGCTACAATAGCAATATTATTTTGGCTCACAATGCCAGATTCCTGTGAGACACTGCAAACCCTATAGATCATTGGAATCCACAGTCCTGGTGACCAGCAGAATGAACTTTCCAAGCAACGAGTTGAAATCGCGTGGCTTCATTCTGAGCTTGGCTCCACACACTCAGATGTTAGAAGATATGCTTGCGCAGCCATTGAAGGTGAGGCATTGTCAGCATGGCTAGCTCCTGAAGTGCTCTCATTGAGTTGGTCACCACTTTCAGCTACAAAGGATGGACTTCAAGCTAGTGAAGGCCCTGTAGAAAGTCAGTACTGGACAAAATGCACCTTAACAGCAACTGCAGGCTATCAGACAGAGTTGCAAATGAACTAAGTTTTTTTTTGTCCATACGCATCAGCTCTTTTCTCTTTGTTGTCCAACTGAAGTGTTCAACCGTATCCTTTGTGGCGGTACATATGGCACCCGTGCCCCCTTTCTCTCTATCCTAGCTGCCCAATGTTTCTACATTGGGGCGACCCTTTAACCTGATGGCAGGGTCAATGGCTGAGCTGGTGGCTACAGTTGTGATAGAGGGTGCCAATGTCTCTTCATCCTCTGTCTCTTTCCAAGACCAAATCTTGTTCCTTCATCGCTACCTGGCCAGGTTGCTGTTCTGAGAGAAAGGAAGTGAATGGGGGATTAGAAAACAAAAGATGCATTCCTAAGCCATCTAAAACTTGTAAATTGGAAGAGTTGATGAAGAGGAAATGGAATTTAAGCATGCGAAGTTGTGCTTTCAACCCATACAATTATGGGGTTAACATGATTCTTGGATGCTGAGATTACAAAGTGCAGAAACAACAACCTCACATGGTTTGTTCCCAGTAAACATTATCCAATCACATCTCCCGAGGATCATTAAGACTTAGCACCCTACAAGTGGTCCTACAAGTCTGCTCTGGACAGACAGTCACTGCTGATATTAGTTCAACCATCTCTCCTTTATGCTAAAGATTTTGTCTCCTTCTGTGACAGGGTAAAGGATGTTGGCTGGAGCCATTTTCTTGTGACAATGGTCTCCTCCATTTCTCAATTAGATGACATGATGGTGGTTATGCTGTGTTATCCTGTAATGTCCTAAATTCCAGTCCTTCTTAATAGTATCAGTCCTATTCTAGGTGGCAGCACTGTCATTGTAACACAAATGGAATAGTATATAAACTGCTTGGAACTCTGTATTGTTAGAGAATTATTCGGGTTTATGTGTAGAGTTTGCCTTTCTGCTGGTCTGAAACAAAGGTTCCTTGATGTTTGAACAAAAGATTCTTTTCCTCATTCTTTCACAGGATGAGGGTGTCGCTAGCTAGGCAGCATTTATTACCCATTCCTAAGTGCCCAGAGGGCAGTTAAGAGTCAACCACATTGCTGTGGGTCTGGAGTCACATGTAGACCAGACTGGGTAAGGATGGCAGTTTCCTTCCCTAAAGGACATTAGTGAACCACATGGGTTTTTCCCAAACAACAGCAATGGATTCGTGGTTATCGCTAGACTATTAATTCCAAATATTTATTGAATTCAAATTCCACCATCTGCCGTGGCGGGATTCGAACCAGGGTCCCCAGAACATTATCTGGGTCTCTGGATTAACAGTGACTAAGCCATCGCCTCCCCTCTAGATGAGGTGTTGAGTATTGGTTTAAAATACTCCTCAGTGGTGTGAACATATCATCATCAACAATAGTTTCAGCCGCATTTCTGGCTAGAGCCACAGGCATTACCACTGTAATACTGGCCAGCACTCTGTCTTCCAAGAGGGTGAGGACAAGTAACTTCGACTAACTCCCAGTGGTTAACTGAAGTTGCCTTTGGTTTTGCACTGCCTTGTCCTGCAAGGGAGAGGTCAGTCTCAGTGAGGGTGGTGCAAGGTGTTTGGGTGATGTGGTTGTCATGGTTGAAAAGCTGGCAGGGTGTGCAAGCTGTGAGATGTGGGTATGAACCTTGAGTAATGTGAAGTGTGTATGAGTGAGGTTAGTGATTGTAAGTTATAAGCTAGGGTTACTAGACTTTTTTGGAAGCTGGTTAGATTTTATAGAAGTTTGTAAATGGTAGTTGCCTTTTCCCCAGGATGGGGGATTTCAAGACTAAGGGGTACTTTTTAAGGTGAGAGGAGAGAGCTTTAAAAAAGACATGAAGGACAAGCTTTTTATATTGAGGGTGGTTAATGTGTGGAATTTACTTCCTGAGGAAGTGGTGGATGTGGGTATAATTACAACGTTTAAAAGTTATTTGGATAAGTACATGAATAGGAAAGGTTTGGAGGGATATGGGCCAGAAGCATACAGGTGGGACAAGTCTAGTTTGGGACTATGCTTGGCATAGTCTGGTTGGACCGATGGGTCTGTTCACATGGCGTATAACTCTATGACTCTATGAATGAGCAGGAGATGGTGAAATAAAGAGTGCTGAAGGCTCGTGATTTAATTAATAGAGTATGGAATTGGTGTTGTTGGAAACAGAGTTCCAGGCTTTCAACCTAGTGACAATGAAAGAGCAGTGATTTAGTTCCAAGTCAGGATAGTATGTGACTTGGAGGGCGATGTTCCCATGCATCTGCTGTCCTTGTTTCTGTAAGTGATGGAGATTGTAGGATTGGAAAGTGCTATCAGATGAGCCTCGTTGAGTTGTTGCAATGTGCCTTGAAGGTGATACACACTGCTGTCTCTATGTGATGCTGATGATGGGAGTGAATTAAGGGGAAGCTTTGTCTTGGATGATGTTAAATTTTTGGAGCCGCACCCATCCAGCCAAGTGAAAAGTATTGCATCACACTCCTGATTTGTATCAGGCTGCAGTTGACAGTGCATAAAAGAAAACTGTCAAAAACACCACTGGTGAATCATATCAAAGACCATATCTCTTCAACAGTTTGGAACAAGGAAGGTAGTAACTGTACCCAACCAGCCTGTTCTTGCAAAACTCACAACACAGTGTTGAAGCGGTATTCTGCAAATGGACAGCATTTGCTGATGATCCTGAATGTACAAGAAATTATGCTGACACTTAATTTAGGATTGTTATTTGGGCTAACAGTTTGCCTTACATGTACAGGACCTTGTTCTTTGCTGACAGAAAGACCATCCACATGCAGTGTGCCTGCTTCAGCTCAACAAAATAGGTGATAGTCAACCACTGCTTCATTTCTCAGGGCAATACTCTAACCAATCAGCTTCAACCAGCCTGGTTTAAAATCTAATAAAGCCTGGCTGTTAACTGTCAATCAGAATTAATGGGTGCGTTCTCTATATTAACATCTATAATTATCTGGGCCAATTTGCCAGTCAACCAACAATCTGCCTTGAAATGGCATTCTTGCTAACTGTACAGCTGAGTACAGGATGAAAAGCTTTGAAAAAAAATCATTTTTTCAGCACTGGGTAAAGAATCATATGAAATAACAAAAAATTTGAAATAATCAGCTTGTTTGCTGGATGTAATGTGTACTTTCTGAGTCTGTTAGAATTCTTGCCCTGCACTTTACTTTTTGTGATTCATTTTTAAGTGCAAGGTCAACTCACTGACTTGCACCTTTTGATGTTACAATACTTGAAATTCTGTGAATATGTCTGAGGCCAGAGATCTGCAGATTTTTTTCAGCTTTTCCTATTTTCATGCTGCATGTATTTCCATGGGAGGTGAGTCATCAGTGATTGTGTGTAATCCCGCTGCCAAATTGACTCTGAAGCCTGCATGTTAGTTTACTTTTGTGGAATTTACTCATTATTCTTGTCTGTATTTTCAAAAAAATTGTATTGAGCAATTTTCTGTTTTCAAAATCTGAGGGGCTATAGCCCCAAGGAATGAAAATGCACAGCTCAAGTCAATTTTGCATTCTGTTATATTTTAAATATAGTTGATTCTGCTGTAACACGATAGTTACTTCCCTGCACAACATTGCGTTATAAAAACCCACGCTATAGAAATAATGGGGCCTATGGTTAAAGTGGGGTGAGGAGCAGACCACCAAAAAAACCACTCAAAATGCTCAA
Source organism: Ginglymostoma cirratum (assembly GCA_024137785.1). NCBI lineage: Eukaryota > Metazoa > Chordata > Chondrichthyes > Orectolobiformes > Ginglymostomatidae > Ginglymostoma > Ginglymostoma cirratum. The sequence goes on from JAHRHZ010000022.1 coordinate 21,108,113, forward strand.
AAATCACTCAGAACCCTAACACAAAGGATAGCACATTGTGAATCAATGATTAATTCATATCTAGTGATGAAATAAAAGTAAATTTAACACCTTGACAGAATTCTTGAAGAAATGTCAAGATGACTTGACGGGAGAGGAGGTTTTGAGGTTGCTCTGCTGTTAATGCGGGGGCTGAGGGTCATCATCATCATCATCATCGCCTTCAGGTACAGTTGAAGTTGCAGGGTTAGGGCGAAAATCAGTTAATCCAGAAGTGGATGGCTGTGGTTCATTGTGTTCTGACTGTTTCTTGGGGGTTGGCTTAAAAAAAGACATCCAGCTTTTGCTGCTTTGCTCTTTTTCTTCTTTCATGAAGAAGTTGTTTGTAGGATGCCAAATAATTATTCCACAAACTGCTACCCTGCTGCATTCCACAGTGTAATCATTGTCCTCTAAGAGCTACAACTGCTTCTCAATTTCCCTCAGGACAGAAGACAAAACAAAAGTGGAAATTTCTCGTGGTGCTGCATCTCGGACTTCATCTTCTTCATTTCCAGCTTTCACTTCCCTCTCAGTGACAAGTCATTGTAGATCAGCTGTAGAAAGGCCTTCACTGTTGGACTCAAGTAGCTCTTCAACATCCTCACTCTCCAGTTCTCAAAGTCCAATTTGCTTTGCAAGATCAACACAATGTTCTTTGATTCTTAGGATTTCTGAAACATATCAAAGCCTTTAAAATCTTGAAGAAAATCTGGGAAAAGCCTTTGCCAAACGGAATGCGAGCATTCTTTACTGGCATCACCCCAGGCCTCCACGATAATGTCAATTGCATTCTTGATGTTAAAGCTCTTCCAAAATTGAAGAACACTGTCGTTGTCCCCCTCAGTGGCTGCAATCCTCTTAAATGTGTGCCTGAAATAATAAGCTTTAAAAGCTGCTATTGCACCCTGGTCTATGGGTTGAAGGAGGGAGGTCGTATTTGGGGGTAGAAATAGCATTTTGATGTTTTCAGAAAGCTCACCAATGGTGGGAGGATGGCTTGGCACATTACCCAGAATGAGGAGAACCTTGAAATTCAATTTTTTTTTTCCGGCAATTCTTTCTAAAAACATCTCAGAAAAAATTGCCCCATCATCCAACCTCTTTTGAGTGCCTTAAAGTAGATGCCTAGAGTAAACTTAAGGTAACATTTCAAGGCTCGCGGGTTGGCGAAGTGGTACACCACCGCAGTAAGCTTTAAGTCTCCACTGGCATTGGCACCCAGCAACACAGTCATACAATCCTTTGCCACCTTAAAGACTACAGCATGTGCTTTATTCATAGAAATGTAGGTTCTTGATGGCATTCGCTTCCAGTATAAATCTGTCTCATTAAGATTGAAAATTTGACCTAAGTTGCAGTTTTCTTTGTCAGTTAACTTTTTGTACCATGGGAGGAAATGCTGTCACATGCTCATCTGCACTGACAGCTTTGCCACATAACTTTACATTATGAAGAGCATGGCGGTTCTTAAAACCAGCAAGCCAGCCACTGCTAGCATTAAAGATAATAGGATTTGCAGATGCTGGAGAATCCAAGATAACAAGATATAGAGCTGGATGAACACAGGAGGCCAAGCAGCATCATAGGAGCAGGAAAGCTTGATGTTTCGGGCCTAGACCCTTCATCAGAAAAATGCCTGAAAATTCAAGCTTTCCTGCTCCTATGATGGTGCTTGGCCTGCTGTGTTCATCCAGCTCCACACCTTGTTATCACTGCTGGCATTAAAGGCAGGCAGATCTGCAGAATTTTCTGCTTTCTCTGTTACATCTTCATAAATTGATAAGGCTTTCTTGTTTATGGTGAGAAAGTTGGTCCCAGATCCTTTTTTCATTTGATCTTCTATCCACATGCTTAGAAGTCCCTCCATCTCGCCAAGTTCCTTTGCCCGTGACCTCACAGATTTGCTAGCACTCAGACTTGCTCCAACAATACAGCTTGCTTTAATCTTTTCTGCATTGTCTCTAATGGTGCGTAAGGTAGAGTCTGTTATTCCTGTCACACAAATTATATCATACGCTCTTTCATTATGCTCAAAACGCTTTATAACATCTAGCTTCTCGTCCAGTGTCGTAGCTTTTCTTTTACATTTGCCAGCCGCAAGTTTATCGCCAGGACACTTCTTGCTAACATGTTCGTCACTTTTTCCTCACATTTTTGTGGGTAACACAGCGGAATTTGCAAAAATAAAACTGAAAATTCACAGAATACAGCATCGCTCACAACCAAGTCTGCAAAGTGATCATGTGATGTCGACACATGGTCCTCCACACATCGATGGAATCGTGCTTTAGCCAACACAAGTTCGCATTTTAGAAATAGCATTTCCCTATTCGTCTGTTGTGTTATAGCCAATTCGTGAACCGGCTGTACAGTAGCCCACATGTTCAAATCACAGGACTAGAATTTATATAGAAAAACACATATACTATTGTAATGTGTCTATACAAACTATACTGTTTGCAGTATTCAGCTAAAATTATGTGGATCACAATAATCTTTAGCGAGGGCAAACATTGGATCCTGTAGGGAGTTTAGGGTAATACAATGAGGGTTGGAAGAGAAGTCACTGCTGGAGATGTGTTGGCTATTGCTAGGTTGGTAACACAGCACTTTGGGAATGACTAGTACAGACTTAGAAGGCAACAGCACCTTCAAGAACTTAGGAAAGGAAAGAGAAGTTGGGGTTGGAATAGTAGTTTGCAAAGAAGTCTCTGTAGGGGAGGGTGTGATGATACTGGTTTTGAAATGGAGGCATGCTACCTGAAAAAAAGGAAGCCATAGCATTTACCAAAAATACTATTAAATATAGCAGGAGAATTTGGCTATATAAACCACAGCACTGTAACATTTGCCTAAAATCAAGTATATCAGAGTGATCTGTCTTTTGAAATCACAGTGCTCGAGCAAATGTCTGATGATCAATGTACCATAGTAATCCTTCAATACACTGAGAACAGTGAATCACAAATCTCATCTGGAATATGACATGTGGTATGATAAAGCACACATGGAAAGTTCTGAGAATTATTAACAGTGACCTAATAAAAGAAGATATTCAGTCAGAACGACACCAAAAATGTTTAGACATAGCAGGAACTGCAGATGCTGGAGAATCTGAGATAACAAGGTGTAGAGCTGGGTGAATGCAGCAGGCCGAGCAGCATCAGAGGAGCAGGAAAGCTGACGTTTCGGGCCTAGACCCTTCTTCAGAAATGGGGGAAGGGAAGGGGACTCTGAAATAATTAGGGAGAGAGGGGGAGGCGGATAGAAGATGGGTAGAGGAGAAGATAGGTGGAGAGGAGACAGACAGGTCAAAGAGGCAGGGATGGAGCCAGTAAAGGTGAGTGTAGGTGGGGAGGTAGGGAGGAAATAGGTCAGTCCAGGGAGGACGGACAGGTCAAGGGGGCGGGATGAGGTTAGTAGGTAGGAGATGGGGGTGGGGCTTGGCGTGGGAGGAGGGGATAGGTGGGAGGAAGGGCAGGTTAGGGAGGTGGAGATGAGCTGGGCTGGTTTTGGGATGCGGCCCAATGCAACCCTGCAACCCAATGGTATCAATGTGGATTTCACAAGCTTCAAAATCTCCCCTCCCCCAACCGCGTCCCTGCCTCCCTAACCTGTCCTTCCTGCCACCTATCCCCTCCTCCCACC
>JAHRHZ010000022.1:21111881-21135377 GCA_024137785.1 Ginglymostoma cirratum
CACCTCCCCCTCTCTCCCTATTTATTTCAGAACCCCCTTCCCCTCCCCCATTTCTGAAGAAAGGTCTAGGCCCAAAACGTCAGCCTTGCTGCTCCTCTGATGCTGCTTGGCCTGCTGTGTCCATCCAGCCCCACGCCTTGTTACAGAAAATGGTTGACTTATTTGTTGCTTTGCTTTGCACAAGTGACCAAATACACAATCCGTTTATTAACCAGGCAGGTCTGTCACAACCAGTCTTTATTAATATTGACATTTCAACGCCCGAACCAAAAATAAATTATTCAACCCATTAAAATGGAGTCTTCTCTGAGGACAAATTTCTGCACCAATTCAGTTTTCTTTGCCAGCTTCTTTAAATTTAGAGATTGTATTGAGCAATGAGTCCATTATCTGGTAAGCATTTCTGCTATGCTGATATAATTATTCTATCACAGAGCCATATCTGGTATATTCACTCTCAATGGAAAGTTAGCTCTGGAGGTCAGGAAATAACATTGCTTACTTGGTGAAATGGGGATTAGGTGAATGTCTCTTACAGGCGGGAAGCTGTTGGAGGGCAGAGCAGCAGAGCAGAAGCAAGTATAAAGCCATTGGAGCTCAGACCACTGTAGTTGCAAAAAAACTGGAGTGAAGTTGCAGGGAGGCTGTGGCCTGATTCGCTGGTAGGAAATCTGCACTAAATTTGAAAAAGAACACGGCAAAGAAGTATCAATAAATTTAATTAACTCATTATAAAAGAAAATTATATAAATTAATAAAGCCATTAGCTAAGTAGAGATGGTTGGGCAGGTGATGTGCAGTAGCTGTATGATGTGGGAGCTGTCTGATCCCATTGTGAGCTGCAGTGACCACATCTGCAGCAAGTGTTGGTTGCTCGGGGAACTTCGGCTCAGAGTTGATGAGTTGGAATCTGAGCTTCAAACACTGCGGCACATCCGGGACGGAGAGAAATACCCGGACGCTGTGTTTCAGGAGGCAGTCACACCTGGTAGATTAAGTACTTCAAATTTTTACTTCAACTCTTGACCTTGCCCAACAGGTAAAAGGTACTTGTTCCCAGTGTGGATGAGGAACAGGGCTGCAGGGAGGATGAGCCAACTGACCACAGCACCGTGGCACAGGAGGACATTCAAGAGAGGTGGGGGGGAGCAAAAAGACAAGTGGTAGTTTTAGGGGATTCTATAAACAGGGGATTAGATAGTATCCTTTGTAAGCAGGATCAAGAGTTCCACATGGTGTGTTGCCTGCCTGGTGCCAGGGTAAGGGATATTTCTGACCAGCTTAAAAGGATATTGGAGAGGGAGGGGGAATATCCAGTTGTTGTGGTCCATGTCAGAACAAACAACATAAGCAAGTCTAGGGAAGAGGACCTGTTCAGGGATTATCAGAAGCTAGCAACCAAATTAAAGAGTAGGTCCTCAAATGTTATGATCTCCGGATTACTGCCTAAGCCATGTGCAAATTGGCATAGGGACATGAGAATAAGGGAAGTAAACATGTAGCTAAAGGAGGGGAGCAGGAAAGAGGGATTCTATTTCATGGGGTACTGCCATCAGTATTGGAACAGGAGGGATCTGTACCGTTGGGACAGTCTCCACCTGAACCGAGCTGGGACCAATGTTCTAGCGAAAAGGGTAAATAAGCTGGTCAACAGGACTTTAAAATAATTAGTGGACCGAGGGTGGGGGGGAAGAGTAAAAATTATCCCAGTAGGAAACAAAGCAGCAAATTAACATCTGTAGGGGTGGATTCAACTGTGTAGAAAAATATGAAAGAAAGGTGAACTCAGGAGAGGTTATTAAAGTCTCCAGCACACACACAAATAGGACAGAGTGTTTGGAAAGGGTTAGGAATCAAACTTCAAGCAAACTGGATAAACGAATGACAATGAGAAGAGGGATGGTTGATACATGACTGAGGGTGTTATACCTGAATGCACGCAGTATAAGGAATAAGCTAAATGAACTTGTGGCGCAGATTGAAATTGGCAGGTATGATGTGGAGGGCATCACAGAGACGTGGCTGCAAGGGATTTAGGATTAGGAGTTGAGTATCCAAGGATATACCTCCTATCGAAAAGATAGATAGGTGGGCAGAGGGGGTGGGGTTGCCTCATTAGTAAGAAATGACATTAAATCTATAGTAAGAAAAAAAATAGGGTCAGATGGTATAGAATCTGTGTGGGTAAAATTGAGGAATCGCAAAGGTAAAATAATACTTAGTTGGAGTTACGTACAGGCCTCCAAATAGTAGTCAGGAGCTGGTCACCTGATACACCAAGGGATAGAAAAGGTGTGCAAGAGAGTGAAGGCTATCGTGATCATGAGGGATTTCAATGTGCATGTGGACTGGGAAAATCAGGTTGGTAGTGGATTTCAAGAAAATAAATTTGTGGAATGTCTATGAGATGGCTTTTTGAAGCAGCTTGTGGTGGAGCCCACTAGGGAACAGGCAATACTGGATTTAATGATGTGCAATGAGGCAGACTTGATAAAGGAGCTTAAGGTGAAGGAACCCTTAGGAGGCAGTGATCATAACACGGTTGAATTTATTCTGTAGTTTGAGAGGGAGAAGATGGAATCAAAGATAACAGTATTACAGCTGAATAAAGGCAACTACAGAGGTATGAGGGAGGAGTTGGGCAGAATTGACTGGGAGAGGAGCCTAACAGGAAAGACAGTAGAACAGCAATGGCAGGAGTTTCTGAAAGTAATTTGGGAGACGCAGCAAAAATTCATCCTGACGAAAAAGAAGTATACTAAAGGGAAGACAAGACAACCATGGCTGACTAAGGAAGTCGGGGTAGCATCAAATCAAAAGAGAAAGCATATAATATAGCAAAGGGCAGTGGGAAACCAGAGGATTGGGAAGACTACAAAAAGCAAGAGAGGGCAACAAAAAAAGAAATAAGGAGGGAGAGGATTAAATATGAAGGTAAGCCAGCCAGTAATATAAAGGAAGACTGAAAGAGTTTCTTTAGATATAAAGAGGGCAAAAGAGAGGGAAAAATGGACGTTGGACTGCTGGAAAATGACGCTGGAGAGATAGTAGTGGGGAACAAGGAAATGACTGAGGAACTGAACAATTACTTTGTGTCAGTCTTCACTGTGGAAGTCACGAGTAATATCCCAAAAATTCAAGAGAGTCAGGGGGTAGAGCTGAGCATGGTGGCCATCACCAAGAAGAAGCTGCTAGAAAAACTGAATGGCCTGAAGATGGATTAATCACCAGGACCAGATGGACTGCACCCTAGAGTTATTACTGAGACAGCTGAAGAGCTAGTGCAGGCATTAGCAGTGATCTTTCATGAATTACTGGAGTCAGGGAGGGTCCCAGAGGACTGGAAAATTGCTAACGTGACACCCCTGTTTAAAAAGGGAGTAAGGCAAAAGATGGAAAATTACAGGCTGATTAGCCTAACCTCACCTGTGGGTAAGATTTTGGAGTCCATTGTGAAGGAAGAGATTTCTGAATACTTGGAAGTGTATGGTAAAATTGGGCAAAGTCAGCCTGGTTTCCTAAAGGGGAGGTCATATCTGACGAATCTGCTAGACTTCTTTGAGGAAATAACGAGCCGTTTAGACCGAGAAGTGTCAATGGATGTTATCTACCTGGACTTCAAGAAGGCCTTTGACAAGGTGCCGCACAGGAGGCTGCTGAGTAAGATAAAAGCCCATGGTGTTAGAGGCAGGGTACTAGCATGGATTGGCTGTCTGGCAGAAGGCAGAGAGTGTGGATAAAAGGGTCTTTCTCAGGATGGCAGCGGGTGATAAGTGGTGTTCCACAAGGGTCAGTGTTGGGACTACAACTCTTCACTTTATACATTAATGATCTAGATGAAGGAACTGTGGGCATTCTGGCTAAGTTTGTTGAAGCTACAAAGATAAGTAGAGGGACAGGTAGTATTGAGGAGTTGGGGAGGCTGCAGAAGGATTTGGACAGGTTGGGAGAGTGGGCAAAGAAGTGGCAGATGGAGTATAACATGGGAAAGTGTGAGATCATGCACTTTGAAATGAAGAATAAAGGCATGGACTATTTTCTAAATGGGGAGAAAGTTCAGGAGTTCTAGTTCAGGATTCTTTCAAGGCAAACTTGCAAGTTGAGACAGTAGATAGGAAGGCAGGTACAATGTTGACATTTATTTTGTGAGGACTTGAATATAAGAACAGGGAAGTACTTCTGAGGCTGTATGAGGCTCTGGTCAGGCCACATTTGGAATATTGTGCGCAGTTTTAGGCCTCATATCTCAGGAAGGATGTACTGGCCTTGGAGCGGGTTCAGAGGAGGTTCACGAGAAAGGTCCCAGGAATTAAAAGCTTAACATATGAGCAACACTTGAGGACTCAGGGTTTATACTTGATGGAGTTTAGAAGGATGAGGGGATGATCTAATTGAAACTTACAGAATACTTAATGGCCTGGACAGAGTGGATGTTGGGAAGATGTTTCCATTAGTAGGAGAGTCTAGGACCCGAGGGCATAGCCTTAGAATAAAGGGAATACCTTTTAAATCAGAGATAAGAAGAAACTTCTTCAGCCAGAGAGTGGTGAATCTATGGAATTCACTGCACAGAAGGCTGTGGAGACCAGGTCTTTGAGTACATTTAAGACTGAGATAGATAGGCTCTTGATTATCAAGGGGACCAAGGGTTACGGGGAGAAAGCAGGAGAATACGGTTGAGAAATGTATCAGCCATGATTGAATGACGGAGCAGACTCAATGGTCTGAATGGCCTAATTTCTGGTCCTATGTCTTATGGTCTTATGGTTTACAGTGACAATGGTAGAAGAGTCAATAATGGAGTTTGGGACTTTACAAAGAATGTGCATGATAAATGAGAATGGAATGATTAAACAATTTCAGTAAATACTGACAGTTGCAAGTTGAAAATGAAAGTAGGCACGTCCGAGTGATGAAGTGGATAAAAATACCTAAACTTAACCTCTGGGACAAGGGTTCCATTCTACCCTGTCTGCATAAATACTTGAAAGGGAGAGAATTTGCTTGCAGCGAAAGGAAAATGAAAGACTTACAATGACACAGCGCCTTTTAAGTCCACCCAATGCCCCCAGCAAATTGCAAACAATGAATTCTTTTCAAAATGTAATCACTGTTGTAATTTCGGGAAGTGCAGCAATCAGTTTGTGCTCAGCAAATCCCACAAATATCAATGTGATATTCACTGGACAATATTTTATTTTGAAATGTTGATTGGTATCTAAATATTGACCAAGACAATTTAAGACAGAGATGAGGAGACATTTCTTCACCCAGAGAGTGGTGAGCCCTATGGAAGTCATTACCACAGGAAGTAGTTGATGCCAAAACATTGAATGTATTCAAGAGGTAGTAAGAACTGCCAATGCTGGAGCCAGAGATAACACAGCGTGGAGCTGGTTGAACACAGCAGGCCAGGCAGCTTCAGAGGAGCCGGAAAGCTGATCTTTTGGGTCAGGATGCTTCTTCAGTCAACTTTCCTGCTCCTCTGATGCTGCCTGGCCTGCAGTGCTCCTCCCGCTCTGCACTGTGTTATCTATGTTTTCAAGAGATGACTAGATAGACCACTTCAGGCGAATGGGATCAAAGGTTATGGGGAGAAAGCAGGATTACTGAGTTGGATGAATGTGATGAATGGCAGAGCAGGCTCGAAGGGCCAAATGGCCTCCTCCTGCTCCTATCTTCTATGTTTCTATGTTTCAATGTGTGAATTGCCATGCTCTTCTTCAAAATAGTGCCATGGGATATTTTAGAGTTACCTGACAGAGTGTGTCAGTTTGACATCTCTTTTTGTAAAGCAAACAGCCTTGCAAACAGTGCGACCCTACTTCAGTACTGCATTGGAATATCATAGAATCCCCAAAGCGTAGAAGCTATTTGACCCAGCATCCCACCCAGGCCCACCACCACCCATCCCTGTAACCCTGCATTGCCCATGGGTAGTCCACCTAGTCTGCACATCCCTGGACACTATGGGCAATTTAGCATGGCCAATTCACCTAACCTGTGCGTCCTTTGACTGTGGGAGGAAACTGGAGCACCTGGAGGAAATCCATGCAGTCATGGGGAAAATGTTCAAATTCTGCACAGATTGTCACCCAAGGTTGGACTTGAACCTTGGTTCCTGGTGCTGTGAGGCAGCAGTGCTAACCAATGAGCCACCATGCTGCCCACCCGACCCTGGCCCTAGATTCCTATGCTCATATCCGAAAGAAGGACTTGAATCTACAAGTGGTGGTGCCACCAGTGGAGACACATGGAGAAAGGGGATTGGGCTATCAAAGAGTAGGTACCAATCATTTCTTCCATGTTATAAGATTCTCTTATTACAATCTCAGCAGTAGGTAGTATTGGACAAGTCAGCTATTTAACCCAGCCTTGATAAGTTGTAAATTTTATTTTTCTTTTTGTTTTCCAAGGATGTCAGGAACTGAAGAAATTCACACGACGCTGTCAATATACTTTTAACAAAAGAACATAAAGGATTATTACACAATCACAGAATATAAACTATATTACAATGGACAAGAACTTTTGGAACAATCATATTATAACCATCCCATTCATCTGAGCAATACCCTTACAGACACTCAAGACTCAGTGAACAGCCAATCCCACCTCCAAGATATAACTTTTTGTTCCAATGACATGGCTACAATTAATGACTTTCTGGCCAATTTCTGTGCATTTACTCAATGCTATTTTATTCAGCTATGTCTCTCCCAAGGCCCTTAAAACAAACTGCTATCTCAGCTCACCTATTAACTCCTATGAGTTCTCAAAACCTACATCTTCAACAGCCTTCTGGAAATCTTCCCTTCTGACCTCTTCACAGCCTTCTGCTCTTGGTGTTTTCTACCTTTTGGCTTTTAAGCATTCCAGGACATCTTTATAGCTTTGACAGCTTGGAGACTGAGAATAACACCACTTCTGCTGTTATGGACCTCTTCCTCTGTAAAAGCCAGCTTCTGGTCCCTCTCTTCTTTCTGAAGGCTGGAAAGTGCACTACAGCAAACATCCTAGCAATTATCTTCCCAGGCAACTCGCTGATCGTTTTGCTGAACAGCTAATTTTCGTCTACCATGGAACCCAAATTCTCAATTTATACTATAAAGTTAGGAGCATTCACCACACTGGCAATGAATGAAAGTCTCTCTAATGTTTCCTTAAGATTTGTTTAATCTTGGTATTTGTGATAATAATGTATTAAACTATGTCCTTGCTCAGATAGTTTCCTGCTATGTTAATCATTATCTATAAAAACTACCAGCATTCCCCTCACATCCTTGAAATATTAAAGTACATGTTGAACTTGCAGATGCCTGACAAACAATCCAAGATTATTATTGGATTTAAGCAATTTGATATGCAAGTCATGCCATAGGTAAACAATGCCAACAGACAGCAAAGACATTGCTCTTCACACCCTTCAAACCAAAGTAATAAAATCAATTAACAATATGAACTTGTGCTTAGTAGGAGACAAATGTTTGATCTTTTATGTTGCAATATAATTTAAAATGCAGAGGCAGCATGAAAGTTTCCAATTTTTGTCAGCCTCGTGTCTCAGGGTGAGAAAGGGTTAGTATGTTAGACGTAGGCTGATGAGGTGCCCAGGTCTCCTGAGTGAACTCTAAAAGACCCTCAATCCCCTCGTTTCATTTACATTTGCAGTGGAAGAGTCTGGAATGGGATAAGAATTAAATTCAGCATGAAAGAGAAATGGAAGAGCTGTATGGATTGAGAGAGGCAAAAAGTTAGAAAGTACATCCTGTGTATTGTTATATGGGCATCAAAAGCAAGTTTTTGCAACTCGGATTAATGCTATTTGCTAGATGAGAAAACGCTAGTTTGCAGTGGTTTCCAAAGATTGGAGGGTTAATTTTGATTTTGGTCATCATCCATTTTACCTCTCTCCTTATTTATTTCATTACAGGGATGGAGCAATTATAATGATGGCCTTTAAAACGTTAATTTTAGGTTTTACACTCATGCATCAGCTTTCAGTGATTTGTATACATGGGCACCTAAATCCTCTTTTCTGAACAATTACTAATATCTTCCTAGGTAGTACGTGTTGCAGCTATTGTAAGATTATAAGCAAAGAGGCAGAAATTCACCAAAGACCCTCATATAGCACCCTCCAAGTCCATGTCCGCTAATATCTAGATGAACAAGGGCAATAGATGGAACACCACCAACTGCAGGTGCCCCTCCAAGTCACTCACCATTTTGACGTGGAAATATATCATTGCTCCTTCATTGTCACTGGGTCAAAATCATGGAACTCCCTCCTTAAAACCATTGTGGGTCAACACACAGCAAGTGGGCTGCAGTGGTTCAAGAAGGCAGCTCACCACCATCTTCTCAACGGCAACCAGGGACTGGCAAGAAATGCTGGCCAGCCAGCGATGCTCATATCCCACAAAAAAAAGATAAAAGCAGTTAAGATAAAAGGCCAGAAAATCCACTCCTATTCTAAACCTTCTTGAAGATTCAAAGGAAGTAGACTTTGCTACAGGTTAAGAGATTTTAAATATTCAAATGACATTTACATCATTGCTGCCTGATGATCAACCGTAAAAGTTTCCCTAAAAGATATTTTGCAAAGACAGCACTCATTTATGCTTTCCTAAAATCAATGGAAAAGGTGTTTGTGAGATGGATACCACCTGGATGTAAATTCTGGTTCAGTTTATTTATTTATCAGAAAGGACTGGCGTGGCACCAGCCCGAAAAAAATCAGATTTAATTCTACTTCTCTGTGCATTCTCAGTAGCTGACTAATACCGTCTGCCATTGTCTTTAGAAATGTTTTATCATCACTCTTACAACTCTCCTATTTGCCTCATTTCCTTGCTTCAGTTTTGCTTTTATCTGATGCAAAGGCTCTCATCCCTCAACAAGATAAGAAGGCCTGAAAATGTCAGCCTGATTTTGATTCTGTTTCATAATAGCAAATGAAAAGGTATTTTGACGTCTTTGATAAGGGTCTACTGAACACTGAATCCATGTTTGCCTTCGATATATTCTGACCAGACTTACAAGTCAAAGCTGTGCATATATTGAGATTTAAACCAAATTTTAGCCCTTTTGTTTGTGTGATGTCAGCTGGAGGTCAGATTTGCTGGATCAGTGAACATTAAATTGCTGATGTACTGTACTATCTTGGCTTCTACAATAACAATATGCAACCCAGCCAAATCTCCCCAAGGTGTTCAGGAGAATTATCAATCAAGATTTTCAGGTGTGTCATACTAAGTCACAGCAAATTATGCAGTTAAAACATAATAAATTTGAGAGGCTGTCTATAATGCAGGGGGCAAACACACAGGGCAGATTTTTCCGTTTTTCAGTTAAAGTGCAACTTTTCTCATGCATTCTTCTGCTCTTTGTCTTATTAGTTAAGTAACTGAACTGTTCTGGTAGAACCAAGTGGCTGGAGAGGTAGAAATGCTCAGGCCTTGTCGCATCCATGCTGCTGGCACCATACTTAAAAGCCCAGCTGCTTGCCACTTCAGACACTGCAGGCCTGGAATGGTAGCTCATGTGGTTAGCACTGCTGCCCCACAGCACCAGGGGATCTGGTTTGATTCCATTCTCAGACAACTGTCTATGTGGAGTTTGCAGATTCTCTCTGTGTCTGCATGGGTTTCCGCTGGGTGCTCCAGTTTCCTCCCACTCTCCAAAAATGTGCAGGTTAGGTGGATTGGCCATGCTAAATGGCCCATAGTGTCCAGGGATGTGTAGGTTAGGTACGTTAACCATGGGAAATGCGGGGTTACAAGGATAGGGTGTATCTGGGTTGGGTGTTCTTCAGAAGGTTGGTGTGGATTTGTTGGGCCGAATAGCCTGTTGTACACTATAGGGATTCTATGAACTGGCCCTCACATGTACTTCTTGCTCATTATAGTATGGAGGAAAAGGAGGTTCACAAAGTTCCTCATGGATTGGCACCTGAAGGTGGATGGGGTAGTACAGAGGAGGCCCATTCTTCTTCTTGCTGTTCTGGACCAGACCAAGTCCCAGCAAAATATATCGAGGTAATAGTATAGACCTTAACTTTTGTTAAGAAGCAAATGTAAGGCAATGTGTTCCAGATGCGATTCAACTGGTCAAATTACTCATCTTTAAGCAAAACACACTTTGTTCTTACTCTACAGTTAAAATCCAAACAATAGAAGAAGAATTGGCACAACTTTAACTCTATTAAAATACTGAATTACTATACCACCACTCATCAACTGCTCCACTATAGCTGCATCCCACAAACACACCTTGGGCATAGGCAAATTCAGCAAAACAGATTTCCCTCACCTGTGAACTCCACCAGTCCAGGAGAAAGAAGTAACAGAAAGAATGATTCTAGCAGCAGAGAGAACTCAAGCTTTTTTGCAGAAACAGGGAGAGAGCTGTATCTAACAGCCTCAACTCCAAAATCTACAATGGAAAACAAAACTAAAACCATGGTCTATGTGAGCCTGATTCCACCCACTCATGCTTATTTTGTCTACTTTAAAAGAAATCCAAAGCTATTTACTTTGCTTTCCATGGAGCAGACACCATGTCACCAGGTTTATAACACCCCTCTTCAAAAGACACAGGGCAGAACAAATCTCTTTTAAAGGTATATATTGTCACACTGCAGGCTGTTACAAGAGGCCATGCTGCTAGATCAACCAGCCTGAATTCAGACAGCAACCAGGGCCTATCTGAGTCAGTAGGGCCACCAAGAAGTGAGGGAGTAAGATCACTGATCTTTTGCACATAAGTGCCAGCAATTTCTCTCTGTTACATCAAATTCACAGGTCTACCACTCAATTTAACTTTGTCACTGCACATACGTTTCAGTCAGGCTCACAGAGTACTGTCACATGCATCACATCTACTCAAATCCTTCCAAACTGCTAAACCTTTCAGCCCCCTGCATTTCTTACTTACTAACTAGGGTCATATCACCATTTTTCTTTCTCATGCATCGCCTCTCACTGCTCTTGCATCCACTTCCATCATTTTAAATCCCTCCCTCTCTTCTTAATGCAATAAGGCCTTGCCCACAAACAGGCCAAAAGGTCCCAGATTGATGGTGGTTGGGGGAAAGGTATGGTGGTTGACATCAGGGTCCTCACTTCAGAAGAAAAGCATGACCACTTTGCTCGCAGATCCCTTGACTTTGGCATTTTCTATGCCTTTGATGGCGCTCCCCATTCTGCATTCAGCTCTTCTTTTTAGAGATGCTCCCTCATTAATGCATGGATCCCATTTATTATTATCAGCACTACTCCATGTCCTTTTCCTTTTTTGCCTATTCTTCCCAAGTGCTTAGAGACTTTTAATATTTAGTTCCCAGTCTCTGTCACACTGTAATCACACCTCTGCAATGACAATTCAATGATACCATTTTACTTCTGATAGTGCCATCAACATACCTATCTTGTTGTGAATGCCATGGTAAGGTCAGCCTGCAGAGTGATGCCAAAAGCGTGGGTTCAATTCCTGTACTGCTGAGGTCACTATAAAGGCCCTTGTCAACCTTTGTACTTGTCAATGTGCACTCTGCTCTCTCCGTCAGGTAGTTCAAGAGACACATCTTGTCTACATTGAACCCATTAAGTCTCTTCCAAATTTTAAAGTGTTTAAGTCACCACTCACCATTCCCTTTTCTATAAGTGCCCCAGTCTGTTCAATCATTCCTGAAGGTTAAAACCTCTGTTCTATTAAGATCTTTTGTATCTTTTGTCCCTCCTCAGTGTCCCTATCCTTTTTAAACAACTGAACCAAAATGGTACACAGTGTTCTACTGTAAGCTTGCGCCAGCTATGTGCAAGTTGAATTTATCCCTCTTTCTCAACTGTTGTTGGCTAACTCCCTGAAATCTTTTGGCTTTTATTATCTTGGCTTCAGATTTACAGCAATTCCCTGTTGCACCTATGTCCATTTGCTCCTTTGTGTTCTCCCTCAGAGGGACCCCTCTTCCCTACAGTAATTGACCAGCAGGTCTGTCAGTAAAGCTAACTAGCTCTACTGCTTTTGAGGTTAAGTTCAAAGAGGACACCAGAAGATGAATAAAGATGGGCCTGGAATTGATGATTAATCTCTTGAATACGGCTGCAAGCAATACCTGGAAAAAGACCACTCTTTCAAAAGAAACGTTACTTTGCTTTCTTTGCTGATATTTTTATAACAGAAAATGATCAGTATTGGTGAGGCTGTTGGGGATGTAGGGCCATGTGTTGAAATTTCCAGGAATAAATCCAAACAAGTTTGTCAATCCCTAACAGGGACTCTCGCAGGCTTCTAGGAAGATACCAGGACATCGTCACATTTACTGCAAATTGTTACAAGTTTCATCACATATTAGAAGTGTGCATATGTAGCCTTTTTTAGAATTGTGCATTTAATTTAGTCTTAAAATGCACTTAAGTACGCTAATAGTTTCTGTAGAGGAAGACAAGTAATGAATTTGAATCGTGACAGGCTTTTTTCAAAATAAACTAAAAAGAATTTGGCACAATTCTGCACCCTGCTACTCAATAGATGATTGGGAATAGTCTACTGTGGAGCATATTTAAAATGCACACTTGAGCTACCTAATTGTACTCATCGTACATTACGCTCTTTGGATCCTTTTCATATTTGAAGGTGCTTTAATAAGCCGACATTGTGAAATAAAATGGATGACAGTACTGATCTAAAATTCAGTCGCGTGGAGAGACTAGAGGCTGGAATTTTTCACTTTTGAGTGGAGAAGGCAGTTTAATGGAACTTCTAAGATAATTGGCAGAAGAATCAAACAGGGTGAGTTTTTTTTATTGACACAAGTTGAGAGAGTTGGAAGCATATTCAATGATAACAAGCATGGGGCTGGATGAACACAGCAGGTCAAGCAGCATCATAGGAGCAGGAAAACTTATATTCAATGTTAACTTTTTAAAGGATCAATGCTTGAGGAAAAGAAAATTGCATGGCTTGGTTGAATCAAGGAAAGAACAAGGGTGTGGGAGTAATAGGGAACTGTTTCAGAGAGCTGGTGCAATGAGGTACATTTGGCTGCATGCTGTAACATAATTTTGTACTATGGCAACTTCAACTCAATTTATAAAATTTGTTCATTGGTGGTAGGTGTCACTGGCTTTGCCAGTATTTATTGCCCGTCTTTGATTGCCTTAGAGAAGGTGATAGTGAGCAGCCTTGAACCACCTCATCCATTGTGGTGTGTGAGCACTCACAGTGCTGTTAAGGAGGGAGTTTCAGGAGTTTGATCTGGTGATACTGAAGAAACAACTGTTGGGTGGCATGGACAGGAACTTGTAGATGGTGATCCTATGCATCTACTGCCCTAGTCCTTCCTGATGATTGAAGTTGCAGATTTGGAAAATGCTGATGGAGGAGCCTTGGTGAGTTGCTGCAGTATGTCTTGTAGACGCTATACACTGTTGTCACTATGCATGGAATAGGCAGGAAAGTGGACATGAGGGATGCTGGATCAGTCATGATCCTCTGAATGGCAGAGTAGGCTTGAGGGGCTGAAACCTGCTTCTATTTCTTACGGTTTTAAGGTAAGTAATGAAAGCAGTATTGTTGAAGATGATGGAAGAGGTGTCAGTCAAGCAGTTTGCTCTATCCTGATTATGTCAAGCTTCTTGAGCGTTGTGCAGCTGTACTCTTTGAGACAAGTGGGCAGTATTCAGTCACATGCCTGACTCGTGCCTTTTAGACGGTGGATAGACTTTGGGATGACAGAAAGCGAATTTTTTGCTGCAGAATTCTCAGCCCCTGATCTTTTCTTGTAGCCATCTTGTTTATATGGTTGGTCCAGTTCAGTTTCCTGTCAATGGTAAACCCCAGGGTGTTGACGGAAAGCTGATACAGAACCAATCTATGTAGCTTATGCATGACCCTGTGACCATAAACATTATTGGCTGCCCTTCTGACTTTTTCATTGCATGATCCTCCTGCTCATAAAGCAACAATGACTCAATCTGGACAGTGCAGAGGATATTACAAGCACTTTTTGATTGCTGGCCATGCAGATGAGACCACTTGGCAATGTTCCCTGTAAGCTGCGGCAGCCATTCTGATGTTCCATGAGTGGGGATTGGTGTGACAGTGATACCAGGTGTTCTGTCCACAGTGATTTTCTTTCTGGCTGTGCAGACCTCTGAGACCTTTGAACAGAAGCAATGTTTGGAACTGGATGTCAATGCTGCAATTGGCTCCCGTTTGAGGGACGATCAGAGTCATAGCAGCACAAAAAGATCTGTACCCTGTTTCTCCAAAGGTTTTCAATGCCTTTCTGCTCTTTAAAAATCAAGCAACAGAAACCCTGAGTTGGATTAAGGAAATAGATAGAATTTGTTTCCCAAATGAAGGATATCTATTTTGTCATTTATTTCAAAAGGCAGCAATTTGCACAATTATTTCTCACATTCCACTTAAGAATACTGAACTGAATGACTAATAGGTTCATCCGGCAGTGAATAATTTAAGTTTATGGAATATAATTCGATCTATAATATTAATGTCTGTGAAATGCACTTCAAAGGTTACATGTACTAACCTTAGTAGGAAGGTAGCATCACTGTGGATATAACACCTGGTACCAATGTACTCAATGATGATTTAGGGCATTTTTTTGTAATCCCCTGCATCACCATTGCACCCCAGAGGGCCCAGCAGTAATGCTTATATTTTCCCTAAATCACCCATGGCTGTGTACAATGTTTTATTTTTACAGTGACACAGTAAAAAGACACAATAGTGTATATACTTTATTATTCATTTTTCCAACACCAGGAAAAGACCCATGTGGCCAGTTGAACATGAACAAGCAAAGCCTGTTGAGGGCAATGTTGTCATTAAAATGTGAAGGAGGGGTTAGGGAGAGAAGGAGGGGACTAAATTAAAATAGAGTTGGAGGGGGAAATAAAGCACTCCATCCCCTGCAGTCCCCACCCCTCCCAAAAGGTGTCGTGAGAATTGGTGGACACCGTGTGTTCCCTCTCCAGTGACACCCAGGCTTGAACTTAACCATGGAAGAGGGGCAGGCAGTCAGCAGAGATGATCCCCTGCTGCCAGGACCTGTTTATTTCCAGCATGGTCAGGCCCAGGAACAGACCCATGAGGAGATCCTCTGATCTGCCCACACACTCCGCACTGATTGCCCAAAGATCAGGAGCGTGGGGTTGACGTGCAACCAAAAACACACCACAAGGTTCTTCGAATAACTCAAAAGGGAGTGCAAACACCCTCAACCAATATATACATAGTCCATGGTCTCCACAGCACTGCAAAATAACCAGTTGCCTGGGAGTCCATGAGCTGCTGCAATCTGTGGTGACAAGGGACTGCCGCTTGCAACAACCTCCGCCTCGGGTCCCTGATGGAAAGAGGGAGGACTCCCCCATATACACATTAGTCAAAGCTGATTTTGAATAAGTTCCAATAGGACTGGAAGTACCAATTCTAACAGCAATTGTTCTACCATTTTCATTTTCCAGACATTAATTTGGAATATTTTTGACAAATGATTAACTCAATAGTTTTTTTAAGCTACACTTATCTCTCTATTCTTTGAACCCAGACAGATCCATTAATCAGATCAACAAAAGCCAAAGTAATTCATTCATCATATGAAAAAAAATGATCCACTGAGAACAAGTTGCAAAATCACCAATATGCGAACTGTATTCAATCATGCTGGTACTAATGAGATCTACTGAAATGGTGCATAATCACTGTTTCAGTTCACTATTATATGGCTCTTGCTACAGTTTCTAAAAATAAGAAACACTTAAAAGTCATTTTACAAAATTGCAGCAAAGCATTTCAGAGCACCAGAGTCTGCTTCTGAATTGCAGTTGATGAGCAATTTGTCCCAAGTATCCAAAACATTTAACACATTTGTCCTCAAGTCCGGTGAAAAATGCTAAGCAGAAACTCCATTTGGACTCTTCCAAAAGTTCATATGAAAAATTATACTGGCCCTTGAATAATTACTCTTCACTGCACATAAAATTTAGTTGTGTATCCTTCAACATTTCCCAACAAGAATCTGGTAATAGTCAGATGTTTCATAGTTTGGTTTTTGGATAAAGTTGACCAAGTTATCCTTCTTCTACTTTGAAAAGTCCTTTGGGATTATTTGCTTTCATTGAGAGGCAGTGATATCTCAATTTAATTTCTCAACTAAAAAACATCACTCTCTCAAAATGTCACTGGTGTAAAAGTCTACATTTTACTGAGCTTTCTGGACTAGAATTGACCAAGGAACTGAGTGCTACCCATGGATCATGGCAAACAACGCGACCTACATTTAATTACTTAAAAGCCTCCATTGACCTTCAAACTGCTGTCACCTACAGCAATGACCTGTACCTCAAGGTGAGTGCCTACGAATGCAATTAGATTTTATGACTTTATAAAGTATAATCATTGGGTATTGCAACATGAGGAAATGACATTGGTTTGTTGTAAACAAAGGCATGATATGCAATCGTTAAGGAATTGTTGATGTATTCAAAGATTGCACATGATTACAACAGGTAAAGCAACCATTCCATTCATAATTATGTAGTTATGCATGAAGAAGACCATTTGGCTTATCCAGTCTTGACAGACATTCAAACCCCTTTCTGTAAAACAAAGAATTATGGATGTTGAAATCTGAAACAAAAACAGAAATTGCTTGAGCAACTCACCAGGGGAGTTCTGAAGAAGGGTCACTGGACCCAAAAGATTAATTCTGATTTCTCTCCACAAATGATTTGGATGTAGGAGTGGAAGGGTGGATTAGTAAGTTCGCAGATGATACGAAGGTGGGTCGAGTTGTGGATAGTGCGGAAGGCTGTTCTATGTTACAAAGGGACATTGATAGGATGCAGAGCTGGGCTGAGAAGTGGCAGATGGAGTTTAACCCTGAAAAGTGTGAGGTGATTCATTTTAGGACAAATTTGAAAGCAGGATACAGGGTTAACGGAAAGATTCTTGGCAGTGTGGAGGAGCAGAGGGATCTCGGGATTCATGTCCACAGTTCCCTGAAAGCTGTCACTCAGGTGGATAGAGTTGTTAAGAAGGTGTATGGTATGTTAGCTTTCATTAATAAAGGGATTGAGTTCAAGAGCCGTGAAGTTATGCTCCAGCTATACAAAAGCCTGGTTTGGCCACATCTGGAGTATTGTGTCCAGTTCTGGTCGCCTCATTACAGGAAAGGTGTGGAAGCGTTGGAAAAGATGCAGAGGAGATTTATCAGGATGTTGCCTGGAATGGAGGGAAGGTCTTACGAGGAAAGGTTGAGAGAGCCAGGGCTTTCCTCTTTAGAATGACGAAGGATGAGAAGTGACTGGATAGAGATGTACAAAATGATCAGGGGTATAGATAGACAGCCAGAGACTTGTTCCTAGGGTAGAAGTAGCTATTACAAGGGGGCATAGTTTTAAAGTGAGTGGAAGTAGATATAGGGGAGACTTCAGAGGTAGGTTCTTTACTCAGAGAGTGGTAGGTGCAAGGAATGCATTGCAGGAGAGGGTAGTGGAGTTGGCCTCATTAGGGACATTTAAGCGGCTATTAGATAGGCATATGGGTGATAGTATAAGGTAGGGGTGGAGGTTAGATAGACCTTAGGTTTAGGGTAAAGGTTCGGCACAACCTCGTGGGCCGAAGGGCCTGTACTGCGCTGCTCTGTTTTATGTTCTATGTCCTAAATGCTGCCAGACCTGCTGAGTTTCTCCAGCAATTTATGATTTTGATTCAAATGCACTTGTCATGGTGATTAATAGGTTTCTAAATAATTCTGGGCTTTTATCTTCAGTTCTCTATCAATTGAAATGTGGTTCAGACTTCAGTTTCCTTTATGCATTTATTGACAGCAATCTTATCTCCTACCAATTCTGCATTTTAATCAATTTTAATGAATTACATCTGCTGTGCAACTCCAAGAATGCCTTATTCATTGCAGCAGATAAGCGAGGCTGTGTATTCCTTGTCACAAACTACCTGGTCTTAGATAATCTTTCCATATGCACATTGAAAAAATGGCAGATGTTATGGAGTAACTTCTAATGTTAGATCTGAACTGAGTCATTGCACCCCTATATTTTCTGCTTGCATTTGGGGTGTCATTTCATTAAGGCTTATGTCTTTGGCCCATGTTTATCACAGTACACCTGATATAGAGGGAGATCTCAGCCTTCAAATGAAATATTTCAGCCAAAGAGCCACCTGCTCAGGTGAATGTTTGAGATTTTCTCTAATAGCAGAGGGTTTAATGTTCTAGTCAACATTTCTTTCTCAATCAATGATACATTAACAAGTCACTCATCCCATTTTGATTTTCAATTCAGGCTGCAGTTGTCTTCATGATTTGACAAGGCCTACCTACCATTTCAGTTCCTGTTTCAAATCTCTCACATTACATTTCCACCAACTTTATTGTCAGCGATTCCAACTGACCTATCGATCGCAGATCTTACAAACTAAGCCAGTTGGTGATTCAAAATCTCATTACACATCAATTCAAATCACCACTTCTCGAATGGTTTCACTGTTGGAAAATGTATAAATATCCTAATGGGGACAGCTATTGAACAGCCTAATGAAATTACTCGTTTCAGAGATTTCCAGAGCAAAGTGGGAGTTTTGCCAATACTTCACAAGGGTATTCATGTCCTGTGGTAATCTCTAGTTCAGGTATCTTAACAGTAAGTCTGTCAGTGGTACTTATAGAGTCATAGAGATATACAGCATGGAAACAGACTCTTCAGTCCAACTTGTCCATGCTGACCAGATAGCCTAACTTAATGTAATCCCATTTACCAGCATTTGGCCAATATCCCTCTTAACCCTTCCTATTCATGTATCTGTTCAGATGCCTTTTAAATGTCGTTATTGCACCAGCCTCCACCACTTTGTCTGGCAGCTCATTCCATACATGTAATTCTCTTTGTGGGAAAAGTTGCCCCTTAGGTCGTTTCAAAACCTTTTCCCTCTTACCTCAAACCTATGACCTCTAGTTTTGGACTCCCCTACCCTGGGGAAAAGACCTTGGCTATTCACCCTAGTTGACAGTTCTTATATTTACTGTGGGACGCCACTGTTACCAACCAAATGACAATGATTCGTTATTTCTCCTGTCAGTTATTCCTGGAGACCTCACTGTTGGATGTGAGTGGGAGAATGAAGCTGCTGCAGTTTCAGTTGAGTTCCATTTGACACCCTTTTATGAAAAGACTATGCTATAAAATGCATCGTTCTGCTGTACCTTCAACTCTCTGGTTGATGCAGTAGTGTAAATCGATACTTTGTCCATGGCATTGGCAAAAAAAAATACTTTCAAACAAATTCTGGACAAAAGAGAGATAATGTTGCCTATCACGCTTCACTGTGAATTGACTTCAACTGAGGAAGCAATTTTGGTGCAGGTTTTTTTCCAAAAAAGCCTCCCAAAGCTCAGAGACAAAAACAAATCTTATCAAGGAAAGCAATCATGATATCAGCCAATGTTTCAGTAATGAAGGGTAGGCCTTGAATGAAAATGAGGAGAGCCATTGCAACCTAACAAAATATCAGCATCTTTTCCTGGAAAGTTGACTGTAAGGGGTTTCAAAATACAAAAGATTACCGGTGAAAGCAAAATAAAGATGGACAACATTCTGAGTAGAATGAAACCATGTTTCAGTAGATTATCATTGGGAATTGTGCTTTTGAAAAAAAAAAGGCTTCACAAGGCTGTATGGCTTATCAATATAGTAAAGAAACCCCATCTGGTAAAAAAGGATGTGGAAGATTGAACACATTGAAGACCTGCAATGCAGTCGAAGGAAGGAAACCTTGGAGAGGGAGCAAAAGAGTCTGACAGTTCATTGTAGGTAGCATCTATAACCTGTTGCAGCCAGGTGAGTAGGGGTGAATAAGCTCCTTGCTTTATAACCTCACTTGGTTGGCCTAACGAAGATTTGGAAGAATGCTCACCGGACCCCAAATGTTAACTCTGCTTTCTCTCCACAGGTGCTGCCTGAACTGCTGAGTTTCTCCAGGAATTTCTTTTCTTGTTGAAGATTTTAAATTCTTTTTAGCACACTGTTGTATCACACTTCAATTGAAATGACTTTGCCAGTTCAAAAATGGAAGAGCTAATGACAAAGTTTCTTGAGTGCAAGATCAAATAATCTCACTAGTTACTAACCCAAAGAAAATTGTAAAAAAAGCAACATCTAAACAACTCACAAATGTCGATATGAAGTTTAGAAAGGAGAGAATGTCTATTACAAAATAGAAGTGATGAATACGTAGCTTTAAAAAGTCACAGGAGCTCTTGAGGTGTATTAACCAGAGACCACGTACTTTTACTTAATGACTTTTACCCTCAGTAGTTGCAAAATTTGTTGATACCTTTGAATGGATGTTAGCTTTATCACCAATTCTTTTAGTTTTGAGAGGCTGAGAGAAAGTAGAGATATACTTTTCCAGTTCCTCAGTTACAAAGCCATCTTCCCTCTGCCGAAATGTTTGAGATGCAGCTCATTTGTAGATTCCTGGGACTGCCTTCATTGTTTTATTTCAAGCTAGATATTCTGTGGGCAAGTCTTTCATCACAATAAATGGAAGCTTCCATAAAGGTATAAATCAAGCAGACAATACGGAGTGAAACATCTGGCTTCAATCATTTTGATGACATACTAATTTCATTTCAGGCTGAGTCTTGTTTATTGACGGTTCATGAAGCTTGTTTTATCTGGTCAGGAGATCACTGCAGCCCATTTAAGCCAACTTTTTCCTCTTTTTATAAACCATTTTAGTTTATAAAAGGTCTGAGGCAATATAATCAAATGATGGAAGTTGAAAATTATAGTCTAATTTTACCACTATCATAACAAACCATGAGACTCAGACACTTTTGGCATTCTATGACTACAGTTAATAGCATATTTCAGCTGGATATTGGAAAGGTGCTTACTTATTTCAAGTAGTGTAACATATCTGAACATTTTGATGCTAGATATCAGTGAAGAGTTTAATTGCTGAGAGAATTTAACAAGCAGCTGTTGTTTTTAAAAATTATTACTTTCTTCTCTCTTCTCAACTGTTCAATGTAGGAGAGGCAATGGCCTAGTGGTATTATCACTGGACTACTAAGCCAGAGACCCAGATAATGTTCTGGTGATCCAGGTTTGAATCCTGACATGGAAGATGGTGGAATTTGTATTCAATAAATATCTGGAGTTAAGAGTCTAACAATGACTGTGAATTGTTTGTTAGGGGAAAAACCCATCTGGTTCACTAATGTCCTTCAGGGAAGGAAACTGTCATCCTTGCCTGTATGTGACTCCAGGCCCACAGCAATGTTGTTGACCCTTAACTGCCCTCTGGACAATAAAAGCTGCCTAGCCAGTGATGCCCTCATCCCATGAATGAAAAAACAGAATCTGTAACCATTCTAATTTCCCTCTAATCAAATAAAATCTGTGCCTATCTTGAATTTATATTCATGGCTACAAAAAAATCTACTCCCAACAAGTGTGACAGCATTTTGACAGTCAATTTATTCGCTCAAAATTTGCAGGTTGAAGGAACTATTACTGAGGTATTTTATGAAAAGATAGTACAAAAGAAATTGCAATGTGTAAGTTATGAAGTTCATTCCCTCCAAGGGCTCTGGTTATTAATGCCTTTGTACAGTACAGCAACTGATCCAGTCTGTAGATGGGCTATTAAGCATTTAGAGACACAAACTGGTTAATTACAAATGAACACAGGAACCGGCACACATTGTACCATCAGAGGACTCTTGCTTTCCTCTATGAGCCATGAAAATTGGAAATTGGGTTCTTCAGGAATGGAACTAATGTCCTTGAATTGCTCACCCAGTTCATACTTGCCCATGGTGAATGAAAGGGAGCACAGTGATCCAGAAATAAACACCTTTGGAGTACTTCGTATGTGAGGGTAAGTGAGACATCAAGACATAATTCTTAGCCAGCATCCTGGAGGTATTCCATCTGAGAAACCACCAAGAGGTTTTCAGGAGAGAGTCATCAAGGTGCCCTGGTATATTATCTGCTTGATAAGCAACATGCTTTTATTCATTCACACTTAATTGAAATGTTGAGCTCGAGCAGATTTAACTTAATATCTCCTTTTCTCAATTAAATAAATAAAACAATAATTAGCTGAGATGAATAGAGTACTTATACATTCATTCAGTTCATAAACTTATATAGTTGAATCAATTGTATTTGCAGTAGTGTCATACAGTCATAGAGTCATAGAGCTGTTCAGCTTTCGGCCCAACTCATCCATGTCAACCAGATATCCCAATTAAATCTAGTCTCATTTGCCAGTATTTAGTCCATATCCCTCTAAACCCTTCCTATTCATGTTTCCATCCTGATGTCTTTAAAATGCTGTAATTGTACCAGCCTCCACCACTTCCTCTGGCAGCTCATTCTATACATGCACCACCGTCTGTGTGAAAAAGTTTCCCCGTAGGTCCTTTTTAAATCATTCCCCTCTCACCTGGAACCTATGCCCTCTAGGTATGGAATCCCCTACCCTGGGGAACAGACCTTGACTGTGTACCCTATCCATGCTTCTCATGATTTTATAAGCTTCTATAAGGTTGTCCTTCAGCCTTTGATGCTCCAGGGAAAATAGCCCCAGCCTATTCAGCGTCTCCTTATAGCTCAAACCCGCCAATCCTGGCAACATCCTTGTAAATCTTCTTTGTACCCTTTCAAGTTTCACAATACCCTTCCTATACCAGGGAGACCAGAACTGAATACTGTATTCCAAAAGTGGCCTAACCAATGAAACATACAGCTGCAACATGACCTCCCAACTCCTACACTCAATACACTGGCCAATAAAGGCAAGTATACCAAACGCCTTCTTCACTATCCTGACTACCTGCAACTCCACTTTCAAGGCACTATGAACCTACACATGTCTCCTTTTGGCCCTCCTGATTTCCCTCTTAAGTAAACTCCCACTGCCCTTATATTCTTCCAGGGATTCATTTGTTCCCTGCTATCCATACCTGACATATGCCTCCTTCTTTTTCTTGACAAGAACCTTGATTTCTCTAGCCATCCACCATCCCCTATACCTACTAGTCTTACCTTTCATCCTAACAGGAACATACTGTCTCTGGGCTCTCGTTATCTCATTTTTGAAGTCTTCCCCCTTTCCAGCCATCCCCGTCACTTGTGAACTTCTGCCCCCAGTTAACATTTGAAAGTTTTTGCATAATACTGTCAAAATTGGCCTTCCTCCAATTTAGAAATTTAATTTTTAGATCCAGTCTATCCTTTACTATCACTGTTTTAAAACTGATGGAATTTTGAACACTGACCCCAAAATTCCCCCCTCACTGACACCCTAGTCACTTACCCTGCCTTATTTCTCAACAGAAGATCAAGTTTTGCTCTGAGATAACAAGCATGGGGCTGGATGAACACAGCAGGTCAAGCAGCATCATAGGAGCAGGAAAACTTGACGTTTCGG
>JAHRHZ010000022.1:21144794-21183140 GCA_024137785.1 Ginglymostoma cirratum
AGGTGAGGTGAGGTGAGGTGAGGTGAGGTGAGGTGAGGTGAGGTGAGGTGAGGTGAGGTGAGATGAATAAAGGAACTGTGAAGCCTGGGTAATGTGTTTCTATTTAAGTGCAGGATTAGGTTAGCAAAAGGATGACTAGTGTGGTATCCTTTGACTCTTTACAGTTGTATTTGGGAATAATTTGATATTTGAATATTTTGATACTTGATACTTTGAGAATAAAAGAGTGAATTGATTAAGTTAAAGAACACTCTGTTTTTAAACTCATTTTCACTGAGGTTAACTGCTATTTGAGACAGCCAATAGCACCCTGGACTGAAGTTACCAGCTGGGTCAGTGTAGTGTCCATGGTCTGGAGGAAGGTGCAACAGTGCCACAATTTCTGCTGTACCAGGGTAAGTGCCACTGTCTTCTCTCTGCTGCCTCACATTCATTCTACGTCTGTTACTGCACCCGCTTCCCACAAAAGCTAATGTTTATCACTCTCAATAATGCACGCAGCATCTTCAATATCTCTCACCCACTCTTCCTCCTGCCAAACCATTGACCCTTCCTACTCATTCACTTGAGGCTCCTCACCGCCTTTTCTGAACGTGCACCAACAGAAACAGTGTGACAGCCACTTTCAGCTCACTTAGTGCCTGCCTTCATCTCATTGCAGGAGCTAGAGCCCAAAATAGGGGTGAAAGGGCCCAGATAGGTGGTGGAATGGCCAACATTCAACTCTTCATCCCAGAGGAGGAGAGAAGCATTGAGCCCACAGGAGAAGACAGAAAACGCCCATGTAAGGATTTTGAGATCTCCAAATCCCAACAAACAAGTGAGACTGGTTGCAATGTGCTGATCTCACATTAACACCACTGCAAATGTTTGGATTTCACTTACTATTGTCACATGTACCTAGATACAGTGAAAAGTTTTGTTTTGCATTCAGTACAGGCAGATCATAACATACAAAGGTCATGGGGTGATTGAACAGAGCAAGGAATACCAAGTTATGGCTGCAAAGAAGGTCCTCAAAAAGAAAGATCAACATTAAATTTGAAATTTGAGAGGTCCATTCAGAAGTCTAATAACGGTGGGGAAGAAGCTGTTCTTGAACCTGTTGGTTTGTGGATTTAAGCTTTTGTATCTTCTGCCTGATGGAAAAGGTTGGAAAAGCTTATAACTGGGGTGGGAGGGGTCTTTCATGTAGGCTGCCTTTGCGAGGCAGTGATAAGTGTAGATGGAGTTAATGGATGGAAGGTTTGCTTGTGTGATGGACTGGGCTGTGTTCACAACTCTCTGTAGTTTCTTACAGTCCTGGGCAGAGCAGTTACTGTACTAAACCATATGCATCCGGATAGAGTGTTTCCTATGGTTCATCTATAAAAGTTGGTGAGGGTACCTATGGACATGCTGAATTTCCTTAGCCTCCTGATGAAGAAGAGGCATTGCTGAGACTTCTTGACGGTCGCATCAACGTGAGTGGTCTTCTTATTATGCCTGAGCTACCAGCCCTGTTGTTCAACTCATTCCCTGTCCCATGCTCTGCAGGCACCACCTCCATCCGCAAGAGACCAGGACATCAGCTCCTCCTTCATCTCTGCGGAAGAAGATACACATCCCTCAGAGGAAATAGCAAAAACGCTGCTTCCTGACTCCTTTACCAGCTCAGTGACAGTCACCTTGATGGGTAGTTTACCCAGGTTAGAATTGAGAGCACATTCTTGTGAGCACAAAACAAAACAAAAAAAAACTACATTTACTTCTGGGATTAAACAGCATTTGTTTGCAACAAAATATCTACAGCAAATGTGCAATAAGTTCACCCATTTCAGATCAACTCGAACTGGGTTTCAATTACTTCCTGTCTACCTTGTTGTGTCCAACAGTTGTCCTCTGTATCATGGTGAAGGTGATGTTTATCCCATTCAATGTCCTCGTCTTACTTCTCGGATGACTGTTGCCATTCTCCTAGCTCTTCAGCATTCATCCTATCTGGTGTTTGCCTGCTCTCAGTTGTGCAGAGGCTCCACACTAAGATTATGCAGTATGCTCTGTCTGAACTCTGTGTATTGCAAGCCTCCCCAGGAATTGATTCAAGTATCAGAATCCCATTGTCAGGACACCTATCTGTTGCTCCAGCATGGCCCAGATGGATGAATGGCCTGCATTGTCTCTGCACTCGACCTCAGTCAGGCATTTATGTAGTCAAGTCATTGGCCACGATTGCAGAGGGTAGGCCGTGTCTCCCAGCTGCCATCCTTGTAAGCACCTGGCCCGTGAAATGAAACACAGAATTGAGAATTTCCAAGGATAAAAGCATCACAGCCTCTCCCAGGCTACCTGGCGCAGAGTTCTACAAAGTTGTCCCAATGATGATAGGTGACTTGTCCATTGGCCAAACGGGAGCTGTTCGTATTAATAAATGTAGTCACGTTTTGATAGGGTGGTCTCAATGTAGTGTATGTGCACAGTGTATAGAGAGAAGCCAGCAATGTTGACAAAGTAGCAGGCAGATTTGCCAACATGAGCCACTTAGGTGGCCATTTAGCACAAGGACTGCTGTGGTTGAGAAAGGCAGCTCGCCACCATCTTTTCAAGAGCAACAAATGCTGGCCCAACCAGCGATATCCTTATCCTACAAGTAAATTAAAACAAAAACAATAAAAGTTAAGGGCTTCTTCCTGCTGCTGTTATTTTATCAATGATGTGTTTACCCTTTATTATATAAAGACCTCTTAGCAAACCCTGGCACAGCCTCCTTCCCAGCTCAAAGACCTTATCCCTTTCCCAATTGTTATGGCCACACCACAATAACACACTCCTGTCCTTACTAACACCCCTTGCCTTTGTCACTGGACTTTGTCTGGCTTGCCCCTGACAGTTGATGCCACTTCTCCTGTTACTGGTTGGTTTTACGCTGCTTGATCAGATTGCATGCAGTCCCAGCAGCAGCCATTGATTCTGGTGGCGTTGCTGGCACTAAATCCTGCTGTTTCTCCTGGGGCTTGGGAGATCCCAGAGGCAGGTTTACTTCCTTTAAAAAACAGGAACAATGATGGCAGCTCAATTGCTGCCTGATGGACATAAAATCTGAGCGACGATCTCAGAAACCTTGGCATCCTGGAACACGATCAGGGTCACTGCAGCAATATGAAATCTTAGACAATGTTTCAGTTTGTTGTAAAACAAGAAAGTGCTGGAGGAACTCAGCAGGTCTGGCAGCATCTGTGGAAAGAGAAACAATATTAACATTTCAAGTCTGACATGACTCTTCACCATAGATGCTGCTAGATCTGCTGAGTTTTTCTTTTCTGTTTTCATTTCAGATTTCCAGCATCCGCATTAATTTGATTTTATATTTAGTTTGATGACCTTTCATCAGAATAGTTTGATTGACTGAAACATTATGTTGGGTTCTCTCTCCACCAATGCAGCCAGACCTGCTGAGTATTTCCACCATTTTCTGTTTTTAATTCCAGACCTCCAGCATCCACGGTAGCTTGTTTCCGATCTAACTGCACTATCTATGCAGCTGCAATGCAACCTTTGTTTTAGTTCTTAAAGCAGACAAATCATTCAAGCAGTGATCTGCAAATGCTGTACTTTCCCAGGCCATAAAGACAACACACTATTCAAGCCATGGACCAATGGCTTGTTAATTGACATGTGTTAAATCATGCATCGTATATTCTAAGAAATGAGCATTACTCTGCACCCCCAGGGATCACAAATGGGAGAGGTTTGGGGGTCTGATGAAAGACAGCGATATTTAACCTTTAATGAAAATTTAACTTCATTGCCTGAAGCAGGAACGCATTGCCCAGAATGTTAGTCAGTGATTTTAAAATAGAGGTTTTTTTTCTTGCTACTGAGGTATATAATATGAAATTCAAAGTCATTGCCTCTTATAACCAGAATTTCATCCATGAAATGATGAGGCATTGATCCAAATAGCGGCCCATCAGCTAGAGATTATCTCTTGGGCATCAGTGAGCCTTCACGTATAATTATCTGAAATGCTACTGAGATTTTCATATACCAACTGATGATGCTATTTTGCATCTGATTAGGTACGACATTGTTTTATAGCCCTGTTATTTACCTGGCCATGTATTTGGCATAAGGCAGTATGGGGAAACCCAATGTAAAGACTTCCTACACTTCTTAAGTGCAGGACATCTTCTCTACATTCTTTTCTGCTTTTCTCCTCTCAGTGCTAGTATGATCCTTTTCTTAAAATATAATTTAATTCACTTTGCTGAAATGTTGCTGACAAATATAATAGGATATGAAGGCACGGGGAAGGTGCAAAGCAGATTTACACGACAGTATTTATATTAAATGATTATTAGGAAAGACTTATCAGCCTGAAGTCTTCCTCAAACAAGGAGAAGGCTGAGGGCTGATGCAATAGAGGTTTTTAAAATTATGAAAGCATTTGATAGCATGGACATAGATTTGTCCATTGGTGCAGGAATCCAAAACTGGGGAGCCTTAAATATGTGTAAACACAAGACTTTGCAACTTACTCGCAGAGACCTTTTTATAGCACTTTGTGGAAGTGTGTGGAATTTGAATGAGTTAAAAGCTTTCCATCAATATTTGGAAACCTAGTGTGGAATAGATTGTCAAATAAGTAAAAATGGGAACAGATGAAATGTGGGCTGCATTACCTCCATTTTATGCTGGGGCACTAAGTCAAAATCTACTGCAGTCTATCTAAACAAGTGAGACAAATTCTGGAGAAGTTCATGGCAAACAAATTGAATAGTTCAGTGAACAGGAGTAGCCTGCGAAATCTGATTCTTCAGAGAGGAGTCAATGATTTAACACTGTGTCACTTCACCCAAATAATCTCTTGACACAATACTTGAAGGAGTGTCTTTTGCTTATTTACTTAAGCACTGGTACTGCTATTAAAATGCCAACTGAACAGTGCAATGACAATAGGCATAAGGGCAGCTTTTTTTGCTGAAGTTGGTATTTGAATTGACTAACTGATTTCATTGGTCTGAGGTGTTTGACAATGTGACATGACCGTGCTTTATTGCTTTAGTGAGAGGAATGATTTTATTTTCATCTTCTTAAATTTATCTGCAACATGTTCCATTGCCCAGTTTGTTTGCCAGGAGGTTACGGTCTCCTAGACAGCATCAATATTCCTCTTTAACCCTGTCTGTCTGACTAACTGGCCGGATCTCTTTTCTTGCAACAAAAGGTCTTTCCCTCTTTACCTGTTAGAAACTGGAGACCAACCATACTTTTCAAGGGAATCTAGACAATTTTCATTATGTTATCCTTCCATTTCAAAATGATTAAGATTAAATAGAGAACAGGTCTGTACGTACAATAAGAATTATTAAGGAGAGAGCCTTGGCTCAGTTGATCAGGGTTGAAGTCCAAATTCCAAAGACCTGAGGGGTGAATCTAGGCTGTTGTAAAGACCAAGTGCCATATTATTTATATGGGCAGTGCTTCAGATGAAATATTGAACTAAATTTGACCTCTAAAGTGAAAGTGAAAGATGCCATGGACGAAGACGCAGGCCAGCTCAACCAGATGATGTGTGGAGAGAGAAATAGTTAATGCTTGACTCTTCTTCAGAACTTGCTTTTATTTTAGTATTTAATTCACTGCCCCTTCTCTTCCAACAATGCCGAATTTGAAGTTCTGCTCTTCTCTCCAACAGGTTTTCCATTTGTCCCCTTGACCTTATTCACCTTGCTTGCTTATCATATCTCTCCTAGTGTCTACCAAAACTCACCTTCACAGCCACATCGTTTTTCCCTCTGGCTCCTACTTGTTCCATTTTGATTCAAGCTGACATTTTATTTTCATTCATTAAGGGGATGTAGATGTCGCTGGCTGACCCAGCATTTATTGCCCATCCCTATTTGTCCTTGAGAAGGTGATGGTTACCTGCCTTGTTGAACTGTTGTGGTGCATTTGCTGTAGATAGACTGACAGTGCTGTTAGGGAGGAAGTTTCCGGATCTGGTGATACTGAAGGAACAGTGATATATTTCCAAGTTGAAGTGGTGTATGGCTTGAAGAGGAATTTGCAAATGGTGGTGCCTTCTGGGTGGTAGTGCTTATGGGTTGAAGGTGCTGTTAAAAGACAGCTTTTGATTCCACCCAGAGTTGCAGGTCTCTCTGAGATGCGCAATGTTCTCTGGCCTTCCCAGTTCTGGCCACAACTCTAGATCCTCATTTGGTACCATGTGCTATCATACGTAGACACTCAACTACTCTCTCCAGCTGCACTGACTCACCCCGTCACAAAGCTGGCCTCACAGTGTCATCTCACCCTTTACCTGATCTAACCCTTTAGCAAAAATACTTTTTCTTTCCCTTTCAGATGTTAAGGTGTGCAAGCTCCAATAACTCACAATACCAAAGCTCCACTAGGAATTTCTCCCCATCACTTCCCTCTGACTAAATCCCCTCTTCTAAATTCACATCATGTTAAAAAGTTCTGAAGAGGGTTCACTGCTAGACATGCGAAATTTCTCCAGCTCATTCTATTTTTATTATAGGTCAGATCTTTAGCAATTGTGGTGTTTCGCTTTTACTTTTGTTCAACTGGTTGTCCTGGCCAATAGTAATCCTTCAAGCACAAAACTAAAAAATACAACACATTACTATGATATTAATGATTGTGTGAGCGTTCAATGCATAGTTTGACTGGCCTACATTAGTTATTGCATTTAAAGTACTTTATTGAGTCTACAGCAGTTTGAAACAACCAGGTGTCTTGAAAGGCAAAATATATCTTATGCATTATTGAAAATCAAATTGATCTGTAAATCTCAGAAAATGTTAAAAGCAGAATGCATGCAGTGAGGTCTATGTCATTCAGAAGAGCTTATCTGACAGAATGCTTAAAGTTCTTTGTCAGAGTTATGAATTCAACTTGCTATTGTCATTTTAAATCTACTTCAGTCACTAAAAATCATGTTGTGCAGGAAAAATGTAGCAGAGAAATGAATCTGAGTACTTCACAGATGTTCAGCTTTGAAACTGTTGATCCCTCTGTAGTTGAGGTTTTCAGATAAGTCTAATGTTTAAAGAACCGTCAGCAGTGTACTGAGAATAGCACATCTGGAAATATGAATAGCCAGTTCTTGGAAATGTGCAGTTAGGGAATAATTTATGAAATGGAATTTACGGATTGCATAGCTTCTCTGCGGAGATCCAAACACCATTAACAAGTTTCCAATCAATCAGGAAGGCCTCATTGGTCCTTTGATCAACAGACGCTGTCTGCCCTTTAAGAATTACACAGTTCCCAGCACCTTCGTACAGATCATGTTAATATTGGAACAGTAACAATTCAAGCAGAATCACTTATTGAGTAGAAGATCCTGGTGACATAAACTGATTCAGTAAATGAATAAAGAGACTTGTGACAACTGCTGCTCAGACTAGAGGGAAATGAATTTGTAGCAACTAGGCTTAGTTCACGGCATTTCAATGTCTGGGAAAGTGAGATTTAATTTGTGGTCCTGAAGATTCCTTTTAAATTTAGGAAACAAGCCATTATCAATAACCATTAGTGAAAGTCACACTCGGGGAGATGATTTTGGGGGAGGTGGGCGTTGCATGCAGCCTGCTTATTAAATCACTTGCAGTTTACTCATGAATTGTGAAACTATCCACTCAGTGATATTAGCTGATAGTTGCAAATAAATTCTGACAGTTGCTGGGAGCTGAGATTTCTTGCTCCCATTGTTGTCAGTGGCTGTCTTGACTAGAATTCACAGGGATGCTGTGTTTAACGCTTGTATTGATGTAAACATAAAAGTCCACCTAAATATTTCTAAAGGTCTTGGGTCCCTAAATGTTGAGAATCCCATTGTTCTGGATTCACCAATATTGGCGCAACCATCCACTTCGTAGATGATGAGTCAGTTGAGAACAGGCTGATTAAATCTAGTCACTAGCCATCTTGCTGCGTCCATTCTTGGAAACCTTTTAGAGCGATGGAATTACTCAGCCTTTCTATCCCTCAATATGTGATTGTGAATCCGGAGATATATTTTTCACATTGAACAAGAGCAAGAGAGATCTCTCTGGTATCCTAGCAAATAGTATCCTTCCACTAATATCATTAAAGCTCATTTTCTGGTTATTCGTTTCATTGTTGTTTTGGGATTCTGGCAATTAGCAGTCCTGTTTGCCAATGTTACAAGACGGAACATATTTCATTAATTCTATAAAACTTCTAGACGTTTGGAAAATGCAAAAGACATTATATAAAGCTATTTCTTCTCGTTTTTCCCTTCCCCTTTTCTGAGGCACAGGAACGATGGGATGTGGACACAATCTTAGTACAAAATCGAGGTTATACTGCACCTTTCGCAATTCCAGGGTCTCTCCAAGCACTTTACGGCTGATGATGAACTTCTGAAGTGTAGTCACCATTGTAATGCAGTCTTGATTAACCATTACAAATTAATTAACTGTAATGAAACCTGAATTGATCAAACATGGGATTATCCATAATAATGATCTTTAATACTTTTTAAGTAGCTAACCCACTAAAACAGAAGAGTGATAAAAGGTCAGAAATTCAGCAGTTTAATTCACAATAACTGTAAATAACTGTTCAACAAATTGATAGAACCATGATTTGCCTGCAGCGTTTAAAATGCTGTAATAATTTGAAAGAAAACACATGAGGTGACAGCAGTTAATTTCAGAGTAAATTAACTCAATTCAAATTAAGAAAGGGAATATGCACTTTAATGCAAGAATTATTTATTGAAAATACTGTTCTTATTATTCAGATTATATCATCATGAAAACATCATTACTGCTATTTCTTATATGCAGAATAATGTTACAATAGTTGATACCTGAGAAAACAACTAAGTGTTTTCTCATTTATATTAGCGTTTTTGGATATATTTCTGTGTTGCATAGTTCATTCAGTGGTTACAGATAAAAACATTGCTGCTAGCATTTCACTCTTGTCTTGACAGATCACATCTTCTAACTTATCAGAAGTAAACCTTTTACAGTCAATTTTTTTTTCGAAAAAATATACTTTATTCATGAAAATATAAAAAATAAACAAATTTACAGACCTACCCGGTCAAACTATCCACTCCGGATTACCCAGGGGGTACGTACGCCAACTAAAGGAAAAAAAACCCACAAAAACAAAAGAAAAAAAGAACTCCCGGTTGGCCCCCTGACCAGTTGGACCCAGTTATTGAAAGGGCCCCTGTTATATTCCGGCCGAGGGGTCTTACACGGCGGTCTTTCCCCATTGCGCCTTGGCGGTGGCCGCCCCAAGCTTTAGCGCGTCCCTCAGCACGTAATCCTGGACCTTGGAGTGCGCCAGTCCACAACACTCGGTCGGGGTCAGTTCTTTCCGCTGGAAGACCAGCAAGTTGCGGACAGACCAAAGAGCGTCTTTCACCGCACTGATGGTCTTCCAGGCGCAGTTGATATTGGTCTCGGTGTGCGTCCCGGGAAACAGCCCGTAGAGCACGGAGTCCCGTGTCACGGAGCTGCTCGGGACGAACCTCGACACACACCACTGCATTCCCCTCCAGACCTCTTGCGCGTAGGTGCACTCCAGAAGGAGGTGATTGACAGTCTCATCCCCCCCGCTGCCGCCTCGAGGGCAGCGTGCGGTGGCGCAGAGAGCCCGGGCGTGCATAAATGATCTCACTGGTAGGGCCCCTCTCACCACCAGCCAAGCGATGACCTTTTACAGTCAATTGATCATGAAAACGAAGGTACAAACATTATGAAAAGAGCAGGAGCTTCCAGCATGACTTGGCAATGTATTTACAGAACACCTTTAACATTGTAACAGGAGTGGTAACAGATGAAAATTAAGGAGCTGTTAGAGAATTTACCAAAAGATTAGTTGAGGAGTTGGATTTTCAGGAATGTCTTAAGAGGGGGAGAAAAGGAGTATGGAGGGGGAGGAGATTGTTAAAGCTTGAGTTTATGCAAATGGAGGCATGGCTGCCAATAGTGGCATGATTAAAATCAGGGATGCAGAAGAGTTGGAGTTGTTTATAGGGCTGAAGATGTTTGGAGTTGTTTACAGGGCTGAAGAAGTTTGGAGTTGAGATGGATTGAGGTCTTGGAAAGATTTGGAAAGAAAAGGTGAGAATTTTTAAGATTGAGGTATTTCCAGATCTGGAGTCAGTGAAGATAAGAAGAGGCCTGATTCTTAGTAAGAAATAATGTGCAAACTTGATACCTCCTTTCATGTCCTCACAGTTTCATAAAATGTTTTGCATTCTATTAATTACCTTTTCGAAATATAGTTACGTGGACAAATATTACAGCCAGTATGTAAACAGCATGATCCCACAAACAGGAAGGCAACGAATCAATCTGTTTTCATAACATTGATTTGAAGGATCAATGTCATATTCCCTTGCTTGTTGAAGACCATAACCTTTTACATCCATCTGAAAGCAGACAAGCCTTCAGTGACATTTTTCAGCCTAAAGAGTGTACTTTCCACATTGCAGTGCTCCCCCAGTATTGTTTGGAGGATAAATGGCCAAGACATACAAATGGAGAACTCCTTGTACTTTCTCTTCAAGAGCAGGTGAGGTGTTGGATTAATATTTAATCCAAAAGTTGGCATGTCCAACAATGCAGCACCGTCTCAGTACTGTGCGGAAGTGTCAGCATTAATCATACACTCAAGTCCTAATGGGATAAAGGCCCTGATAATGGTTATAAATGTATATTATGGATTTGGTAGACCATTGGCCATTTCATGATCCTTGCTGCCTTGTACTGTATCTAAACAAGGAAAAGAATTTCTTACGGGAAGCACAGTTTGAAACTACGAACTCGGAATGTGAGTGCTGATATTAGGTTAAGCTGGCCCGAGAAGATGATTATTATGGGCTAGTAAGGAAATAGGGAATCTCTTCTAATTTCACATCATCAATTCATTATGCTTCCCGTAAGAAATTCTTTTCCTTGTTTAGATACAGTACAAGGCAGCAAGGATCATGAAATGGCCAATGGTCTACCAAATCCATAATATAAATTTATAACCATTATCAGGGCCTTTATCCCATCTATTTAATTTCCTGAATTTAATTTAATTTAATTCACGAAGGTAAGCAGGCAATTCTCATCTACCTCCAGACATCCATGCCTCTGCCAATAAGTTTGGATGGTATTTTCCTTCTCCAGTCCCTGCAATACGGGACCCGTATATCCCAAAGAATATTCCCAGAACCCTGACCACCAATGCTGATTAGTCATACACGTTTGGAGCAACAGTAGGCCATGCCGCCCCATGAACTTGCTCCGCCATTCAATAGTATCATGGATGATCTTATATTATCATATTATTTCATTCTATTGAATGTTTTCAATGACTCTGCCTCCACCACTCTCTGGGGGTGAGAGTTCTGAAAACTCACGGCCCTCCGAGAGAAAAAAAACTATCACTTCATCTCCATTTTAAATGGGGGACCCTTCATTTTAAAACCATCAAGGGAAGCATCATTTCAGCTTTCACCCCGTCATGTCCTCTCAAGGATGTACATGTTTCAATAAGATCACTGCTGATCAGTAGAGAAATCATGGGCTCAGATACTTCTCTTATTTCTGGGACCCCTTAGCACTGCACCTCCCAGCAGTGGCAACCCTTGTGCAATCTCACAGGCTTCTGTGAGTGCCTTTGCAATGCGTTTTTTCTCTTATATGATGGAATAGTATAGCATAAATGGAAGGCATTCAATCATAGAGTCATACGGATGTACAGCACAGAAGCAGACCCTTCAGTCCAACTTGTCCATGCCGACCAGATATCCTAAATAAGTTTAATCCATTTGCCAGCATATGGCCCATATCCCTCTAAACCCTTCCTATTCACATACCCATCCAGATGCCTTTCAAATGTTGTAATTGTACCAGCCTTCACCACTTCCTCTGGCAGCTCATTCCATACATGCACTACCTTCTGCGTGAAAAAGTTGCCCTTTAGGTCCCTTTTAATTCTTTTCCCTTATCACTTTAAAACTATCCCCTCTAGGCTTGGACCCCCCCCCCCACCATGGGGAAAAGACCTTGTCTATTCACCCTATCCATACTCCTCATGATTTTATAAACCTCCTTAAGGTCACCCCTCGGCCTCCGACCCTCCAAGGAAAATAGTGCCAGTCTATAAAGCTTCTCCCTACAGTTCCAACCCTCCAATGCTGGCAACATCCTTGTAAATCTTTTCTGAACCCCCTCAAGTTTCACAACATCCTCCCTCTAGCAGGGAGACTTGAATTGCATGCAGTATTCCAAAAGTGGCCTAACCAATGTTCTGTACAACCACAACAATGACCTCGCAACTCCTATACTCAATGCAGTGACCAATAAAGGCAAGCGTACCAAACACCTTCTTCACTATCCTATCTACCTGTGACTCCACTTTCAAGGAACTCTGAACCTGTACTCAAAGGTCTGTTTGTTCAGCAACACTCCCCAGGACCTTACCATTAAGTGTATTAGTCCTGCCCTGAATTGCCTTTCCAAAATGCAGCTTCTCACCTGTCTAAATTAAACTCCACCTGCCACTCCTCAACCCATTGGCCCATCTGATCAAGATCCCACTGTACTCTGAGGTAACCTTCTTTGCTGTCCACTACACCTCCAATTTTGGTGCCATCTGCAAACTCACTAACCATACCTCCTATGTTCACATCCAAATCATTTACATAAATGACGAAAAGCTGTCTATTGATTCCCTGCCAGTTCTTTTAAAGTGAAATCCAGACAGTCTTAACACCACCACCAAACCCGCCAATTCATGCTCTCCTTTTAATTCTCCAAGTATTTATCCAATTTCCTTTTGAATACCAGTTGTATTCTGCATCTATTATATTAGG
Source organism: Ginglymostoma cirratum (assembly GCA_024137785.1). Taxonomy (NCBI): domain Eukaryota; kingdom Metazoa; phylum Chordata; class Chondrichthyes; order Orectolobiformes; family Ginglymostomatidae; genus Ginglymostoma; species Ginglymostoma cirratum. The sequence continues at coordinate 21,157,657 of JAHRHZ010000022.1, forward strand.
GAGGGAATGCATTCCAGATCCTATCTTTTTCTTAAAGCTTTGTCTTGTGTTGCCTCTGATTTATTTCCCAAACAACTGAAATAAAGTTAATCTTGTGCCATCTGGTCAGCAAACCTTCAGCTATTGGGAACACCTTTACTTAGTCTGTTTAAACCCTTCATAATTCTGTGCATCACCTTCAAATATTATTAGGTTCCTTGGCTCTAAAGAGAAAATCCTCAGCTTCTCAGTAGTCCTTCATCCCTGGTGCTGTTCCGGTAAATGGCTTCTGGGATTAGAATCTGTCTTAACAGTAAGGTCAAACTGTTTTATATAGGATCAGCAAAACTGCATTACTTTTTCACTCTTTGCATTTCTGCCTGTAAAACCTATCAAGTGCTTGATTTACAGTGCACTTTATCAGCCAGTTGCACACCACTTGGTTATTCCCATAATGCAATAAGCTCCACATTTTTGAACTTGGTGCTATATCAAAATATTCTTATTTTGAGGATTCTGCTTGAAGATTACTTTAGGATTCTTTGCGGGGGGTGAATGGGGGGTTTACCTTTCAGCTTTCATTCTCACGAACTCATTTATTAATTCATTCTTTGATTGATTGTGGACAATTAAACTATTAACTGGAGAAGAAGACTCTACAAGCATCGTCTTCCTCAATGATGGGGGAGCCCGGCATCTCAGCACAAAGACGAAGTTGAAGTCCTCTTCAGTCAGCTGTGCCAAGTGCATGATCCATCTCACCCTCCTCCAGAGGTCACCAACATCACAGATGCCAGTCTTTTTTTTAATTCATTCAATGGGATGAGGGAATCACTGGCTAGGCAACATTTATTACCCATCCCTAATTGCCCAGAGGGTAGTTAAGAGTCAACCACATTATTGTGGGTCTGGAGTCACATATAGGCCAGATCAGGTAAGGATGGCAGTTTCCTTCCCTAAAGGACTTTAGTGAACCAGATGGGTTTTTCCAACAATCAACAATGGATTCACGATCATCATTAGTCTCTTAATTCCAGATATTTATCAAATTCAAATTCTACCATCGGCCATAGCAGGATCCAAACCTGGGTCCCCAGAACGTTATCTGGATCTCTGGATTAACAGTATGGTGATAATACCATTAGGCCATCGCCTCCCCAGCAATTTGATTCGCTCCACATTAGATTAAGATGACTCAACACATCAGATTCTGCAAAGATAGTCTAGTAATGGTACTGAAGACTTGTGCCCCAGAAGCAACCACAGAAAAGGAAGCTGTTCCAGTCCATGCTACAGTAAGCCACATTTAATGTTGCCTCATTTAATGTTTTTTTTTGCTTTAATGTCTGTAGCTATTGGGACCTGTAATCTCATTGAGAATTGTAGAGTTCACTTTAAGATTATTTCCCTGAACTGAGAGCCCTTCTGTAAGACCACGTCTGCTCTCTGTTGTGCAGCTTCTCATGGCTTAGCTTTCCCATCTCCACAAGTAGAGGCCAAGCTTTGCACCAGGAAGATTTTCCAGGGCACATCAGGATACATTAGACCATCTCCTTCAGCCATCACTTGCTTCTTGCCACGTTGTTGGTGCTGCCTGAGAGCACCTTTCTGAGAGGCTGCTACATCTCTCTTGCTAAAATTGGTATGGAGCCTTGGTCCATACATGGATGAAACAACTGAGCCCCACTGGGAATGTGAGAGTGACTACCCTTGACAACATTTGACTAGCTGTGGTACATACCACTGGAGCAGCATGGTGGGTCAGTGATTAGCACCGATGCCTCACAGCACCAGGGATCCAGGTTCAAATCCACCTTGGGTGACTGTCTGTGTGGAGTTTGCACATTCATCCCGTGTCTGTGGGTTTCCGTCAGGTGCTCCAGTTTCCTCCCACTGTCAAAAGATGCACAGGTTAGGTGAATCGTCTATGCTAAATTGTCTGTAGTATACAGGGATGTGCAGTTTATGTAGATTATCCATGGCAATTGTGAGATTATGGGGATAGGGTTGGGGGCTGGATCTGGGTGGATGCTGTTCAGAGAGTTAGTGCAGATTTGAAGGGCCAAATGGCCTCTTCCCACTTTGTAGGGTTCTATGATGCTCTGATTAAGGAGCCTGAGCAAAAGTGGAGCCACAGCGAATAGTGGTTGGAGTTATAACTAGCACAAAGGAAGATGATTGTGGTGGCTGGAGGCCAATTATTTCAGTCCTGGGATATCATTACAGGAGTTTCTTAGGGTATGCCATCTTCATGAGGCAGTATTTGTTGATGATTGCACAATGTTCTGCATCATGTATGACACCTTGAACAATGAAACAGCCCCTGGTCATACACAGTGAGACCTGGGCTATATCAAATAACATTCATACCACACAAGTGCTGGGAAAAGACCATCTTCAACAAAAGCTAATCTAACCATTGCCTTTTACTATTCAATAACATTACCATCACTAAATTCTTCACCATCAACATCATTAACCAGAACCTGAACTGGACTAGTCATATAAACACTGTAGCTATAAGACCAAGTTGGAGGCTAGGAATTCTGTAGTGAGTAACTTATCTCCTGGCTCTCCAAAGCCTGTCTAAAAGTCATAAATCAGGAGTGTGATGGAATATTCATCACTTGCCTGGATGAGTGCAACTCCAACGACACTCAAGAAGCTTGATAAAAAGCATCCAGCTGATATACACCCTATTGACTACCTTCAACATTCACTTGCTTCACCACTGACACACATTGGGAGCAGTGCGTACCGTCTACATGATGCACTGCAGCAACTTGCCAAGTTTCCTGTGACAGCATCTTCCTAATCTGTGACCTTTATCACTCAGAAGGACAAGAGCAGCAAATCCCTATTTTTGCAATCACCAAAGCAATCAATTTCTCCTCCTAGCCTCACACCATCCTGTATTGGACTTGTATATCACCATTCCTTCACTGCTGATTTGTCAAATCCCTAACAACTTTGTGGATGTCCTACACCAAATGGGTTGCAGTGGTTCAAGAAGGCAGCTCACCTTCTCAAGGGCAATTACGGATGGGCAATAAATGCTGGCTCAACAAGTAATGCCCACATGCCACAAAAGAATTTAAAAAAAGTTAAATTAGGAGACCAAATCTGAACACATGCACCCTACTTGTTGTTTTCCAAACTTTCCAACTAAACAAATCAAATCTCTGTTAACATTTCGGGTCCAGTGATCCTTCCTCAGAACTTCCTCCGTTCTGAGGAAGGGTCACCAGACCCGAAACGTTAACTCTGATTTCTCTCCACAGATGCTGCCAGACCTGCTGAGCTTTTCCAGCAATTTCTGTTTCTGATTTTTAGCAGCCACAGTTCTTTCCGATTCTAATCAAATCTCTGGTGTTCAGTATCTTTAGATAAACAGTCTGTTAATTTTAAAACATGAATTATGGTTTCATGTGGTTACATGCAGTTAGCAGACACATGAAGCGAATCCAGTTCTCGGTTCCAATTAATCTCCATCAATGTGAAATAATTCAGCTCTGATTGCAGACTTGTGTTTTTTCATCAAATGTTGCCTTTCACATTAAACAGAAGTAATTTTAGAATTTAATGATATGACAGGCATCAAGTTCTGATACTAGACGTTTGACAGATTGTAATTGGTCTGAGCAGCGGGTGAGCATATGAATGCAGGGATTAGGAGCAGAAGGAGATCACTTGGCTATTTGACCATGCTCTGGCATTCAATAAGCTCATGGTTGACCTGATTGCTCCTCATTCTCACCAACCCCCACTTGCTTATTAAGAATCTATCTGAAGAGCTTTAGGACAGTGGAGCAACCTTGCGATGATGTCACAGAATTCATCCTCACTGGGCATAAGTAGCACAGTGTGGCCGGAATTAAGGAAGGAAGAGAGAAGCACATGGAGAGCTACTCAGAACCTTGAGGTCTCACCAAGCAAATGTTAGAAACAGAGAAGCATGTGGTGTAGACTGAGCAGGATTAGGCATAGTCTTTCAATAATGTAACAGTAGGTTTACAGCCTTGTATATCTTTGAAAACTGTGTATTGTATTGTTTAATTTTAATGTGCAATAAACATTGTCATTTAAAAAAAAGCCTAAGCTTGAAGACAGTTCTTGATCTTGCCTTCATATTGACCAGTTTGCCTTGAAAACAAGATCATGGATATGGGCAGAAAACCACTCAACAAAACACTATCTTCTTCTGCCTTAAAAATGTTTATAGACTGTTTCTACCACCTTTTAAGGAAAGGATTTCCACAGGCTTATGTTCCTCTGTGAGCAAAACAATTCTCCCCACTGCTGTCTTAAATTAGCGACACGTCTTTTTAAACAGTGACACTTCGTTCCAGATTCTGTCACATCAACTCTCTAAAGACCCCTTAAGATCTTATATGTTTCAATCAAGGCACCGCTTACTCTTCCAAACTCCAGGGGGATACAAGTGTAGATTGCTCAACTTTTCCTCATAAGACGGACCAATCGTTCCAAGAATTAGTCTGGAAAGCTTCTCCAAACTGCTTTCAAGATACCCACATCATTCCTTAAATAAAGAAATAGGCTGTTTGTGTCTTTCGTCCATGTTCTTGACCTGAATGGCTCTGCAGAAGGATTATGTAGTGTTCACTATTATGTTTAATCTTTTCTGTGGCCAGTGCGCACTGCAGAGGATTTGAGAGAATACAATAGCTGGAATGAACAGGAACATTATTATCAGTCAAGTTCTTTAACTGAAAATTTGAAAGCACGTCCTTTGTTATTTGGTTGATGACAGTGGGCGTATTGATCATTTTACAAACCTGAACAAACAGTAAACAGAAGGTTCAACAAACATTTGAAGCAATCCAAGTGGCATTTGGTGAGTTGTATTGACCTTCAGAAGTGAAAGAAGGAAAGACAACTCTAACATATTCACATCGAAAAGGGGGAGGAAAATGAGTAGTGACACTGGGCTAAGAGTTGGGTCTGCATTTCCACAATGATGGCAAGCTCTTTGTCATTGTGAAAATAGCAGAGGAGCCCAAAATGTAGATGTCCCACCTCCTCAACAAAACACCTCACATTTTATGAACACAAACAGAAGTTGCCGGAAAAGATCAGCAGGTCTGGCAGCATCTGTGAAGAGAAATCAGAGTTAATCTGAAGAAGGGTCACCAGACCCGAAACGATAACTTTAATTTCTCTTCACAGATGCTGCCAGACCAGCTGAGCTTTTCTGGCAACTTCTGTTTGTGTTCCTGATTAACAGCATCTGCAGTTCTTTCGGGTCACATTTTAGGAGTAGGGTTGGCTCAGGAATCGGGGTGATATGTGTTTCACCCATGAGTGCTGTTTAGAAGCAGTTTCCCAGGTAAATCAATAACTACCTCCACTCAACTTGGATTTTGCAGATGGGGGTCTATGAAACTCAATGTGTACAGATTAGAACCTGTAGGAACAAGAGTCCTTTGGATAGGTGGACCCTGATTTTGAAGAGGTGTGGTACCCTTTTGGATATAGTCCCAGGATACCTTTAGGAGAAGCTAAGGTGCCCTTTAGGAGTGTTAAATGTAAATATGAATTTGTGCAAAATGTAGATTTGAGGAACTGCAGAAGTGAAAAACTACATAGTTGGAATTATCTACAGGCCTCCAAATAGTAGTCAGAGGTTGGGGCACAAGATACACCAAGAAATAGAAAAGGTGTGTAAGAAAGGCAAAGTTACAGTGATCATGGGGGATTTCAATATGCAGGTGGACTGGGAAAATCGGGTTGGTAGTAGATTGTAAGAAAAGGAATTTGTGGAATGCCTACGAGATGGCTTTTTGGAGCAGCTTGTTGTAGAGCCCACTAGGGGACAGGCAATACTGGATTTAGTGATGTGCAATGAGGCAGACTTGATAAGGGAGCTTAAGGTAAAGGAACCCTTAGGAGGCAGTGATCATAATATGATTGCATTTACTTTCAATTTGAGAGGGAGAAGATAGAATCAGAGGTAACAGTATCACAGCTGAATAAAGGCAACCACAGAGGCATGAGGGAGGAGTTGGGGAGAATTGACTGGAAGAGGAGCCTAGCAGGAAAGACAGTGGAACAGCAATGACAGGAGTTTCTGAGCGTAATTCAGGAGACGCAGCAAAAATTCATCCTGAGGAAAAAGAAGCGTGGTACAGGGAGGATGAGACAACCATGGCTAACTAGGGACGTCAGGGACAGCATAAAAACAAAAGAGAAAGCATATGATGTGGCGAAGGGCGGTAGAAAACCAGAGGATTGGGAAGCTTACAAAGACCAACAGAGGCAACATAAAAAGAAATAAGGATGGAGAAGATTAAATATGAGGGTAAGCTAGTCAGGAGTGTAAAGGAGGACTGTAAGAGTTTCTTTAGATATGTAAAGGGCAAAAGAGGGGCAAAAGTGGACATTGAACTGCTGAAAAATGACGCTGGAGAGATAGTAGTGGGGAACAAAGAAATGACTGAGGAACCTAATAATTACTTAACATCAATCTTCACAGTGGAAATCACAAGTAATATTGCAAAAATTCAAAAGAGTCGGGGGCAGAGGTGAGTATGGTGGCCATCAGCAAGGAGCAGGTGCTTGAAAAACTGAATGGCCTGAAGGTGGATAAATAACCAGGACCAGATGGACTACAGCCCAGAGTTCTAAAGGAGATAGCTGAAGAGATAGTGGAGGCTTGAGTAGTGATCTTTCAGGATTCGCTAGAGTGAGGGAGGGTCACAGAGGACCGGAAAATTGCTAACATGACACACCTGTTTAAAAAGTGAGTATGGCAAAAGACGGAAAATTACAGGCCAATTAGACTAACCCTCAGCCCTGGGTAAGATTTCTGAATGCTTGGAAGTGCATGGTAAAATCATCAAAGGGAGGTCATGCCTGACAAATCTGTTGGAATTCTTTTAGGAAGTAACAAGCAGGATAGACCAAGGAGTGCCAATGGATGTTATCCACCTGGACTTCAAGAAAGCCTTTGACAAGGTGCCACACAGGAGGCTGCTGAGTGAGATAAGAGCCCATGGTGTTAGAGCCAAGATGCTAGCATGGATTGGCTGTCTGGCAGAAAGCGGAGAGTGGGGATAAAGGGGTCTTTCTCAGGATGGCAGCGGGTGATAAGTGATGTTCCACAAGGGTCAGTGTTGGGACCACGACTCTTCACTTTATACATTAATGATCTAGATGAAGGAACTGTGGGCATTCTGGCTAAGTTTGCAGACGATACAAAGATAGCTGGGGGGACAGGTAGTATTGAGGAGGTGGGGAGGCTGCAGAAGGATTTGGACAGGTTGGGAGAGTGGACAAAGAAGTGGCAGATGCAGTATAACATGGGAAAGTGTGAGGTTGGTAAGAAGAATAAAAGCATGGACTATTTTCTAAATAGGGAGAAAATTTAGAAATCTGAGGTGCAAAGAGACTTGGGAGTTCTAACCTAGGATTCTCTCAAGGTAAACTTGCAGATTGAGTCAGAAGTCAGGAAGGCAAATGCAACAATGGCATTTATTTTGTGAGGAATTGAATATAAAAGCAGGGAAGTACTTATGAGACTCCATTAGGCTCAGGTCAGGCCGCATTTGGAGTTTTGTGTGCAGTTTTAGGCCTCATATCTCAGGAAGGATGTACTGGCCCTGGAGTGGGTTCGGAAGAGGTTCACGAGAAAAGTCCCAGGAATGAAAAGCTTAACATCTGAGGACTCTAGGTCCATACTTGATGGAGTTTAGAAGGATTAGTGGGTATCTAACTGAAACTTACAGAACATTGAATGGCCTGGACAGAGCGGGTGTTGGAAAGATGTTTCCATTGATTGGAGAGACTGGGACCCAAGGGCACAGCCTTAGAGTGAAGGGAAGGCCTTTTAGATCAGAGATAAGGAGAAACTTCTTCAGCCAGAGAATGGTGAATCTTTGGAATTCACTGCCACAGGAAGCTGTGGAGGCAAGGTCATTGAGTATTTTTAAGGAGATGGATAGGTTCTTGATTGTCAATGGGATCAAGGGTTACCAGGAGAAAGCAGGAGAATGGGGTTGAGAAACATTTCAGCCATGATTGAATGTTGGAGCAGAATTGATGGGCTGAATGGCCTAATTTCTGCTCCTGTGTCTTATGGCCTTATGGTCTAACTCATTACCTGTAAAACTCATCAGAGCCATCAAAAGCAACTTTCAAAACTGTTGCAACAAAATGATAACTAACGTTGTTTTTGAATTCCACAAATTTAGTGTGGATTAATCTGCGAGTTCCAAAACTTTTGTGGAGTCCGGAGTGTCATGAACTGTTCATGGAAGCAAATTAAGAATGAAGTTCAGATTCAGATCAGCCATAATTTAATTGAATGGCACAAAATTGTGCATTCCTATAGTGACGTAGGTTTAATATTTCAAGTGTTTAAAATCAGGTCTAAAATTATGTTCAAAATCACCCTGTCAGTTAGGCCTAGGCTGGTCCATTGGAGAGAAGCTGTTTGGGTGACGTGCGGCAGAGGTACCAACACCAGTTAACTGCACTGTAGCAACAAGTAATGTGAAAGGTTGCAGGTCAGAAAAGATGTAGAATGACCTGATTATAAACAGCCCATGTCAAAGCAGTATTTCTTGCTCTTGTTACCAGTACAGGCAAAGGTCACCAAACACTGGTCCTCCATAGACATAAACAATAATAAATCATTGTAATTTACAAATAAATTAATTAAATCTGCTTCAGGCTGGCAATGTGCTTAAGATTGATTATGTGGAACTAATTGGAAATGCATGTGTTTGTAGATCAGCTTTCTTTGTTAAAATTCTGTAACTTTCTTCATGGTTTGCTGATTGTTTTTCTGATACATCTAACTATTGTTTCGGAACTTTCTGATATGACCCAATACAAACAGGCAATAGAATGGATGCAACCTTTTATAGTTTCTGGCCCTCTCGAATCATGGCTCAAAGAATAACAAAAGCCATATACAGGAGAAGCCAGGGCTTTTTGAAATCCAGATAATCATTTCTGAATCATAGATGGGAGTTGTCGGGGACCCTACAAAATCCTATTTGCAACAGATACCAATAGAATTGCTGGGAAATTAAAGGTTCCACTGGAAAATTCCCCTATGCCTGGGAGCCTTCAAAAGTATCCATTTAAATCAGAGAATTCAGAGGCTCCTGATGGAAATAAGTAGGTAGTTACTTAGGAAATGTTAGAGAAGTTCCTAACAACCGACTACAACTCACACGTAACTAGCTACTTGGTCCTTCAACATACCCCCACCCGCCCCACCACCGCCCCCTACCCCTCCCCACCCCGACACACACACACACACACACACACACACACACACACACACACACACACATACACACACACACACACACACACACACACTCTCACACACACACACACACACTCAACTACATCCTCAACCCTTTACAGTCCCTAAACACTGAGCTGACATTCACATCTTCCCCCAGGATGCGACAAACCTCTGCCTCCAGATCCAACGTCACCCCTCTCCTTGGGTCCCAATCGACCCCTGTAACTAGATCCAACACATATCTGCCAGTGGATTGATCATTCCCTCCCTCTCTAGGGCCCTAGTCCTGCTGCTGGATCCTTCCCCTTCCTCTGGATTGACACTCCTACATTTTTCCACTCTGGGCTCGACAACCTTCTGCCCATTGGACCAGAACCCTCCTGCCCAACAATTAACCTAACAGGCCCTCAGGACCCAATACCACTCTCCCCCTCCTGCCCCGCTGGACCCAAAATCTACTACCCACTCTGACCTAACTAAACCCTCAATCACTTACCTAAATCCTGTTCCAACTCATGCCCTGGCACTCTACCTACTTGGCACCCTACTTCTGGCACTCTATGTTCCTGGTTCTGTATGCCCTATCGATTTGGTACCCCATCCAATTGGTACCTTAATTACCACTCACCCTACATATTACCTGCTTGGCACCCTGCCCTGACATCCACTCCTACTCACTTAGCATCCCACTGACCTGGCTTCAAACCCACCTGTCCCCCTACTCCCAAACTTATCCCCTGGCATCCTAACCTTATGTTTGCCCTTTCACAAAGTCAGAAGTCACAGGACACCACGTTATAGTCCAACAGGTTTATTTGAAATCACGAGCTTTCGGACCACTCCGGAAGCTCGTGATTTCAAATAAACCCGTTGGACTATAACCTGGTGTCGTGTGATTTCTGACTTTGCCCAGCCCTGTCCAAAACTGGCACCTCCACATCACGATGATCGTTTCATAGGTGCTGTCAAGTTGGCCATCTGTGATGTGGGATATTTACATTTCAGAACGCAGCAACTGACTGCTGTGAAAATGTGGGCGTGTGTTGACATCCCCCAACTGCTGAAGGCTCCAAAAAACCTGTCAGAATGGAAGGACAGCACTGAATTTCTGATATAGCTCCGATCAAAATCTCCTGTCGGAAACATAGAGTTCTTTCTTTGCTTAAATACAGCAGAGTGACATTCTACATAAGGTCAGAAAATTTGGCCCTGTGCTCCTTAACCTAGTCTCGCATTCGGTTAACAATATGCAAGTACTAATTTACATGCACTTTAAAAATATTATCACGTTAAGCATAGCAGTGGCGGCTTAGTTGAGACAAAGAATGTCTTTTCAGTGGGTGAATGGCCATTCTGATTGATCATGTGAAGTTAGGTAAGGGAGAGGGGAGAGAATTACTGGGTCAGATTTTTGTGTAGCTAATCCCTGCAACAAATTGGTTCTGATCAGGCTAGCAGCAGTTGCCCCCAGAGGCTAGCAGTTAGCTTCCCTCCCTGGGAAGAATGACCACTTGACTGGTTTCTGACTACTGCCTTTCCAGGTTCACATTAGCTGCCATTTCTGCTTTGCTAGGAATGAGTCTTTGCAAATTGCACATTGTTGGTTGTTCGGTTGTCCCATCAAGAAATAAAGCATTAAGTCCATCCTAGTTGGGATCACAGACAGATTGATTCCAAACAGAAAAGTTGGAATGATATTATTTAACACCTTGCATTCCACAATGTACACCAATGATGATAATAAGGCAAAGAAATCACATTTATTTTCACTAGAAATGAATATATTTCATATAATTTCCATATTAACTGTGTTTAAAGTATAAACATCATTTTTCTGCAATTTTATATTGTAACCTATCGTCATTAATTGATCTGCATTGTCATGTCAAAGAAGCATACTACAAGTTAGACAGCTAAATCTCAGGGAAGTTTCTAGAAATAATAATGTAGAGCAAAATTAGTAGTAACTTGGGCAAATGCTCATTGATGCACTGACTATTCATGAAGATCCTAGCAATTTGATAAGCAATTATGGGGCATCTGGAACCCTCCAAAAATCCTTCAACTCAGAGTTAGAATCAGAGGCTACCAAGGATTCCAACTCAGGTACCTCTATAGTTATCCAGGGGCTGTTAATGGGATTAAAGAATGCTGTAACCCTTGGATAGCTATAAAACTGTTCCTCCGACTCCCCATGGATCCCTGAACACCTCCCGTCCTCATGCCACCCACCCCAATGATCCAACTGTACCTACTAGCCCTGACCAGATCAAACCTGACTCTCCAACAACCCTCTAGTCACCCCAAAATTCCCAACCAAATCCGACACCTTTGAACAGAATACCCCTCTCCCCACTTTGACACATCCCCCACCCAACCTCTGCCATATTCACTGCCAAACCAGACCCAACATTCCCCACCCTGATACTGAGTAGACCTTACTACCTCACTCTTCTTGATCCCCTCAACCATATGCTACCTATCTGACCTCACAATCTGACTTTCCACTTACCAACTGCCTTGATCCATCCTATCCTCTCACCCGCATACCTGTCACCCTACCCTCTCCACCCACTTACCTTATACACTGACGCTCTCTGTGCAGCTTTTAATCAGGTTTTGATAGGTTAGAATAAAAGCAAAATACTGCAGGATGCTGCAGCCCTGAAAGGATCCAATAAGAATAGAGATGCTAGTGGTTGGGGTTTAGGAAATACTGTCTAAGGGGTCTCAGTGAATTTCTGCGCAACATCTTGTAGATAGTACACACTGCTGCTACTGAGTGTCCGTGGTGGAGGGAGTGAATGCTTTTGGATGTGGTGCCAATAAAGTGGGCTGCTTTGTCTTGGATGATAGCAAGCTTCTCAAGTGTTGTTGGAGCTGCACCCTTCCAGGCAAGTGGAGAGGATGCCATTCATAATTCTTAACTCACAACAGGTCCATCGCCCCTGAGCTCGCTGACCAACACTGGCTCCAGATCTCATTAATGCTTGAAGTTAAAATTCACTTTCTAATTTAATCACTCCTCCATGACTTTGGTTGCCAAACCCAAAGGTCCTGAATTCCCTCCCAACACCTCTCTACCTCTATAGCTTACACATCTCCAAATCACTCCTTTGAACCAACCTCTTTCACCAAGCTTTTGGTCACCTGAAATAATATCTTTTTATGCAGCTCAGTGTTATTTAATTTATCCTGTTCCTGTGAAGTACCTCAGGCCATCCCATTCATTTAAAGGTGCTATATAAATACAAATTGTTGCTGAAAGCAAGAAAGTTAGGAAATACACAATAGTTCATCAGCGCAGAGAATATGGAGTTAATCATTCAAGTGCAAACCCATTCTTTTGATACACCTTTTCTTCTTACAAAGGCAGATAGTGTTGCTTTTTATATCTGGATTTTCTATTTTTAATCTCCTGAGTCCCAGCACTTGTCTCTGTTCTGGGATACATTTTCTGACTGATGTTTGTAGTGATCACGTTTCAAGCTAAGTGGTTTGTAATGCGTTTAAAAATAAGCCAGCCAGGCTCTGTAAGGAAAGCTTCATCATGTCAATGGAAGGTTCTTAGGTCAATATCCCCAAGCTGAAGGTCTTTGAAACGAAGGGCAATAGACTTGGCTCCTGGATTTTGCTGTTTCACTGGTATCCTTTCATTTCGCTGTCGATTTATTTTACCAATTCTACTCAGTTCATTACAGTCGATTTCATGATGAAAAAGATGGCTGTGTTGTTCACTCCAGTAAGTTGCTTCATTGTGCAGGATCTATTAAGTCAGCCTAGTGCCAATTCATAAGAACATTTGAATTAATAGCAGTTCATCTATCACACAAATCATTCAATGCTCAAAGTTCTTACTGATTGATGCTCTAGGCTCCTACAGTTCAATATTTGCTTGTGTTTGAAGTGTCAATATAACTGATACATATATAACATATATATCAATGTAACAAGATAGCTGCAAAGTGACTACAGCAATAAACAACTTTGACTGTTCCCTCAATGGATGATTCAGGTTTCTGAATACACTGATTCCTTTCTCGTCTGACAGCCTGAGAACCTAAACTTACTTGTGGCTGATTTGCCAAAGTTGATTCCAGATCCAGAAAACATTCATTTAAACACTATCATCACAACCAAGGCACCTCAAAAGAAACTCTTGTATTCAAAGACTTAGTGGACGGATTCTCCCGAAACCCAAGGAGGCATGTTCGAGGTGGAGCTGAAATAATATGTGGGACTGAATGTTATGTTCCCATGCTGTGGGTTTGCAGGTGGCAGATGGGACGTGGTGAGGGCAGTAAAATGTCCAGGATCCTACACACTGTCCCCCGGCATCCTTGAATTGTCCACAACTTTATAATGGGACAGACGTGGCCTTAGGCCAGCCCACCCACACTTGCCCTAATTGAGGACCTGTAGTTGCAATGAATGTCCATGTTTGGGTTGGTTCATGTTAGGTTTGAAGTTTCAACCTGTTAGAAGGAGCCCAGGAGCAGGGAGGAAGTGTGGAAAGTGCTGTTTTGCAAGCTTCAGGTGGCAAGTACAGGAGTAGGATGCCTCCATCAATAACCTCCTGCACAATCGCCTCCCCCACGGGCACTCCCTCCTCCCTCACCTCTCAGGACACACACTGTCCACCCCAGTCCCTCCAGAATGCTTCTTGGGCCACACTCCTCCCCCATTTCAACACTGCTGTTACAGCCCCCAGAAATTAGCTGACTCTGGATTGCAAGGCTTGGCATCTAGAGATTGCTTGTAGTCCTGGCCCTGGCCCTTGCTTCTGCTTCTGGGATTACTGAACTGCCAGTGAATCAGGGCTGGCATGAGATAGGGAGAGGTCCCGCCCTTAGCCAATTAACGCAGAATGTTGAATGATTGGAGGGCAGCCAGTGGAAGTGAGGGTGGGAACACCCACCTTCTGAAAAAGCCAGCCTTTAAGGTAGAGCACTCGTAATATGTTTCTACATCCAAACACTCTTGATGGATCCAAGATCAAAGTAGTTATGGCTGGAGCCAGTTAAGCCATTTCAGGAATTGGTCTAATTGGTCATCGACAGTTTTGAGCTCTGTAATGAGGAGTCCTGGCCTTGAAAACCCATCCACCATCTTTAACTAGGCAACAAACACGAAGACAGCCTCTGAATTTAAACTTCGTTTCCTGTCTCCTGTGTGAGTCTGAGTCATAATGCCATTTCAGATCTTTGGGTTTGCAGCCCTCTGTTAGCCCCCAGAGGAGAAAACTTTCAAAGCTAGTAACATTCTATCAATGTGACAGCTGTGGTTTAATTGGTTGGTAGCATTCTCACCCTTGAGTCAGAAGATTGGGGATTCAAATCCCACTCTAGAGACTAGAACACAAAAACCAAGAGATAACAAGGTGTAGAGCTGGATGAACACAGCAGGCCAAGCAGCATCAGAGGAGCAGGAAGGCTGATGTTTCGGGCCTAGACCCTTCTGAAAAAACCAAGGGTTGGTTGTTACTTATAGGTCTGAAAGGGTTAATACTAATCAAGTGCCGTAAGTTCTACCCGCTGGGATGGTGTCGTGAGGACTGTGAAGAGAGAAAAACAAAGAATGTTGAAACAGTTAGACCTAAGATTAGATCCTCTTAACAGTTTCTGTAGTTCTAAGATGTAAATAGCTGCAGAGATGCAACAAATAACATTTAGTTTACTTCAAGAGACTCTTCATCCTCATCAGACCACACAGGTCCTGGAGAAAAGTATACCTTGAAGATATCGATGGAAGAATATATGGCATGGTGATCAGCAATGGCAATCTAAAGATTTGCTTCACTTCATTATACAGCATGGTGATCAGCAATGGGACCTGAAGACTGATCTGCCCACTCTACAGTATAGACAGGAGCACTTTGAAGATCTTTGGTAGAGATCCAATGAGCCCTAGAGAAAAAAACTCTTATAGCACAATTCAACATCAAAGAATAATTCAAAGAAAGACAAAAAGAATTACAGAATTAAAAACCGAAAGAACTGCACTTGTTGTAAATCAGGAACAAAAACAGAAGTTGCTAGAGAAGCTCAGCAGGTCTGGCAGTATCTGTGAAGATCAGAGTTAATGTTTGGGTCCGGTGACCTCTCCTCAGTGTTGAAAAAGAATTACAGGCTTGGTAATAGAGGAGTTGGGGCAGAAGAAATCTGCAGCTCTGAGGTAGAAGTATTGTGCATCATGAGGCGTTGGCCTGAGCTCAGCTGGTAAACATACACACATCAGAGATCACAGGAGTCAAAACTAAAAAAAAAATTCAGATACATGGGGGAAATTTTAAATGGCATAGCGATCAGGCTGAAAGTGTGAGCATTTCAAAATAAGTTGCAGCTCAGGTTGGGTGTCCTCGCTATAGTGTACAGATATCAAGAGGTACTGCTAGGGAAAGTGGAAGCAACAGGGTAAAGATAGGAACTTATAATCTCAGATCAGTGAGTTGTGGATATTGTGAACTCAGTAATTAAAAGGGAAACTTTAGGAAAATTAAAGTCATGAATAGTTCTGGGTGAACAGGGAAACTTCTTTTCAGAGACTGTTTTTTGGTTGTTTAAATCATTGATTCATGGGACGTGAGCATAACTAGCTAGGCCACTATTTATTACCCAGAGGGTGGTTAAGAGTCAACCACATTGCTGTGGGTCTGGGGTCACATGTAGGCCACACCAGGTAAGGGTGGCAGTTTCCTTCCCTAAAGGACATGAGTGAAACAGATGGGTTTTTATGACAATTGACAATGGACCCACAGTCATTGTCAGATTCTTAATTCCAGATTTTTATTGAACCCAAATTCCACCATCTGCCACTGCAGGATTTGAACCCAGGTCCCCAGACATTTGCTAAATCATTGGATTAATAATCTAGCGATAATACCACTTGGCTATTACCTCTCCATAAAAACCATGTAAAGTGGGAATCATTCAGAAAACTGAAAAATGTTGGAACTATCCATTAAAGCTGTGAAAAATGGGGATTCACTATTAAAGCCAATGAAAAGGCAGAAATCCTCTAACAGAGCTGCAAAGTACAGCAGAGAACTGCCATCTCTGCAGAACAAAGACCTTTAAAGAAAATAAAATACCTAATCAATGTAGGCATCAGAAACACAATTGCCAGGAAGATTTAATTGCAGAGATGGCTCAAGTTAACAATTAACTGAAAGCTGAACTTCACATTCTGCAGCTCCAATTCTTAGCAGGGTTCCAACAGGGCCTCCATTTGAAGGGCTGTTGAATTTAATTTATCAAAGAAGCCGTTCAAATCGAGTGCCCTTTAAATAACATCAAAATACTGTGGTTGCTGGAAATTTGAAAGAAAAAGAGCAAGTTCGAGAGAAACTGAACAGATCTTGCAGCATCAGTGCATAGAGAAACGTAGTCAACGTTCCAAGTTAGGTATGAATCTTCTTCAGAAATTGAGGGATGGCTCGGTGACAGGAAAGGGAGAGTAGGAGTGAATGGTTGCTTTTCAGACTGGAATAAAGTGGAGTTCCCTGGTGGCCAGTGTTAGGAACTCTGGTTTTTATGATCTTTTTGACATAGACTTAAGAATGCAAGGCACTGTTTCAATATTTGCAAATTATGCTGAGGTATTTCAAGCTGTGAGGAGGACAAAGATCACCCACGGGAGGGCATAGACTGGTGGAATGGGCGGACATGTAGCAGCGTGAAATTTAATGCAGAGAAGCAATAGATTTTAGGAGGGAGAGTGGAGAGGATAAAATAAAATAAAAGTTACAATTTTGAAGATGGTACGTGAGCACATGGATTTTGGTATACGTGCACAAATCCATTGATAAAGCGGTTAATAAGGAATGATGGGATTTATAGAAACAATAAGTTTAAAAACATGGAGGTGATGATGAGCATTTGTAAGACACACTGGTTCAGCCTCCTCTGGGGTATTATGCCCAATTCTGGAAAGACAAATTGAAGGCACTGAAGAGGATGTACAAAAGATTTACAAGAATGGTTCCAGGAATATGGGACTCTAGTTACAAACATAGTTTAGAAAAGCTGGGACTGATCTCCCTAGAGAAGAAAAAGTTGCGAGGAGATTTGATAGACATGTTCAAAATGATGAGAAGCCTAGGTGGTGTTGTAAAAGCCCATCTGATTCACTAATATCCTTTAGGGAAGGGAACTGTCATCATTACCTGGTCTGGCCCATATATGACTCCAGACCCACAGCAATGTGGTTGACTCTTAATTGCTTTCTGGGCAATTTGGGATGGGCAATAAACGCTGCCTAGCCAGTGACGTCCTGATCCCGTGAATGAATTAAAAAAAAGGTCAAAGCTGCTGTCTTTGATGAGGGGTGGAGAACCAGAAGGCACAGATTTCAGAAAGCATTTGATATGGTGCCACATGGCAGGTTGGTTAGCAAATTAGAAACGTTTGGGATGATGGATCCTCGGCAGCTTGGATTAGATTTTGGCTAAAAGAAAGAAACCAGAGGTAAGTGTAATGGGCATTTCTCAGACTGGAGACGAATTGAAAGTGATGTTCTTCAGAGATCAGTATTGCGACCCTTGCTTTTTATGATTTCTATAAACAATTTGGGGGTAAAATCTCTGAATTGACAGATGATACTAAGCCAGGGAGAATAGTGAATTGAGAGGATGCACTGAGTGACTTCAGAGGGACATTGGCATGGTTGGCCAAATGGGCAGACACCAGACAGATTAATTTCAATGCTTAGAAATGTGAGCTAATGCATTTTTGTAGAAGAAACATGGAGAGACAATACAGGCTCAATGGTACAAATTTGAAGGGAGTACTGGAGCAGAGGGATCTCAGGGTTCAAGTGCATAATTCTCTCAACATGGCCAGGCAAGTTGGAATCAGTTGTTAAGAAGCCTCGTAAGATCCTTGGGATTATAAATAGAGGTATAGCCTATAAAACTAAAGAGGTCATGCTACACGTCTTTAAATCATTGGCCAGATTACATTCCGAAACGTCAATCTTTCCTGCTCCTATGATGCTGCTTGGCCTGCTGTGTTCATCCAGCTCCACACCTTGTTATCTCGGTTTCTCCAGCATCTGCAGTACCTATTATCTCTGTTACATTTGAAGTATTGTGTTCAGTTATACGCACCTTTTTTAAAGAAGAATTTAAAGCCCTGGAGAGACCGCAAATGAGATTTACTAGAATGATACAAGGAATGAGGGATTTTAGAGAGAAGGATAAATGAGAGAAATTGGTTTTATTCTCCTTGGAGCAGAGAAAATTAAGAGGTGTCCTCATTGAGATATTCAAAATTTTGAACAATTTTGATAAGAGTATAGAAGGATAGTCTGCTTCTACTAGTTGTATGTCAGTAACTAGGGTTCACAATTTCAAGATTGTCAGCAAGACAGCTAGGACTATGATGAGGAGAAAATTCTTTACTCAGAAAGTTATTAGGATTTTGTAACCTGAGAGAGGGTCGAGGCGGATTCTTAAGAAGCTTTCAAAAGAGAGCCAAATATATATTTGAGAATTATGAATTTAGAGGGCTAAAGAGATAAGGCTGGAGAATGGGATAACTGGGTATCTATTTCAAGAGTCAGTGTAGACAAGATGGAACAAATTGTCCCCTTCTGTACTGTAAAATTCAATGATTCTATTGAAGCAAAAACCAAAAGAACCAAAGGCAATGTGAGGGAAAAGCTAATTTTACGCAGTGAGTGGTTAGGATCTGAAATGTGCTTGAATGGGAAGTCTGATCAAGGCAGATATAATGATGATTTTCAAAAAGAGTTTTGCTAATTATCTGAAGAAAAAACATTTGCAGCATTACAGGGAAAAGTTAGGGGAGTGGAACCAGGAGAGTTGCTCTTGCAGAGAGCTAGCACAATCATGACAGGCTGAATGTCCTCAAGTGCTGTAACAAGCAAACTTGGTCAATTTATGCAGAACTTGAGCATTGCTGAAGAAAACAGAAGCTGAGGAAGCATTTGGTTTTGCATTCAGTACATGATTGTATGATTTCCTGTGTTAATGAAAAGCCTCCCATACCAATACAAACAGCCAAGAAAGACAAAAGGGACCAGTTCAACTGTGGAAACTAGGTTGTATCATTTTCAAGTCAACTTGTAATTAAATCCAGCAAGATGAACAGTCATATAAAATCTAATGCTCTTATTGGTAAATGTAATAAAGCTTGTTGTTAGAAAACTCACTTGAGTGTGAATCAAAAGCAGAACTACTGGGCTCAATTTTATCACAACTTTTGGGACCTCAACATCTGGATCAAATGAGGGCATCAAGCCCACACTCTTGGATTTATTTGACTATAGGCAGCCTCTGTCTTGGCTGCCTCTATAATTGCTGCCTCTGTTATCATGGTGGTGGGCCTTGGTGGAAGTGATTACCTTGGGTAGGGAACCGAAGAGGGGCTGTTGAGTCAATGCTGATGGCAAGATTGTATTTCTATTCAACTACTGCTAGCTATTTACAGTCTAAAACTTAACGCACACTGTGCATAGGATCATCTCTCCCTGGAGAATATTGTCATATTGTCATCAGCTTTGTTATTGAAGTAGACCGCCTATTTACATATTTGAGTATTAATCCTTTGCTATTTACATTGCCCATTTAAAGAAGGCAACTGGGTGCTGGCATCTCTGAGATTGCATAGTCTTTATGGCAAGAGGATTCGAATACAGAAACAGGGGCTTGTTGCTGAAATTATAGAGATCCCTGGTGAGACCAGACTTGGAGTACTGTGTGCACTTTTGGTCTCCTCATCTGAGGAAGAATGTTCTTGTTCTAGATGGAGTACAGTGAAAGTTTACAAGTCTGATTCCTGGGTTGGTGGAACTATTGTATGAGGAGAGGTTGAATCAGTTAGGATTATATTCGCTGGAGTTCAGAAGAATGAGGAGACCCTCATAAAATTCGAACAGGTTAGACAAAGTATATGCAGGAAGAGTCCAGAACCAGTTTATGCTCAATGTTCCCAGGATACGGGATAAGCCATTTAGGACTGAGATGAAGAGATAATTCTTTCACCCAGAGAGCGGTGGGTTTGTGGAATTTAACACCACAGAAAGCAATTGGGGCCAAAATGAATGATTTCAGGAAGGAGTCTGATATAACGCTTAGGCTAAAGGATCGAAGAATATGGGGGAAAGCAGTAACACGCTATTGATTTGGATGTTCAGCCATGATCAAATTGAATGGCACAGCAGACTCAAAGGACTGAATGGCCTACCCCTGGTCTTATTTCTGTGTTTCTAAGTCTTAGCTACACCATCAGAAGAGGTGGGCACTGTTGAGGCAGATTGGCGACATTATGCTGGAGGCATGCTAAGTATAAATTAGAATTCAGGATGACCAAAGACAGTAGATCCCATGGGATTGAGGAGAAAACCATCAACATGCTGTTGAGAACTCAGGAGCTACTGTCTGTGCTCATGGTATCCTCACAGAATGATGGAACCAAAGATCCCCTCTGACTGAGGCTAACACCATCAGAAAAATGTCAGTAATAGGGCCTTAATGTGCAAATTAACCATGCACTTGGAAAATGGGGGCTGGACTGCATTCAGGAGTTATCCCAATGCCAACATCCACTTTGTTGGCTAACCTGCCTCCATTCCTGTCATTCAGGGACTAGCCAAATTCTGTTCATTGCAATCAGAGACCTTTTATTCAGATGCCTAAGTAGAAATACTCACATAAACCTCTACTCTCATTCACCTTTGTCTGATTTCTGGTAAGCCCATCTGACTGTAGGCACATTTCAAAGCAAGTTTAAAATGATTTCAAAACATCTCGTTATTTTTATTGAAAGATGCTAATTGTGTTAGTAAATACCCTCCTATCTCCAATTATAAGGTTCCCAACTTTGGTAAGAAAGTTTTTGCTGCGATCCAAATGCATTGCCATTAAGTCTGTCGTTGGACTTTTGAAGCTGGCTTACATTCCAGCTTGAAAAATGTAATATTTTTAAAATCCCCATTGTTGTGGATTAAAATGTCCTTCTGTTTAATGTGCTTTGTACTTGGCATGAGCCAAGGAAATAAAAGAAAACCCAGTTGGCTTGTTGGCCAGTTGCTTTGTGCTTCTATCTTGCTTTTATGATTGGAAAGACTATTTTGATTCCTTTAAATGATGTCCACTAATTTGCTCCAATCCCCCATGATACTCCTTTCATAATTTGATGTGCAACTGTGGCTGGCAGTGGAGCAGCTAAAAGAGGCTTTTGTCTGAATTGCACTAAAATAAATGAAACAGCTCAAAGTCACCTTTAAAATAAACTTGTGAAAGAATACATTTCTCAGAGAAGACAGCAACAATCTGATCTGATCTTGTTTTAAAGGGTGAGATAATTATCTACAGGACCGGGAACCTGCAGACGGCGGAGGCAAATGCATTAAGCTAATGAAACTTTGCTTGTAAATAATATCAAGGAGTGGAAGGAGACAGGAAGGAAAGAATAAAGCATTCAGCAGGTATTAGAGAAAGCAAGTAAAAATGACGGCCTTCATTTCAAAGAGAGTGGAGCATAAAAATCAGAAGTTCTCTCGGACTATGCAAGGCATTGGTTAGATCTCAGCTAGAATGCTGTGAACAGTTCTGGTGCCCGTATCTGAAGAAAAAATAACAGGGTCACCTCTGTCACTAGTCCTACTCTCTCATTAGGAAGAAATAACTGGTGGTGGTTTAACCTGAACACCACCACACCTCAGGCAAAGGACAAGGTTGAGAAGGCAGGACCATCATGGTAACCTCAGCCAATACAGGAATTGAACATGTGCTGTCGGCAATAATATGCATCACAAATAAGCTCTCTGGTTAACTGAATTAACAGACCCCAGATATACTGGCCTTGCAGCCAGTCCAGAGAAGATTCACCAGCTTAAACCCGCGCTTGATGCATTTTCTTCCGAGGAGAGGTTGAGCGGATTGGCCTTCGACTCATTTCAGTTTAGGAGAATGAGAGTAGTCGTTTTTGAAACAGTAACATGCTTAGCGGGCTTGACAGAGTGGATGTTGAAAGGTCGTGGGAGAGTCATGGACCAGAGGGCATAATGTCAGAATAAGGGCCCGTTGATTTAGGACAGCGAAAAGGTGGAATTTTTTTCTCTCCGATGGTAGTGACCTTGTGGAATTCTTCACTGCAGAAGGTTGTTAAGGCTTAGTCGATAAGTATTTTGAAGGCAGAGATAGATTTTTAATCAGGAAAGGATTCAAGGATTAAGGGGAAAATGCAAGAAAGTTGAGTTTAGGATTATTCACATTGAGTTGTGAAGCAGCATCTAAAGGCTGAATGGCCTACTTCTGCTCCAACACCTTTTAAGATTTTAAGGGTAGCTCTTTACACAGTAACTCATCCCTTTTCTCAAATATCCCGACATGTTTCATGTGCACAAAATATTAACAAGACAACAACGAGGAGGCGAGGCAAGTGTGAGAATCAACACCGCAATGTTAGACCCACCAATTCTTCCTCATATTGATGGTAACTTCTTCACCAACGCTGAAATTAACCTGTTCCGACTTGTAGTATGAGGGGTTAGTAGATAAAATGCTAATTGTTAGAGCGCACCATCAGTGACATCAGTAGACAGAGCCAACAGGAGGTTCTGATAAAGCATTACAACATGTCTTCCTTGTAAATAGTGTCAACAGCCAACAAATATTTATTCGTTCATAACAGCATGATTTCCGACTTACTTCCAGCGAAAATGCGCCAGACCCCAGACTTTGTGTTAAAGCATAGCGGCATTAGTAAACTCTGGAATTCCCACTCTGAATCTCTCCTATGAAACAAACCCTACTGACCAAATGCTTGGTCACCAAAAGATGTCCCCTGTTTTCAAATCTTGCGGTGCGACCAAGGGCATAATTTTGTCATGAAGGAGGCACAATGTCAAGGTAAATTACCTTTACTATCGCGGTGAACCCAATGTGTAATCTCTGAAATAGTACAGGACTAATTGTGTTGGTTGATCAGGAGGTGAGAGATTGTTGTTGGCAGTTAAGTCACATCATCAGTTTCTTGCAGTTTTGTCTCAGTTGTGATGATCACAGCAGGAGCACTTCATATAGAATGAATGTGCAGCACCGCCATGGCCTCCTGACCCGCATGCACAATAAACATCTGCAAGCCCACACAAAAACAGATTATGGACCATACTGTATCCATGAATACTAAATGCTGTCTTCTCAAACCTATGCATTCATAACCATGGAGAGAGAGCAAAAAAAGCTATCAATCTGTGATAGATCCAGGACTTTGCAATCACGAGATGTGCATAAATGTTTAAGCTGTTTATAAATAGTCATGAGGAGGCATTGAATCAATGAAGACATCTCAGTACACCTTCACAACTGTTCACATCACATATTCAGTTACGAACTCCATGGACTTTTCTCGTCAACACCGATACTTGATGAATGTAAAACAGATGACATGAAACCTGTTATATTATCAAGCATATTGTGCAAGCTGAAGCCAGTGAAGGCATAAAGGGCTTCTTATTTGTTCGATAAATTGGGAGAATGTGGAGGGTGTACCAGGCGGGCTGGTGGCAAGATTAGCATGGGGTGTAGTCAAACCTTCATGACTGGCCAGAAGCCATCCTTCAATAAAAAAGTTAAAACTTGTATTTATATAGCACCTAAAGTGCTTCACAGCCAATTAAGCAATTTTGATGTGTAGTTACTGCTGTAGCGTGGGCAACATGGTAGCCAATGATCACACAAGATTTCATTAACTGCAAATGAACTAATACCTGTCTACCTTCATTAAGATCCAACCCTTCAGCATTTTTCACTTGGCACCCTGCAGCCTTGGGACTCAATATTGAGTTTCAATAACTTTAGGGCTTCAGCATCTTCACCCATGTCCTTACCCCAACCCCACACACTAGACCTTGTTGACACATGTGGTCCAACTAAAACAACCCATTTTCAGCCACTCATGGTACCCATTAGCTGCTTCTGATTCTCCTAGGCTGAATATGACCCATTCCTTTGCCTGCCCAATTCTTCTTCTCTCTCTCTGGGCTCCATTTCCACCCATCATTTATTCCAACCCCCTCTGCTCACCTTGGCTTCAGCATGAATACCAACCTTTTCCTAGCTACAATCAGTTCCAAAGAAGGGTCACTGAACCTGAAAGGTTAACTCAGCTTTCTCTCCACAGATGCTGCCAGACCTGCTGAGTTTCTCCAGCAATTTCTGCTTTTGTTTCAGATTTCCAGCATCGGCAGTTCTTTAGTCTTTTTTTTTTGAACCGTGCCATATAACCTTTCATGCCCACCTAGGTGTGCAGGTGGGGAGAGGTTGACGTGTAGTGGGTAGTGTCCCTGTCTCTGTGCTGGAGGTGCCAGCTTGAAGTCCTATCACAGGATTGTTGGCCAAGTGAGGTGTGGTCATAACGTGGCCAAGCAGGTTGAGTATCAAACTACAAAAGTTTCCAACACAGGCTAATGCCAGGCGGCAAGAGCAGTAAAAATTCTTGATCAACCCTGTGATAGAAAGAACACTGGACCCCCCTCCATCACTATCCTTGGCACCAGATTAGAACATAGAACATGGAACAGTACAGCACAGTGCAGGCCCTTTGACCCACGATGTTGTGCCGAACTTTTACCCTAAACCTAAGGTCTATCTAATCTCCACTCCTACCTTATACTATCATCCATATGCCTATCTAATAGCTGCTTAAATGCCCCTAATGAGGCCGACTCCACTACCCTCTCCAGCAAAGCATTCCATGCCCCTATCACTCTCTAAGTAAAGAACCTACTTCTGATGTCTCCCTTATATCTACCTCCATTGACTTTAAAACTATGCCCCCTCATAATAGTTACCTCCACCCTAGGAAAAAGTCTCTGGCTTTCTACTCTATCTATACCTCTGATCATTTTGTACACCTCTATGAAGTCACCTCTCATCCTTCGTTGTCCTAAAAAGAAAAGCCCTAGCTCTCTCAACCTTTCCACGTAAGACCTTCCCTCCATTCCAGGCAACATCTTGGTAAATCTCCTCTGCACCTTTTCCAATGCTTCCATGTCTTTCCTGTAATGAGGCGACCAGAACTGGACACAATTCTCCAGACGTGGCCGAACCAGGGTTTTGTATAGCAATATTGTATAGCTGTTTTGTATAGTATGCCAGATTGTAAAGTGCATGTAGCTGCAGCGATTCAGACCTCCTGAGCACTCTGGAACACACCACCATTAAGAGGGCTAACAAGCATGGGGCTGGATGAACACA
>JAHRHZ010000022.1:21183540-21199529 GCA_024137785.1 Ginglymostoma cirratum
GTAGCCCTTGATTCCTTGCGAGATCAAGAATTTATCAATCTCTGCCTTGAAGACATTCAACGTCCCGGCCTCCACTGCGTTCCGTGGCAATGAATTCCACAGGCCCGCCACTCTCTGGCTGAAGAAATGTCTCCTCATTTCCGTTCTAAATCGACCCCCTCTAATTCTAAGGCTGTGCCCACGGGTCCTAGTATCCCCACCTGACGGAAACAACTTCCCAGCGTCCACCCTTTCTAAGCCATGCATTATCTTGTAAGTTTCTATTAGATCTCCCCTCAACCTTCTAAACTCTAATGAATACAATCCCAGGATCCTCAGCTGTTCATTGTATGTTCGGCTTACCATTCCAGGGATCATCCGTGTGAACCTCCGCTGGACATGCTCCAGTGCCAGTATGTCCTCCCTGAGGTGTGGGGCCCAAAATTGGACACAGTATTCTAAATGGGACCTAACTAGAGCCTTATAAAGTCTCAGAAGCACATCGGTGCTTTTATATTCCAACCCTCTTGAGATAAATGACAACATTCCATTCGCTTTCTTAATCACGGACTCAACCTGCAAGTTAACCTTTAGAGAATCCTGTACTAGCACTCCCAGATCCCTTTGTACTTCGGCTGCACTCCCAGATCCCTTTGTACTTCGGCTATATTCCATAAATGCTACCTATGGATGGAACTTGTGCTGTGTGCACTTTCCTGATAGCCACCTTAAAATAATATTTCGGAGCCAATTAACATGTTACAGGCTAACCCGAGCCTTAGGCATCCTCTGCTGAGAGACATTACGGCAAGTGATTGGGGCATAGGAATATTACTGTAATATTGCATGAAGTCTTCTGGACTTCTACCCTCTCCTCCATGGGTTGGCAAGAGGACAATATAAGAGTTAAAAATAATAACAATTCTTTAATGAAAGTTGAATATCTGTCAACCCTAGACTCAATATGTCTTGTATGTACCATAAAAAATTTTGACCATGACCGTGGATTAAATCTCAGACATTCTGAAGAAATCACACAGATCTGAAAAGGGTGTTTTATTGGTAACATCAATTTTCAGAGGTAATCTCTGAATACTGTAGTTAAAGTGAAATGTTGTAAAAAAAATTGGTCTGAAATGTTAATCACCTTGGAAGTGTGCAGACACAAGATTTATGTGTAAGATTGACTTTAACCAGGTTGGGAAATCTTTGTATCAGACTGATAAATTAAATGGCAATCTCTAAAAAATCAAGAGAGTTGTTATAAACATTATGCATTGTGACTATTTCAAATTTAATCGACATTGATTACCATTCGTGTATTAGTGCTTTATTTAGTCTCTGGCATGTTCTAGTTCAGCCAAATAATCTGTTTCTGTGTTGAGGATCCTACATAATCTAGAAGAGGCCAGAACTCATTGCCAGTGGAATTTAATGGTCCCCTAGAGATGGGCTGGGAGGTTGGGATTGAGGTGGGGTAGGTGTGTGTGGGGACAGAGGGGTGGAGAAGTATGGTATAATCAGGAGGCAAAGTGCAAGCTGCAGAGCACCCGAACCTGCAGATTCCCCTCCCAGCTTTATGCCATCCTGACTTGGAATTAAATTGCCCATCCTTCACTATTGTTGGGTCAAAATCCTTGAAGAACTTTCTAAGAGCAACTCTGGGTGTTCTTATGGCATTTGTGGCAGCAAACAGTGGCTCAGTGGTTGTGGGGGCACACAGTGGCTCAGTGGTTAGCATTGCTCCCTCATAGCATCAGGGACCGGGTTTGATTCCAGCCTTGGTTGACTGTCTGTGTGGAGTTTACAAGTTCGCCCCGTGTCTGCGTGGGTCTCCTCTGGGTGCTCTGGTTACCTTCCACAGTCCAAAAAGTGTGCAGGTTAGGTAGATTGGCCATGGGAAATTGTCTGTAGTGTCCAGGGATGTGCAGACTAGGTGGGTTAGCCATGGTAAATGTGAGGTTATGAGAATAGGAAGGGGGCTGGATCTGGGTCTGGATGGGATGCTCTTCAAAGGTTGATGGGCTGAACAGCACCTTTCTGCACTGTAGGGATTCTATGATTGTACATGAGCTGCAATGAACAAGAAGGCAGATCACTACTCAAGGGCAATTAAAGTTAGCTGATCAACGCACGCTGTACCCAAATCTTGTCAATGAATTCATTGAAGAAAATGATAGGGCCACTGCTCTGAGCATTAAATACCACTTTGTATTTCTGTGTCTGAAAGAAGACTTCACAAAACCTTACAAATCTTGCCAGTTAATCCTGCTCATGTTCTTTGCCTTTTCCCCCACAACAATGAATGGAATTAACTTCCCAGTAAAGGCCGGCTTTATGATGTGTGTCCAGCCTCAGAAACAATGGAGTCTCCCATTGTCTCACAGCCAGTGTGTGTCAGCTCATAGAAAACTCAAGTTCCAGAAATCTAACTCATTGTACAAACCAGCTCTCAACCTGTTCATTCCCAAATCTCGGGTTAGGTGGGGAGATTCTGTCACTAAAGTTGCATCTAAAATAAGAAGGGTACAATAACTCAGGATCAAAGCAGATGGATTATCCTCAGCTAGTGGATTTTGGAAAACCTGGAGATTTGCCGAAATTGATATCAGGCCAGTATCCTGGCATTCTCTGATTTTGGTTGATCTTTTCTGGGAACAGTAGAGTGAAATTGGGAATTCTCACATCTGAGGCATGAAGACAATTAAAGTCATTGAGAAGGCAATTAAGAAGGGATTTCGACATTGACTTCCTGTTTTCCAGCAGCAGAGAAGTTCACATTGCAATGCCAAACTTGCAAGTTATTGGATGCAAGGACACTGCAAGAGGGCTTACCTCAGTGTGACTGACAGATTATGAACATTTTGATCAGTTACAGTGAAGAGCTGCAGATGTAGCCAGTCACACAATTGCTTTGCAAAGCATTCTGTCTGTCAGAGAATGCTATTGCTGTGTGACAGGTATGTTCCAGCAACAACATTCTGTCTGTCAGAGAATGCTATCGCTGTGTGACAGGTATGTTCCAGCAACTTTACCTGACCAGCAACTCACTCACCTTCAGCTACCTGTCCCTGAACCAACATTTTGAAAGGCAAGAAAACAGCTTGTGTATCTTTGTCATCTACCTACCAGCAACAACACTTACCATCTCCTCCATAGCCGCATGAACCCCTCCACCACAAGACAGAGGGGATGGTTACCGAAATGTGGAAGGAGGCAAAAGCCTAGTAGAGGATCTACACGTACAGCTGTGCCAACATGCTTGGATAAAGGTGCCTTAGGAGGGTCAGATTCTCATTGTAGGTCCCAGAATCCTTATGGTTTAAAGCACATTCTCATTAGAGTAGATGAGCCCTCAATGCCAAAGGCTGAGAAGGTGCCTGTCATGAGAGATTCAACTGCCCCAGGCTGCCTTCCAAACTTGCATCTCTGTCTCGTCCCCAAGTTAATTGCCCTTTTTTTCTGCAAGGAGAGAAAGTAACAGGGTATGTGTGTTCGTTATGGCATGTGTGGAGAGCAGGGAGCCATTTGTGGAGGGTGACTCTGGGACATGGGTGCGAGAGGGCAGTAGATTGAGGGTGAGGGTAAGTCTTGGCTGCTCAGGTTGAGTTACGAGTTGACTGCAGCGAGGGGAAAGTGGGCATCTAATTTGCTTTGTATGAGGGTGGCGGGCATGTCGGAATGCAGGATTTGGTATCTGACAGTATACTGCCTTCACCTCTCATGGCCAACTCCTGAAGATTATTTATCTTCTACAGACACAGTCTCTTAAATGAAGGGGAGACACTGCACTTACTCATTTCATCAGCCACTTCCAACCAGCCCCATGCAACTAGGGAGGGCAGCCTCTTCCTCCTGTCCTTGGGACAGTTCAACTCCCTCTGCTGGATATCTAGGTGAGAGTGAGTGGTCCAGAAGCAGCCTTCCCAGGTCTTCTCTCCCCTGAGGTCATTACAACCTAAATTACCCCACTGCTAATTGGTTGGGGAGCCTGGCTGACAACTGGCTTAGCAGTACAACATAAAAAAGCAGCACTCCTGAAGTGCCGCACTGAAAGACGCTGTCCCTTTATTCTGCAATGCGATTAATGATGCGAGCAATGATATGCCACACATTCCTCGATGCCCTTATTTCTGATCTTCCTGTACAAACTGCTTGGAAATTCCGGCTTCTTCTCGTCTCTGCCACTGCATTCCCTGTCCAGCCAGCTCTGATACTACCTTCAAGAAACAGTATGTTACATTTCCAGTGAAATTGTTCTTTTTCTGCATTTGCTTGACTAAATAAAGGAAGCCCTGCAACTTCATTCCTCCCCATCCCCGAAATCACTGGGGCCAGTAGCTGTGGTGCCTTGGGAAACCAGGGGTCGAAAAGAAACCCAAATCCCATGGGACAGACTCAGTTTTGTGGTGAAATTGTGTCTCTTGTAATGACCTTGTAAGAGTCGACACGTCAGGTCAGCAATGAGGAGGTTGAGCAGGTAAATTGGTGATGGTGGTTGAGGGATTAATGTTGGTAAGGGTCCCTCGCTGCGAGCTCCCTAATCTTCTGCGAGATGAATGGACAGAGGTAATATGTGATCTGAAAGACAGTGCCTCCGAAAATGTAGCTCTTTCTCGGTATCACCATTGAAAAATATCTCAAATGGATATTATGGAACAGAATCATGAACAGCTGTAACAAACACCGTGAAAATGCAAATAACTGGTCAGATACAGATAGGAGAATAGATTTAAACAAGCAGCAATTAAATTTATCTTAACATCATGGTGCAGCAGCATCAGTTGTTACAGTGTAACAGGGCTAATTACAACACTTGTTAAAATAGATGTGTCAAATGAAGAGGTCAGCTACTGTGCTGGTGAGTCATTAAACTGTGTTGTGGCAGCATACCATATCTGATTACTCTTGCATTGACTCCTGGTCTGGTAACATTTTACTTTAAAATGATCTTCTTTAAAGCTCTTCATGGCTTCACCCTCCACTATCTCTATAAGTTCCTCTAGAACTATCTTCCTCCCACAATCTTGCATTCTTCTGATTCTGCGATCTTGCACTTCTGTTTTTTATTACTTGTTCTTGTTTTAGACTGAGTAGGGACCAAACACTCAAAATCTCTCCCTAAACACCTCTGCCTCATGTTTCTCCTCCTTAAAACCTATCTTAGTCCTAACTTTTTTTGCCTGTGTGAATATGTGTATATGCGTTTACATTTAATGTGTTGTCAGATAATTACTCTGCTGAAGATGTTTTTCTTTGATAAATGTACTTTTTAGTTGCAAGATATTGTTGCTATATTGAGATTTACTACATCCCCTTTGGAATGTTTCTCAAGGTAATATAGCTCCACTCAATGTAATAAATGCATTGATCAAATTGTCAGCTTTATGTCAATGGAGTAAATATTTGGAGATAATTATGATAGATTGCAATTAATATGAGGGGCAAGGGGTAAAGCATAGTGAAGAGAGAGTAGATAATTTGATAGGCTTCTATTCTGCACAGATGAAGAATATCTAAAATGAATTAAAATAGTCCACAGCATTATTTTGAAGAAAAAAGTGAATGTTTGCCCAGCATCTTGTCCAATATTTATCCCTCAACCGACATCACAGATTGCAATTTGTGAGAACTTAGCATTTGCAAATGTGCTTTAAGTAGCAGAGTCTACACTTCGAAAGTACGCAATTGGCTGTAAAGTCCTATGTGATGTTGTGAAAGACATTTTGCACATTCATGATCTTTCTCTCACCAGGTTATGGTGTCGTTGATGACTTGCTCGCCAAGCTGGCTTGTTTTCATTCAGACGTTTCGTCTCCATGTTAGGTAACATCATCCAATTAAGTGATGTTATTCTACTCCGCTTGGAATTTACACTGTCCGGTCTGTTATGGTGAGTACTGTCATTTCCGGTTTTGATCTGCATGGATTTTTAAATGGGGTCCAATTCTATATGTTTGTTGATTGCATTAAGCGTTGAGAACCATGTCTCTAGTAATTCCTGTGTGTTTCTATGTTTGTTTTGGGCTACTATGGTTATGTTGTCCCAGTTAAACTGATGGCCTTCATTGTCTGACTATACCAATATATAGACCATAAGAAATGGGGGCAGAAATTAGGCCATTCGGCCCATCACGTCTGCTCCACCATTCAATCATGGCAGCTAAGTTCCTCAACCCCAATCTCCCGCTTTCTCCCCGTAACCCTTGATCCCCTTGGTAATCAAGAACCTACCTATCTCAGTCTTAAATGTACTCAATGACCTGGCATTGAGCCATCTGTGGCAGTGAATTCCATAGATTCACCACTCTCTGGCTGAAGAAGTTTCTCCTTATCTCCATTCTAAAAGGTCTTCCCTTTACTCTAAGGCTGTGCCCTCGAATCCTAGTCTCTCCTACCAATGGAAGCATCTTTCCAATGTCCACTCTGTCCAGGCCATTCAGTATTGTCTAAGTTTCAATTAGATCCCCCCTCATCCTTCTAAACTCCAATGAGTATAGTCCCAGAGTCCTCAAACGTTCCTCATATGTTAAGCTTTTAATTCCTGGGACCATTCTCGTGAACCTCCTCTGAACACACTCCAGGGCCAGTATATCCTTCCTGAGATATGGGGCCTAAAACTGCACACAAAACTCCAAATGTGGCCTGACCAGAGCCTAATAAAGCCTCAGGAGTACATCCCTGCTTTTATACTCAAGGCCTCACAAAATAAATGCCAACATTGCATTACCTTCGTAACTACTGACTCAACCTGCAAGTTTACCTTGAGAGAATCCTGGACTAGAACTCCCAAGTCTCTTTGCACTTCAGATTTCTGAATTTTCTCCCCATTTAGAAAATATTCCATGCCTTTGTTCTTCTTATCAAAGTGCATGACCTCACACTTTCCCACATTGTACTCCATCTGCCACTTCTTTGCCCACTCTCCCAACCTGTCCAAGTCCTTCTGCAGCCTCCCCACCTCCTCAATACTACCTGTCCCTCCACCCATCTTTGTAGCATCAACAAACTTAGCCAGAATGCCCACAGTTCCTTCATCTAGATCATTAATGTACGAGGTGAAATGTTGTGGTCCCAACAGCTGCCATCCTAAGAAAGACCCCTTTATCCCCACTCTCTGCTTTTTGCCAGACAGCCAATCTTCTATCCATGCTAGTACCCTGCCTCAAACACTGTGGGCCCCTATCTTACTCAGCAGCCTCCTGTGCAACATCCTGTCAAAGGCCTTCTTGAAGTCCAGGTAGATAACATCCATTGGCTCTCCTTGGTCTAACCTGTTCATTACTTTGTGCAGAATTCATCATGCCATTTTGATGTTAGCTGATGTTCATGTACTCTGATGGTTAATTTCCTTCCTTCTGTCTGATGTAATGTTTGTGGCAGTCATTGCATGGTATTTTGTAAACCACGTTGTTCCTGCATGTTGTGGGGAGTCCTGACACAGTTAGTGAAGAGCAGCCTCTGATACCAGTGCGGTTCTTTGGATGTGGTGAGTCAGTATGATATCTCGCCCTAAGAATAGCTCTTTCTAAGCACAGCACTCTTTCAGTACAATACTGGGACTGTCAGGAGAGATTATGTACTCACTTTGTGGGTCTTGAACACGTAATCATCTGACCCAAATAAGAGCCTTATCATTGACCTAAACAGGGTTGTTATCATTGAGTCAAGGCTCACCTCTTTCACAGATAAGGAAATCCTAATTACTCACTATCCAGATCTCAATAAGATAACACAGTGTGGAGTTGGAGCAACACAGGAGGCCAGACAGCATCAGAGGAGCAGGAAAGTTGACATTTCGGGTCGGGACCCTTCTTCAGAAATGGGAGGGGGGAAGAGGGCTCTGAAATAAGTAGAGAGACAGGGGGACGGTGATAACAGGTAGATAGTGGAGCAGAAAGGTGGGAGAGAAGACGGACAGGTCAAGGAGATGGGGCTGAAGCTCGTAAAGGTGAGTGTAGGTAGGCAGTAGTGGGGATTGGTCAGTGAGGTGAGAGGAGCAGATAGGTGGGAGAGAATATGGACAGGTCAAAGAGGCGGGGATGAGAGGGGGTCTGGTGTTGGGATGAGTTTGGAGGTGGGGAGATTTTGAAGCTAGTAAAGTCCACATTGAGACCGTTGGGTTGTAGGGTTCCATAGTGGAACATGAGGTGCTGTTCCTCCAGTTTCCAGCTGGCATTGTTGTGACACTGGAGGAGGCCCAGGTTGGACATGTTGTCCAAGGAGTGGGAGGGGGAGTTGAAGTGGTTCGCGACTGCGAGGTGTTGTCGTTTGACGTGAACTGAATGTAGGTGTTCCACGAAGCGGTCTCCGAGCCTTCACTTGGTTTCCCCGATGTAGAGGAGGCCACATCGGGAACAGAGGATACAATAGACCACATTAGCAGATGTGCAGGTGAACATCTGTTTGATGTGGAAGGTTTTTTTGGGGCCTGGTATGGAGGTGAGGGGGAAGTGTAGGGGCAGGTGTAGCACCTCCTGTGGTTGCAGGGAAAGGTGCCAGAGGTGGTGGGGCTAGTGGGGAGTGTGGAGCGGATGAGGGAGTCACAGAGAGAGAGTTATCCCTCCGGAAAGCAGATAAGGGTGGGGAGGGAAAAAGTCCTTGGTGGTGGGGTCAGATTGCAGGTGGCGGAAGTGGCGGAGGATGATGCGTTGAATCCGGAGGTTGGTGGGTGGTACGTGAGGAGAAGGGGAATTCTGTCTTTGTTTTTATCGCAGGGAGGGGATGTGGGGACTGAGGTGCGGGAAACGCAAGAGATGCTGTCGAGGGCGTTTTCGACCACTGAAGGGGAGAAGTTGCGGCCCTTGAAATAAGAGGATATCTGGGATGTCCGGGAGTGGAACGCCTCATCTTGGGAGCAGATGCAGCAGAGGCGGAGGAATTGTGAATAGGGGATCGTATTCTTACTGGAAGGTGGCTGAGAGGAAATGTATTCTAGGTAGCTGTGGGAGTCAGTGGGCTTGAAATAGACATCAGTTTCGAGGTGGTCACCAGAGATGGAGACAGAGAGGTCCAGAAAGGAGGGAGAGGTGTCAGGGATGGTCCAGGTGAACTTAAGGTTGGGGTGGAAGGTGTTGGTGAAGTGGATTAACTGTTCAAGCTCCTTGTGGGAACATGAGGCGGCGCCGATACAGTCATCGATGTAACGGAGGAAGAGGTGGGGGATAGGGCCAGTGTAGCTGCAGAGGAGGGACAGTTCCACGTAACCTACAAAGAGGCAGGCATAACTTGGGCCCATGCAGGTACCCATGGCCACCCCTTTTGTCTGTAGGAAGTGGGAGTAACCAGGCAGCATCAGAGGAGCAGGAAAGCTGACGTTTTGGATCGGGACCCTTCTTCAGAAAAGGGGGAGGGGAAGGGGGCTCTGAAATAGATAGAGAGAGGGGGAACAGTGAAAGTGGAACAGTAGATAGTGGAGTGGAAAGGTGGGAGGGAAGACGGACAGGTCAAGGAGGCAGGGATGAAGCTAGTAAAGGTGAGTGTAGGTCAGGAGTTGGGATGGGGGCTGGTCAGTGAGGAGAGAAGGGCGGGTAGGTGGGAGAGAAGACGGACAGGTCAATGAGGTGGAGATGAGAGGGGGGCTGGTCTTGGGATGAAGTCAGGGGGCGGGGAGATTTTGAAGCTAGTAAAGTCCACATTGAGACCATTGGGTTGTAGGGTTCCAAGGCCTGGCCTGCTGTATTCCTCCAGCTCCACACTGTGTTATCTCAGACTCCAGCATTGGCAGTTCTTACTATCCCAGATCTTAATGATACCTGTTTGGTTCAATTGCTTACCTGTGCGTCTTTTGACTGCTAACTCTGCTGTGGGCTGTGGATTAAACCCAATGGTGTGGCTACGTAGAAATTGAAATAAGCAGTAAGTCGGAAACAGGAATTTTAAAAGAAATGTAATAAAATTTCTGTTTGCACGATAGTATCTCCAAAATGCAAAACACAACAATATTCTTCTGAAATTTGTCTACTTTAACTAGGTTATTTAAAATGTATAACATTGTGACCTTGAACATTTTCCAAATAGATTAATGATTCAGCCATTGAATATTCATGATCACTGACACATACATCAAAGGAAACTATTGTTAATTAAGAAAAATGAATTCATTTTAAAATTGTGCCCGTCAGATTACAGGTATTTAACAGATCACTTCCACCAGGAAGGTCAGTGCCGACATCTACATTTGTCTTTCTGTTGTTGCAGTCACACAAAACTTTGCGTTATTGAAGCTTCTCCTGCTAAGAAAGACAGACAAGACTTATACTTTCACAGCACCTTTCACAAATGTATAGCATCCTAAAGTCCTTGAAATCATTGAAATACCTTTGAAGCATTGACAATATTCCAATATTGCTTTATCACAATGCAACAGCCGATTGCATAGCAAGCTCCCACAAATGTCAGTTAAAAGAAAATCAGCAAATCATTAGGAGTTGAATTAGAGATAAATATTTGCAAAGATTTCTGGATACGTTCTTTGTTTTCCCCTGAAATAGTACTATAAGACATTTTTCAAATTTCCAGCCGAAAGAACAGACACAACCTCAGTGTAATATCTCACCCAAAGACTAGTCTTCCAACAGTGCAGCATTCCTCCGTATTGCACTACCGCATTATCTTCATTTCAAAGCTTAAGTTACTGAAGGTGAGCCTGTAGAACATGAACAAGAGAACTACAGATGGCCGGTTTTTCAGTCCTGGCACTTCAGAATGCATCTTAGCACCATTTTGCTTGGCCTGCATTCCCTTATCAGTGAAGTTATAAAAAGCATTCATATCAGTGTTAAATATGTTAAATCTATGTTGTTCAGACAGCCATTGCTGTTGCTTTGAGAGCAAACTCAATTTGTTACCAAGTCCATTTAATCGTGAACAAACAAATTCTTGTGCTTACCTACTATATGGCCCATTTGGAGTTTTGAAAAGGTTGAGAAGTGGCTGATTGAGTTTTATTCAGGCCATTGAATTGCGCTGGTTTTTACTTCAAGAAGAAATGGTTTCTCTGCCTGTTGTTATGAAGACACTTCACTAATAATTACTTTTTGAGGACTTGCGTTCAAAGGATTGTGGACTGTGGGTTGAAGATGCTGAGACACAGAGTCATAGAGTCATACAGCATGGAAACAGACCCTTTAGTCCAACTCGTCCATGCTGACCAGGTATCCTGATCTGACCTTGTCCCATTTGTCAACATTTGGCCTACATCCCTTTTTACACCACCATCTGCCCCCCTCCCATTCATGCACCCATCCAGGTCCCTTTTAAATGTTGTAATTGTACCAGCCTCCATTACCCTCTGTGTGAAAGGTTACCCCTGAGGTCTTTTTTAAATCTTTCCCCTCTCAACTCAAATCTGTGCCCTCTAGTTTTGGACACCCCCCACCGTAGGAAAAGGACTGTGGCTATTCACCTTATCCATGCCCCTTATGATTTTATAAACCTCTACCAGGTCACCCCTCAGCCTCCAATGGACCAGGGAAAAAAATACCCAGCCTATTCAGCCTCTCCCTATAACTCAAATGCTCCAGTCCCTTGTAAATCTTTTCTGCATGTTTTCAAGTTTAACAACATCTGAACTACTTTAAAAAAAATCAGAAAAGGAAGTTGGATTTTTGTTAAAGACATGTCTAGGAAGTCACATGACTTAAGCTAATTACCTGAATGTCTTTATTGGAAATCACATGTCTCTATTTATGGCTTTATTTCTGGAGTTCAGTCAGGTATGACTGTTACTGGGAAAGAGAAGCTATACAGCTCATCCCCTGCCTGTTTGGAGGGTCCACTTTGATAACTCAAACTCTGATCCAGCTGTTGTTCTGAAAAGCCTCTGAACCCTCGCCAATTCCTATACAAACAGCAACTGTACAGCGTCCAGTGACAACTGCCTGTCCTTAGTGACATCCATCTATCTGTATGCGCCAGGATGCTGACTGAAAACCATCTTGAACTCTTCATATCTCATCCGCCTTTCCTTCAAGAATTAACAATTATTGATCAGTGCTTACTTTCTACAAAATTAATCCCTGCAGAGAAAGATTACTTTCTTGAATTGGAATGTGTATGAGGTTTACTTCGAAAGAGAAATCATTATATTTTTGGGTTTCCATCTGTGTATAATCATGGCAGAATCAGCCTTGTTTTACAATGAATTAATAATCTTGCCGTTTATTAAAGAGACTTGGATGATGAATCTTTTTATTCCAATTTAATATATATAATTGGCCAAATTGGTAACTGGAAAATAATTAGTTCTGTTCTGACCAGAGGAGCACTGGACCTGGACAGAGACAGCGCATTCCTCTGAATTTGCTCACAACATGATCCATTAATTCTACCCATAGTGTCAAGGTGAGAGTTAAACAAGCCTATCAGCTTTCGATCTCTGCACAAAAGTTATGACTGCTTGTGCCAAGAAGGAAAAAAGAAGGATTGTTTCCTTCTGTATATACACAGTCAATGGCTCCTAGGTTTGCCTTACTGGTTATCAAACTGCCTTTATAATGAAGCCGCAAGATGTCTTTAATTGTGCAGGCTTGCATTTTCACTACCTATCAACTCTCACTGCACATCACACTGCAACAAGAAAGCACCGTGCATGCATGTTTGGAGCAATATGTAAAGCTTTGCTCCTACCATTGGATGTTTGGAGAGGAATGGGTATGTTCTTTGGGCTCAAGGCTGGTTCCAAGATGGCACACTTTGCATGAAAGTGCAGGACCAGGTCTAGAGATCTGAGATGGACACAGTAACCTTACAATTAGAGTCAGAAAGTATAGAGTTAAACAGCACAGAAACAGAGCCTTCAGTCCAACTTGTCCATGCCAACCGGATATCCTAAATTAATCTAATTCCATTCGCCAGCATTTGGCCCATTTCCCTCTAAACCCTTCCATTCATATACCCATCCAGATGCCTTTTAAATGTTGTAATTGTACCAATCTCGACCACCTCCTCTGATAGTTCATTGGATACATCCACCACCCTCTGAATGAAAAAGTTGCCTCTTAAGTCCTTTCCCCTCTCGCTTTAAACATATGCCCTCTAGTTTTGGTCTCCTCTACCCTGGAGGAAAGACCTTGGCTATTCACCCTATCCGTGCACCTCATGATTTTATAAACCTCTATAAGTCCACCCCTCAGCATCTGATGATGCTGTGTTCTCCAGTTCACACTTGATTAGTTAAGCTTGCTCACTGTTCGCTACAGTTCTAGCTGACTCCAGGAATACTCCCATTTGATCCCACATAACTTCACATGTAATGCCCTCCTAGGCAAGAAGGCTGTTAGCTGAGCAAATCGAATGTAGACCTGTGCCAAACGTTGTCATTTTTATAAAAGCAAAATACAGCGGATGCTGGAAATCTGAACTAAACACAGAAAATGCTGGAGAAACTCAGCAGATCTGGCAAACCTGTGGAGAACGAAACAGAGTTAACATTTCAAGTCTGATATGAAGAAGAGTCTGGCTGAGAAACCTGACTTTTTCCCAGAAATACATCGTTAGAGATACATCGTTAGCTTCCTGCTTCCAGATTTCCCGAAGAATTTGAGAGAGCAAATATGGTGATGTGTACATTACCTAAAAGGAAAGATTTCTAATTAAGGGACTACAACAAGGGATAGAATAGTAACAAGCACCTAGATTTCTCCTACTCCTACAACCACTGGACTAAAGAGTAGACTTGACACAGCTGCCCTTCCACACAACCCTCCCAGGTTCCTCACTCTTGCCTGGAGCTTCTGCTGTGGAATCGGAGCAGCTGTAGTGAGGTGAGCTCCCCAAGGCCAAAGGAAAAGGACAACCTCTCCGACCATGCAGGTGAAGATGGAAATGGCCAAGGAAGTCAGCAGCAGTAGGCATGTGGTACCCCCACCTGGAGATAGTGGTCAAGGTGCATCCTCTGGAGGGGCACGTCAGGGGAATGGCACTACACTTACAGGAGCCAAGACTCACTCTCTGACTTTTCCAGCAGTCTCATGCGCAGAACTCCTCGGGACAGCACACCTTGCTGTGCCATTCAATCACACCTTCCATCTGCAGGTCCCTTCATGTCCCCATTCTAACAGCTTACCTTTGCACTCACGTCTAACCTGCTGCCC
The DNA here is from genome assembly GCA_024137785.1 of Ginglymostoma cirratum. Lineage (NCBI taxonomy): Eukaryota > Metazoa > Chordata > Chondrichthyes > Orectolobiformes > Ginglymostomatidae > Ginglymostoma > Ginglymostoma cirratum. The sequence goes on from JAHRHZ010000022.1 coordinate 21,197,616, forward strand.
TCTCACACCCAGGGCTCACTGTAACACCCCTACAATCGCTCCCCCATGCTCCTCTTCACACTCATACCTTCTGCTTCTCTTCTTACAGGTTAAGAGGAGCACAAATCCTAGCGAGATGCAGGACCCAGGTTGGCGATGGTGTTAGTGATAGATTTCTTATTGGCTTTGACTATGGGGGTCCACTGACCCTAAAAGGTTTCAACAGGGTCCCAATGTGAGAACGTTACCAAGTGATGATGGAAAGAATAGTGGAAATTCTGCATACATGCTTTATAAAGCATCTTGTGAGCAAGCCAATAACTGATTTTCAGACTGTCATCTACAAGCACTATGTTAGAAAATTAAAATCAAAAAAAAAGCTGTCTTTTAAGTACATTATCCAGATTAGCACCTTAGTGCTTCCATGAGGGAGTGTTGCAAAATTGTAGGTGCTGGCCGTGCAGTAAGGCTTTAAACTGTCCTCCCATGTGCCTGTTACGAAACTATACATGACATGACTTGTAAGAAGAACAGGAACGTTCTCAGCAGTGTTCTTGGCTGAAATTTAATTCAACCAAATCACTATAACAAATTCCCTGGTCATTACTCCATGCGGTTTGTGGGGCTTCGCAAATTGGCTATTGCATTTACTACATTACAATAGTGAACATAACTCAAAAATATTTCATTTCCTCTGAGGCGCTTCAAGGTATCATGAGGTTATAAATTAAAGTCTTTTTTTAAAAATTATTATCCACGTTGAGAGTAATCCTTGCCTGAACTGCAACGTTCTCTACAAGCAGTGCAGCACTTTATCAGCACCTTCTAACTTGTAGTTCATCTGTACTGATGTACAGCTATAATAATCTAAACTAAAAGCAGAAAGAACAAATTTACAGACTAGATTATTTAGCATTTGCAAAGAGAAATTAATCTGTCAGAGGACCTGTACTGAGAATATTAACCAGCCTTGTGACCGATCGGATACTGAACTCCCAGCTCTGTGGTTCTAGCAAGATCTGTTTTGATTTTGGGTTTTAAGTAACTGGAATTTTCAAAAAGCATTGTTATAATTATTATTGCTGTTTGTGTAATCCGTGTTTTGCCTGCACAATCCCTGTTGGTATGGATATTATATGACTCCAGTATGCCACTGTTAATAAAATCAGGCCTGAAGCCAATTTTCGACAGTTTCAACACACCACCAGGAAGTGCACTTAACTGCCTGCATTTGTGAGGAGAGAACCAATAGGAGGCGGTGGAGCAGAGCCTGCAATTTACAACTCGATTCCTCCAGTTTCTCACCTTGAAAGGTAGATTTTAATATCTATCTCTAGTTTTAATGAATTCATAAACTTACTATAAATACCACAGAGAAAAAAAATTGTGACAATTCCATATAATGTTTGCCCTTCTTGTTTTTTATTCTTTCAAATGTAAATCAACTTTGGGGGAAAGTGTTGTAATCAAAGCTGGTCCTAGATATCATTGCTCTGAATATTTGCACTATGCCTGGTAAATACAGTCCTGGAAAATTTTGTCGAAAAAACTATTCTTGGACTTTTGGTAACAAAAACACAGTTGATTGAAAAATTAGGTGTTGCATGTCACTGACTTAAAACTTTTTTATGCATAGCATGCAGTAGAATTTGATGTGCTCTGGACTTGGTCGCAGCAATGATGGCGAAAATGATATTGTTTGCTGTGCTAACTTATTTGAAAGTGACCTAGATTATCTAGAGTCCATGTTTCTGCAGTTAAATGTGGTAACCCAAGGGTTCCTGTCAATGGTTCTATACTTCTCCGCATGGTTCTGTTGTAACAAGGTGTGGAGCTGGATGAACACAGCAGGCCAAGCAGCATCATAGGAGCAGGAAAGCTTGACGTTTCGGGCCTAGATCCTTCATCAGAAAGGGTCTAGGCCTGAAACGTCAA